>CAJQUN010000775.1:0-196433 GCA_907163345.1 Haberlea rhodopensis | reverse complement strand
ACTTTATAAGTTCGTGCATCAATTATTGTTCGTGTACCGTTATTTTAAAATTCTTGCACCGGTTAATTTTCAAAGTCCGTGCACAAGTTACTTTTATATGTTCGTGCATCAATTACTTTTATAAGTTATAACTGGTGCATGAAACCTATATAAAGTAACTGGTGCCCGAAACATATATAAACTAACTGGTGCACGAACTTATAAAAGTAATTGATACACGATCATATAAAAGTGACTGGTGCACATACTTGTAAAATTAACTGTTGGCCATAATGTGGTAAAATACGTGCACCTGGTTTGTTCGTGCATCAATTATGTTCATGCACCAGTTAATTTAAGATTCTTTCACCAGTTAATTTTCTAAGTTTGTGCACACTTGACTTTTACGTGTTCGTGCATAAATTATTTTTATAGGCTCATGCACCAGTTAGTTTAAGATTCATGCACAAATTACTTTTTATAAGTTTCATGCACCAATTACTTTTTTTTTATCTTTCGTGCAGTTACTTTATTCATGCACCAGTTACTTTTTTATAAGTTTCGTGTACTAGTTACTTTTATATATTCCGTGCACCATTTACATTTTTTAAGTTATAACAGGTGCACGAAACCTATATAAAGTAACTGGTCCTCGAACTTATATAAACTAACTGGTGCATGAACTTATAAAAGTAATTGATATACGATCATATAAAAATAACTGGTGTGCGAACTTGTAAAATTAACTGCTGAGCATAATGTGGTAAAATATGTGCACCTGGTTTGTTCGTGCATCAGTTATGTTGTGCACCAGTTAGTTTAAGATTCTTGCACCAGTTAATTTTCTAAGTCCGTGCACAAGTTACTTTTATATGTTCGTGCATCAATTACTTTTATAAGTTCGTGCACCGGTTAGTTTAAGATTCATGCACCCGTTATTTTTTATAAGTTTTGTGCACCGGTTACTTTTTATATCTTTCGTGCACCAGTTGCTTTTTCTCTGTGTCGTCTTCTTTGTTGCAAGTTTTGATGTCAGGCTATAAATTTTGGAAATGAGCAAACAAGCACGGACACCAATGGATCACAACTAAAAAAATATCAAAAACAACAAACATAGTGCATTATATATATATATATACACACACACACACACACACATATATATATTGTCAAAATTTAAGCAACAAATCCTGAAGTAATACATACCATATTTGAAAAAAAAATATCTGGAACGAGGCGATGGAATGAAAAATCGAAGAGATGAAGAATTGAATAAAAAAACCATCGTTATTTTCTTTATCTTCTTCAGATCTTACCAAATAGAAAAAAAACGAGTTGAATCCAAACTTTAAACACCAAAACCATTGGCAATCATATTCCAGATCCCACCATTCTTGTTGTTCTTCTTCTTCAATTTCTACAGAAATGAAGACCATTTTCTTCTCCGTAATCGCACATCTTCCTGCAGTTATTCTCGCAGAGTGTACTAAAATACAAGAAGAAAGGTTGTGCAGCTGGTGAAGACGGTGGTGTCGGGCTGGTGAAGATAGTAGAAGTGGTGGAGGTAGAGACGAAAGAGAGTGAGGTGAGATAATGCGTATATTTCATGAGTTTAAAACCCTAATTAGGTTAGAGATTAGTAAGCAGAAAAGACTTAAATAAAACAAAAGCTCAAAAATGTATTTATGTGAATAAAATTTTCATCTCCCTATATTTTGATGCAAACATTTTTTCCCATATTTATTTGCAATATGTTTCACCAAGAATCATAATTTCGAAGTATTTAATACATTACAATATAACTATTTTTCTAATATTATGGTTCCCCTCCTAACTTCTCTCGCCCTCAACTAAATCTTGATTCTTGGATCAGTTACGAGTTGTTAATGAAATTGCATAAATAAGGTAGGTGTAAGCCCCGAAAGCTTTTGGAACTTCGATAGGGCGAGCAAGCCCTTAAACCAAAAAATAAAAAAATTGAAACCCTAATCAACATAATCATTTCTAAAATGAGTATTAACTTTCAAGATGTATGATCGAGCGCTTACCGCATAACCAATAACTTTAGTTAAGGGTAATGACTAAACATCAATATTTTCAACCATACACTGTCATAAGGGCCACGTGTTCAATCGATCACAAAGCAGAGACAATTGTTGAACAACAACAATCCCTCCCCCAATAATTGCATTCACTGCAACTCATGGGAATCGAACACGCGACCTTGGCTCTGATATCAATTGTAGGATCGAACGCTTACCGCTTTACCAATAACTATAGTTAAGGGTAATGGCGCAACATCAATCTTTTCAACCATACACTGGCACAAACGCCACATGTTTGACCGATCACAAAGCAGATGCAATTGTTGAACCCCAACACAAGATTTTCATTTAGCATAAATGAAAATTTCAGTTGAGGTTCTGTAATTTAAGCACATCACGATTAACCCTATTCATTATGTGTATGGCATAATATGTCTTCCGGATGAAAATAACATCCATTTTTTTAAGAGGGGGGAGTTGCTAAATCTTTTTCCGCCAATGTGAAACTCGGACTCGAGTATCTCCAAAGTGAAGGTTGAACTCTTACCAGCTGGGCTAGGTCCATAAGTTCAATAACATCCATTTTGATTATAGTAAAACTGCAATACATATTTGTTGGGTAAAAGGTGGATAGTAAGTTAAATCATCACAAGAAAATCTGATATAATGGCAAAGTTAGGAACTAGAGGGACCTATCTTGTGTGGTGTAAAATGTACCCCACGTGATATAAGATCGAGTTAAGTCCCCCCCAACATGTCATATGCCCCTCAATAATTGCCTATAAATCATAAAAGAATTTAATTTTTAATTACAATGTAAATAATTAAACATTCTTCGTTTAATTATAGTACTAAATCAATATGGTAGCCGGCAGGGCAATTGGGCCTGTCGGCCGAAAATTTCGGTGAAGATTAGACTCATAAAGTAGTGAATAGCTGCATATTTCTTATTATTAAGACATATCAATAATTATTGGTTCAAGTATTTAGGATACAATTCCACAGAATAGTATGTTGAGTTTGATTTATTGAGAAGACATATTCAACTCGTCTTGTGCATCTGATAGAATTTCATAAAATTAGATTGTTAAGATTATTATAAACTTTTTGACTTTTATAGTGCTCAATAACAGAATCTGTAGCTTGAGCCTGCCCATTACACTCTATCTTCACTATGATTGACATAAAAATACAAACAAAAAATATAGAACGTTATAGTTTAAAATAGAAGGGTCGAATTCGTTATTGTTCAAGCTAGAAGCGTTTACAGGTAATTCACCAATAAATAAACAAACTCTTGAAAAAATGGTAGAAGGGTGCAAATGATGAGATTGGGAAAATAGAGTACTATATATATGATTTGATGTGCGTGTGTGTTGTGTGGCTTTTAGATTCTATGATTCTATTAAATAATTTGACTATTATAAATATATGATTTATTATTATACAAATTTAGTCGGTGGGAATGATTTTATAAATAATTTAAAATACAGTCCTTAACCCAATCCAAATATAATTCAAAGGGTAACCCTTGTTATGCTAAGTTGACACCACTTGATTTTATTCAAGTTTCATAATACATTCTGAGGTACAATAGTTTTGTAAATATATCATTTTTTTGTAAAAAAATATGCAATGATTCAAAAGCTTTAAAATGAGGAATAATTAATATATGTCTTACTTACAAATATTTATATTAAAAATTTACGCCACCTAATTTGAACAATTATATTTGCATTCCTTGTAGAATAGTTGTACTAAAATCACGACCCCTTTAATTGTAAAAATATATAGGAAAAATTATAACCATCTCCCCCTATAATTTAACATAAAAAACATTCAGGGAAGGTAAATGTAATTATTCAAATTAGATGGAAGAATTTGTTAACTATGAAATAACGAATATTGGCATAAATCTAAATGGGTAATTTCATAAATAGTCATATGTAATATGAACTTTTCCAATATTAATCCAAACTTTCATGACTATTCAATTATAATCTCACAGAATTATTTTTAAACAAAAATAGTCTCACATAAATATTTTAAACAAATGTAGTCACAAAAAAGTTGTTTTTTTTAATAAAAGATGTCTCATAATTAAGTAGGGACTTTGATGTCATTTTTTTATTAAAAACAAAAAGTTTGGGACTATTTTTTATTAAAAATTATTTTTATGGGAATAAATTTGATTGCTCCTAATAGTCTGTGTAAAGACCCGGATTTTTGTTAAGGGGTAACCAAAAACTTGATTAAAAAGAATTTAAAAATTTCTAAACTCTAGCATAGAGTTTCAGTGCATCAAGGAGTCCCTAACCTAATCAAACTCCTTCCTTATTGATTGAATTTCAGCAGCTTAGATCGAACCAAACTCCTCCAATCTTCAGCATCTTAATCGATGTTATCCACTTAGAATCATTCAGGATTATGCAAAGATTTTCCTCTAAATTTTCGAAGGCTCAACATATCATAACTTCATCCAAATGCAGCCACAAGTCGAAGCACCATCTGTCAAAGAAATCCAATCCTTTATCAGAATTAATTCCATATTTAACCGAGAGGAGTCCAAACCATGCAACCCCTTCGATAGACTCCTCCAAAGATGCAATTTAAAGATCGAAACAGAAGCTGACTCCACCTAAAAATCTGGCAAATCTACTTCCTATATTTTCGGTTAAGAATCCTAGTCTAACACTCCATCCTCTTTCTATGTAAGCAAGCAAAACACCTCCAATAAAACCCCCCCACATTGTGCAGTATCTGTTCGAAGCAGATTACCACAAATCGGCCCAGATTCACTCCTCCATTCAGCATCAAATATGCACCTATCTATCCGAGAGTCCTTCCACCTTTGGGTATCGAGTTTATGACCTATAAAAGCAAGACTTCAGCATCACTTTCGTTCACCAATTCCCTTCGAACTCAGTAGCCAAAGCCAATAGCTTTCTGCACGTTTTTGTCCAGAAAAGTTCATCAAAGATTCGAAATCTTTCCAGCAAACTTAGCCGAGAATTCTGCACCTTTATACTTCAAAGTTTCAGCAACTTATAATCAACTTTTCAAATCACATAACCTTCGAAAAAGCTGGCAAGTTTGTTCGAATTTCCAGCAGAGAAACCATCGAGTCAAGCAGCAATTCTGTTCGAGCTTGTGAGCGAAAAACCTTTCGAAAATTTACCAACCAAATCTTCCAAGAGTGATCACTGTCCAGAGTTGCAATATCTCAATAATTCCAGCAAGTTTCTAGATTGAAACCGAGTGATTCTCGATCAATAATCAGCACCTATCCCATCGTTAGTTCCAGCCTATAAACTCACAACGTTAGCCTCACTTTCGAGCCTTGATTCTGTCCAAGCTTTTCAGAAACGTTTCATCACCTTGTCCCATCGAAGTGCAACCATTGCTCTATTCAAATTCGTTGAGAAATTCTGTTCGAGAATTTCCAGAAGTGGTTCGGGTTGCTCCCTGATTTGAGCTTTTGGCAGCCCTACTCGTGTTGTTCGAAAAGCCAAGGAAGATAAGAATTCATCCGGTGTGTTTCAATCCCTTAATCAAGCACGATACCAAGCACTGTAAGTGGGCTTTTGTTATGTATATTCGTTTCGTTTTCTAAAATCATATAGTATGTTTTAAAATTCCCAATCGATATGTATTGTGTTGAAATTATGAAAGTATTATTTTGTAAGCACGTTAAACTCGAAATCTAATTGGATTTGGAACCCCATGGACCCTGATGCGGTGGGATGTAACCGCTAAAAAGAACCTTATACGGTGGTAATCCGTTGTTCTGGATTATCCAGACCCTTTATTCGTTGGTTAGCCGATGTTATGACCTCATCTCTAGGAGGGTTAAGTCTAGAGACTGATATCAGTACCAAGAAGAGAGTAGAATGCTTTACTGTGCTTAAGTATATGAAAATTATGAAACGATATGTTATGTCATGGCTCGTAGGGGCAAATCAAGTATGTTAAGATACATTCATATCGGTTTATGCAAGTTTTATGATCCAAGTTTATGAAAATTATGTATATGTATGATATCGATCGTCCCCCACTTGCTGAGTGTTTACCCAAGCACTCAACCCCTTACTCTACATGCCCAGATAAAGCCGAAGAAGAATTAGAGCAAGAAGAAGAGCACCAATTTTGGGGTTGGTGAAATCAAGTCCGCTGTGTAGATCAAGATCTTTTATGTTTTCAAGTTTTCCAGTTTTAAGACAATTTTATTTATTCAGTTGTTAAGTTTTTAATTCCGCATTTCTTTATTCATTGTAAAGACAATGGGTTTTTATTTTTATGGAAAAAGACTGGCTTTTCAGTAGTTATGATATTATGAGGCTTATTGATTTCAAGTTGTTTATGGAAATCAATGCCGGTGTTATTGACCCCGGTCTCGGGGCGTGACAATCTGAGTCTAATATCACAAAGAAAATTATTTAATGAGAACATATAAAATATTCTACGGGATCATTTTTTAAGGTACTCATCTTAAATTTACAAACACATTGCTACTACTGTGCATCAAACAATTAGCATGTGATCTCGTCACTTTATCCAAAAATCGGAGTTTGTTCCTACAAGGACAAATGCGTAGCTTCTTTAAAAATTTACTCTGCAGAAAGCTGCGGTTAGCGACTCTAGTTTCAGCCTTCAGGTGCTAATGTTACTTGGATATTACTACTCGCATATGCTACTCGCGCTTTACTTTAACTCAATTTATTTATTTATCCGGCTGCAAAGAGACCTTTTCACCAAAATCGTGATTCAAACAAGATTTCGATCTAGACTACTTCATACTCAATACCACGTTGTATTCATAACGATGTAATCTTGAAAACCAGTGTCTGGTTTATTAATGGATTAGCTGATGTTATTTCAGAAAATAATAATAATAAGGGCTCAAATACACCTTCGGGTTTCGCAATACATATGTGTATATGTATATATATAGTCACTAATAAAAACGTACTTGTTAGTTTTAACTAATATAAGTATTTATAGCTTTATAACTTGTAATTGTTGTGGTAATTGCCATTTAAAGGGTTTTTGGCGTGGAACCCATCTGTGTTTTTTTAAAATATGGCAGTGGATCCATTGTAGTTTGAAAGTAGGTACAAAACATCTCATCATGTATGATTTATGTTACACACATCATATCATGTGGCAATTTACCACCCCTGGTTCAATCAGGTGGAACTTGCCTTCATATGATTTGAAATAGGTTGAATGCCCATGTTGTTTGTGAATATGTGCAAAAACATCCCTCCTATAAGATGTTATTTTGTCATTACAAAGCCAAAAATTTCAAAAATTGTGGAGGGGGCAGTGAACTATAATTGCATAAGAATAAAGTGTTGTTTATTAACAAATCATAAGAGAGTAAAATATCTATTATCGATACTACATTGGTAAATTAGATCTATTCCCATTTACACTATAACTCACTTTCACAATTTATTTAATATATTTTGTAATAAATTTACATATAAAGATTAAAATTCTCATAATAAGTAAAAAATGGTCAGTTTCTTTACTCTTAGCCTACTCGATTAACCACCGACTTTACTAGTATGCCACGTGATTGCTTTCTCAATCCCACATTGTGCAACTCATTTTACTTTATCAAAGCAATGTGTTGTCTTGTTGTTTGGTTACTTTAATACCATCATTAAGAATAGATTTTATCATACATTACGAATATTACATCTTTCGTAGCGATCACATGCTCATTTTAAGATAAAGTTCTTCGTGTGTGGATCAAAATTAAATTTAATTTAATGGCGTGAATTATTATAGAGGTTTGATTTTGATTCAGTTCCTGAATCCCAACTCAGTGACATAATCAAAAGTAAATTGCTACCTTATTAATTCATGCATCTTATTGTGTGATCGTTTTGTCCTCTTTCAAAAATTTCTTATTTGTGTATTTTCTCGTGATGATATATTAGAACCATGATTTTATCCCTTAATTTTCGGGATTTTGGCTCAGAATGCCCATATGATTTTGAAATAAGTAGTTTACCTTTCTGTAATTTGAAAATAGATAGTTTACCACATGCAATTTAAAATAGGTGCAAAACACTATCCATATATGATGTGTTACAAGCACCATATCTTGCGTCTGTGATTTGAAATCATATGTTAAAAGGTCAATTGTACATTTGAGGGGGTAAATTGCACCTAAATAATAATATAAGGGCGTAATATGTCTATTTCGAATAATATAGGGGTAATATGCAACTAAAGAAGTACATAAGGAGTAGTAAATTGTGGATAAGAGCAAAACACCTCTCCTAAACGAGTCATTTGTTTAAAATCTTAGTAATAGTGATCCATTTTTGGAAGCTACTCTATGTTGTAATCGAATTCGAGTACCCATTGTACTCTCTTTAGTCTAATATAATAAACTTAGCTCCATGGAACAATTTGTTACTACTGAAACAAGCCAGTTCTGGTGGTCCTCGACGCTCGGCTCTATTTCTATCCTGGAGTTTCCATTATGGACTGAGCAGGGCTAGTGTTTGACATTTCCTTTTCCAAAAAAAAAAAAAAACACCAACATTTACAAACCAAAAAATTCTGAAAATTATGGAGGAGGCGACAAGTTATATTTTACAAACCATAGTGGGTAAAATATATATTTACCAACGACGTGAGATTAAAAGATTTATAACCGATACCACATATGAGTAAATTAGCAACAACTCTAAAGTTTCTCAAGTCTTTAGACTTCTCTTTACTTTAGTTTATCAACAAACATAAATGTTTTTTTATGATACAAAAAACTTAACAACTCTAAATGATTACCACTACTTATTTGTATTTATTTACATAAATGCAATTTATTTATATAAAAAAAAGTTGCAGAAGTTTATAACAAAAAATACTCATTTTTGTATATTGTCCCCGAATATAAATCTGGTCGGAATAAGTAAGATTTGGATTAACTTCGACCCATTCGACTCATGACGGATCAAACAATATGAACTAGTGAATGCAGGCCCACGAATCTTTGTTATTAAATCCAGTTTTTGGAATTCCCATTCAGATTCTACTTAATTCATACTTATTATATAATTTAATGTTACACTACATTCTAGGATTATGAATTTAATTAAAAATATATTATGATTTTAGTTTCACATTTTAAGCTCTCTTCGTGTATACAATTGTCATTCCAAAGATATATATAACATTTATAATTTCATTTATTCATAATTGTAGGTGAAAGATATGTAGTTTAAAAAAAAAAATAGCAACTATTACAACTACAAGACAAATGAGAGGGGAATTGGGCTCGAACCAAGAGATCGAACCAAGAGATCGAACTCTCTTATACATTCAAATTAAATCCTTCTTAAAGTGCCACGTGTATTTGGTGATATTCTTAAACTTTTTATATTAAAAAATACATATTTTTCTATATTATTTTTTACACAAAACATAAATAGATTATTTCTAAATTTTTCAACTTTAGTCACATTCTAAGACGAAACTCTTAGCTTCATCTGATTATTATTCTAGATAATTTAAACCTTTCTCTATCAATAAAACCATGCTACGAGTCATGCGTTCTCACAAATCAAAATTCAAGGCAACAAATAGACAAAACTCCAGCACACCACTTTGAACCTTTTCTCCACTTACAAATACAAGATATCTCGGAACGATACTTTGAAAAATAATATTGGCTAAACATTCTTTTTGATATATGATATTTTTTGATTTTTTTTGTGCATAACAACGTTCAAACACATTCAAAAACCAAAGTCCAAGAAAAAATCGAGAATTAAAAATGTTATATTTCAAAATCTTTATCAAACAAATGTTATTTCTTAGAATAATCCCGATTAGTTGTAAAATATTAAATATTACGCTGATCACATTGTACCCGCAACGGCAAGTATGATTTCAAAAAGATACAACCTTAACCAAAAACTTTTCCTACAAAGATTCCTATATAATGAGAGTATCCTACCATCCATTCCAACACAAAAAATCCTTCACCGCAGCAATGGCATTCTCTAAGCTTCCCCAAACCATTCTCCTCCTCCTTTTCCTTTTCCGACCGACACAATCTGGATCGAATCTCTTCCGCGAATACATCGGAGCGGAATTCAAGAACGTCAAATTCTCCGATCTCCCCATAAACACCAATGTAGAATTCCACTTCATTCTGTCATTCGCCATCGATTACACGACCTCGTCATCTTCCGCGTCTCCCACGAATGGCGAGTTCAACATATTCTGGGACACAGACAACCTCAGCCCTTCGCATGTTTCTGCCATAAAAAGCAAGAGTTCGAATGTTAAGGTTGCGCTGAGTTTGGGAGGAGACAGCGTAGGAGATGGCTACGCTTATTTCAACCCTTCCTCCCCAAGTTCTTGGATTTCAAACGCTGTATCATCTCTAACAAATATTCTACAAGAATACAACTTAGACGGTACGTACTTACGAATTTAAATAATTGGTAAACATAGGATTCCATGTCTGGTAGAATTTGGATTAGAGTTGAATCTGATATATGAATATTTCCAAAACGGTATGCGGAATCAGTGTTAAATTATTTCTAAAAGTCCGAGCTTATAAGAGATTAAATAATTTATTATTTATTATGGAGGAACGAACGCCCCCTTCATGTATTACGGGGGCTAAAATGTCTATACAAATAACATATGGGTAAATTGTCTACCAGATGAAGGTTAATTGTCACTTACTCGAAAAAATCATAAAAATATGTTAAAAACATGTTTCTACATATCACTGGATAATTTATTGACAACATATCGATTACGAATTATATTTTTTCCTCAAAGAGTTCTTAGCTACATTTAAGTTATTGGTGGGGAGCCAAACTGCATAATTACCCCATCTTCCGGCTATGAAAAATTTATTTCTCACTATTGTTGTCACAGGTATCGACATAGATTACGAGCACTTCAAAACCGATCCTCAAACGTTTGCACATTGCATCGGAGAGCTTATTACTACATTAAAACGAAACGGCGTGATCTCTTTTGCATCGATAGCCCCGTTCGACGATGATCAAGTTCAGAGCCATTACATGGAGTTGTGGAGAAGATACGGACACGTGATCGACTATGTAAATTTCCAGTTTTACGCGTATGATGAGGGGACGACGGTCTCGCAATTCTTGGATTATTTCAACACTCAGAGCTCAAATTATGAAGGTGGGAAGGTTTTAGCCAGTTTCATTAGTGATGGGAGTGGCGGGTTATCTCCTCAAAATGGGTTCTTTACGGCTTGTACTAAGCTCAAGAGTGAAGGAAAACTTCATGGGTTTTCGTTTGGTGTGCGGATGATTCCAAGGCTTTGGGGTTTAAATATGAGAAGCAATCTCAAGCACTTGTTGCGATTTCTCACTAGACACCAGCAACCCTTTGTTTGTGTGCTGTATGTATGTGTGAATGTATCCATTTTGTAAGTGATATTTATGTTGAAGAATTTTTGGTGATGTTGTGTGTTCTGTCATATAGGCAAAATCAATGTACTCGGAGATGAATGAAAACTTATATTATTATTTACCAATGAAATTTTGCGGGCACGTCAGGTATAAAATGTACCAAAAAAGTGAAATCTATAAAGAGTCAAGTGAAGTGAATCCCGATTCCATCATCGGTTCTAACCTCCCCGGAGTTGGATGCTATTAAATTAGAAATTAAATAACAGTGCATTTGGATTGAGAGATTTGAAACCATTGATTTCAAATCCATTTAATTATTTGGATTAATTTATATTTGGTGTATTTTAAATCCATATCTTTAATAATTTATGTAAATATAATGGCAATTATGATGGATTTGAAATGCAAATAAGATATGTGTCATTGCAAATTTAAGTTTCAAATCTATTCAGTAATCAAATCTGTTCGTTTAAATGAAATTCATCTATCCAAACATCCAAACACAACCTAAAGGTACAAAGGAAATAAATTAGCAACGGACATTAAAATTAGTTAATTTCTAAAGGAGATCAATAGTTTTACAATAAGATGAGATTGAAGGATTGAATTTAAAGGTAGAACACCCAACATTCTTCACCTTAACTGAATTTCAGATCCACGACACCACTTGAATTTCTTCAAATATTATATCTGTGTGGGACGATATTGAGCCCTTGAAGATTACATTATTGCGATGCTTCCAAATAACCATTAGCACACGCTCAAGAAAACACATTTTGGGGGAATTAGAGAACTTTTTAAATTGCATACATTTTCTTGAGCTCGCTGTTCACAACCTCTGAATCTGATAACACTGCTATAGGCCAAGATTTTGTCCTACTAGTCTGATAATTTTTCCTTACTTTCTCATATTCTTCGATTCGATGCATAACGATCCAATAACACATTAAACCAAAGGTTGTGGCCAAGATAGTTTGTTCCTATTATTGTCACCCCAATTGCCAGCCATTGCTCTTGCCCTACCACCACAAACGACAGAGCCAAGTACGCTACCAAGATCATTACACAAGCCAACCACATCAACTTGTTTATAATAACCATCATTTGCTTCTTTGCTTTGCTCTCAATCACCACAACAGAAGTTTGCACCACCACAACAGCCAAGGATATGAATAGTGCAACTGAGTCGAACACGAAGAATATTAAAAACGGGACTTGTGGCGCTATATTTGCTTCTCCCAAGGATAGACCAGGTGGGATATTTTCTGGATCGTCAGCATACTGGCCAGGAACCGTAAAAATAGCTGCATAGGCAACGGTGGCTATTAGCACTGCAACGACAGTGGTTGAGTTGAGGGTGTTATGTGGATATCCGCCTTAACATCAACATTCGTACCTGCAAATTCAAAGACCAATACGAATACACAATATATCAATATATCAATAATCACCAAAAAGAAATAGCTATCGGCTCAGATCTGATGTTTCTCAATCTATTCCAAGATAAAAATCCAAAGTTGTTGACACCCAACACCAAAGTCCCGCCGAAAGCACAAAGCAAACGGCCAGCACCCTTAGACAGAACCACCCTCGACGCCTGAACCGGCCACACACACAACTGGACAAGGAACACGAAATTATGTTTTTAATCCATTATTAATAATTAAATGAATGTAATAACTCCATTGTTCATTTTCCTTTAATCCACATTTTTATAGGAGTATAGATATAGATATTGATATAATATAGATATAGATTGTTTTATTTATTTTAAAGATGTGTGGTAACGTTTTTCTAAAGTGAAACTGGAAAAAAAATATAAAAAAAAATAGAAATGGAAATAGATAGGTAAAAGCAAGAGATGAAAGCCAAATGACCTGATCCCTGCCCTTTCTAGTTGCAATATGCAAGGCAGAATTCCCCTTATTATCGACCATATTAACAACCAAAGGATCCACTTTGATGAATTCTTCAACCACTTGAAGATTTTGGCCTTTTACAGCCACGTGAAGTGCAGTTTGCCCCTTTTTATCAGTTCTTGTCATAATCCCAGGATCACTGTTCAAAATGGCTCTCAAAACCTTTAAATGCCCATTTCTTGCAGCAGAATGTAGGGCTGTTTTCCCATTACTTCGAGCTATACTCGCCAGGCTAAGCTCCTTCTCCAATAGATAGTTCACGATTTCTACGTGCCCTTGTGTTGCCGCCGTGTGCAGAGCCGTCGTGTTCGCTAAGTCGACTGTCATTGAAAGCTCTGCATGAGCCTCCATCAACACCTTTACAACTTCTGAAAAACATGAAACAAATTGCTTGCTTTTACGTAAAGAATTAGGGGCTCTTTTAAGTTTTAACACACAGATCACACAAGTGTAAATTAAAACCCGAGAAAGAGGAGAGCGATAATACCCAAATCGCCCTGTTTGGCAGCAATATGAAGAGCATCAAAACCGTTCCTTGCTTTAATCCCAGCAGCCATTAAATCATAATACTTGATCATCTCCCCACCAAGTCGACGTACAGCTATATACAACGCTGTCTCGCCCGACGAGTTTTGTTTTGACAACAATTCTATCAATTCTTCGCGTTGATCATAGCTATTGAAGATCTCTTGTACCACGATTAGGTTATCTGATCTTGTTGCAGAATGCAATGCGGTGTCATCACGCTTTCCAGTCAACTGCTTGGCCATCTTTCGACGGGGCGTGCATGATAGTTGATCTCCTCCTATTTCAGCCTCCATTCTATTGAATAAAATTATTTAGAAATCCAACCTCATGCTAAATTTATGTGAAGAAGAACAACAATGAATATATAGCCTAACTAATGGCAATAACCACATTTTCTTTCCAACTTGAATTCTATCTTCCAAGCTTCCATTCTTGTCTATTAATCACCATTGATAACTCTCTGCAAGCCCGAAAAAAGAAAAGTAATCGAAATTTTCGAACACTTTTTCTTTGAAAATACCATTAAAATATGTCACGTTTTACATATATCCAAGATGTATCGAAGAATAAAGATTCTTGAAACCCTAAAAATGCAAAGATCAAATGCACTAGTAAATGTAAGGCCAAAAGGTTTACCTTAATAGTAAACACCTTTTGTCCCCTCCCACTAATTTATAACTCAAAAGAAGAAGGAGAGCCATGCATTTCAACTTTAATTTCAAGAATACAACATAAATCTTTAATTGGTTTTAATATATGACTTGAAGAAAATGTATTTTACGATGTTTTCTTAACGTGGAATGAAATAAAGAGAGGAGGAGAAAGAAGGAACAAATGCTAGAGTTCAAAGATCTTGCGATTACGAGATTTATGCGAATATAAAATCCAATCAGCATCCCGCTTTTTTTTTTACTACCCAAGGGTTTGATACATTTCGCAATCGAGAAATCTCTACCGACGAAAATGCTAGATTTTAAACATAATGCAATTGAAATTTCTAGTCTAAAATTGTATTTTATTTCGTGTTACATGTGCTGACATTACTTTAAAGATATCCATCATTAATTTACCTGCATGAAACGGAAACAAAATCCTATTTAGGAACAAATATATATATTTTTTTGGATAAAAAAAATATTATTAAGTAGAGTACAGGGAGTACTCGAACCAAAAGAACAAATAGATATATAATGGGGTCCATAAAATGCACATGCATGCAACTAAAAAAGCCCTTACGGTATGAAAGGTAGTTATAAATACTCATTTAAAAAAGACAGAGGATGTCCTTTTGCAAACAAGTGATGCTGGGATGGCTAGCGGACAGAAAATCTGAGAATCGAAATAATTTGTTTTTTTAATAATAAATTATTTATTTATTTATTTTGTTTAGCAATGTATTCAGGCTTGCGTCTGACTAATCCTTGGGTGACGACCCAACCTCTCAGGACCGCCACCAGGTAAATCAAGGGATGTGCAAGGATGAGAGGTTTATGAAGAATCGGACCAACATGACCCAAACCGAGAACAACCACAATATTTCAGTGGAGAATTTGTCCCACAAGAGATTCCAACATGCGACGTCGGGGGATTTCTTTCCACGTCACCTCATTCATTACCAATCCGTCTATGTAATGCCTGATGATGTTGGGAATTTGTCCCACGTCGATTTATAAAAAGAAAAAGGGCAAAGTCTTTCAATATAAAAGGAGGCTTGGTCCTTCAGTTTTAAGTGCACCAGTCAATAGTTTGTCTAACAACTTTTGATTTTGAGAAAATTCATCTTTCTTTATAGAATCTTGTAAAATTTTGAGTATGTTTTGTGGTTATTTTCCACATCAGAAAAGATTTTATTAGGTGTTTTTCTTGTTAATTAGAGATGCCTTAATTATAAAGTGTGGTTTGTGTGAAAGCTGTGTGGATGTGTTTGGAGTTTGAAGAAAAATTAAGTGGTTGTATTAATTTTTCATATAATGTATTTTCTTATCTGGTTCTGATAGTTTTGCTCATGAAAGATGCTGCCAAAATCCCAATAATGTCATCAAGTTGTATTATTTTAACACTTGGGAGGTATTTGTTTTTTAAAAAAATATATCTTTTAAGATCACTGGCCAAAATTTCTCCTCCAGGATGAGTACAGCTTAATATTTGAAGCCAATAAATGGGATAATTATATGTTTCGACAATAATTTTTTGTGGTCAAAATATTTTTAATTCATTTTGTTTATAATATGTCAAAAATGTCCATCTACTTACAAATTTTTGACATTCTGGTCCCCAACATTGGGGGAAAATAAGGGCCAAAGCGCTTTTAACCTTAAACTACTAGGACGAAAAACATAATCAACTCGATTATAGAAAACCCTCCCTAATAAAAAGTAGCAGTCAAGGGCTCACCCATCCTTGGGCAAAATAAAAAATTATTACCTCATTTTGCCCTCCTAAAATTACAGTTTATCCCTAAAAAATAATTCCCCCCCCCCCCCCCTTAAACTTTTTACCCTCCGTTTTTTGTTTTAATGTTTTTGTCCCCTACCAAATTTCCTTGGCGGTATTTTCGCATGATATAGTCAAACAAATACAAGAGTTGGCTTCGCATCTATATCGTCCCCTCCTTTGCGTATACCATGTCTCACTTAATCGGATTACATATGATAGATATCTATATTTTGTCTTATATGTGACTACGTGACATTTACGTACATGTATTATCGTACATGTCGAGGCTTGATCCTTGATATTCAATTACTAATCCTTGGCTTGATGTATATTACCGGGGATTTTGCAAATCTGTAATTGGCCTGTGTTATAGCTAATTCTCCAGAGCTGTAATTGGCATGTGTTATAGCTAATAAGCATTTTACTCCTCTGTGACTTGTAAATATAATTTTTACCCCCATGTGATATCGATAATAAACATTTTACCACATTTAGTTTGTAAATAAGTATTTTACTCATCTGTGTTTTGTAAGCGTATCACACTTCCCCCTTCACACGGAATGTGTGTTTTACACATATTCACAAACCACAAAAGAATAAACTGTTTATTTTAAATAAAAAGGGTGTAAATTGCTTAATTTGAAAACCACGGATGAGTTCGTTGCTAAAAAACCTCAAACATGCTATAATTTACAAGACAATGTAGCAATTATCAATTATGACACAATCACCCAATGTTAAACAATTAACAAGATAGCAACAGCTAAAACATGACAAATATGTAAAGTTGGATTGCATGTACGATGAGTTTTTGAAGCTGAAATCTGAAGGATAAATTTGTGTATTTCGGGGAAGGCGTGATTGTGATGGACTCCACTGTAAAGGATACCACAATGTTGGGCTCACATTCCCAACCAATAAAAATTCATTTATTAGGGTTGATACTAATGGGGTCAACCATATCCACACCTTCCCCGATTCTGCCTTACTTGAATGAAGAATTGTGTATGTATTATGCATATATCCGTTAATCAACTGACCATAAAATTGAATTTCTTTAAAAAAACCAATTCGCAACAAACATGGAAATTTAGTGTCCTGAGAGTGTAGCAACCATTGAATGCCAATATTCTCATCAAATGATTTGATGTATCTCTATGACAATTGACTTAGAGGCGGCATCAAAACAACCATGTTTTTCTTACTCAGCTAAATTAAAAGAGCGTAGCTCACAAAAAATCAAATAAAGAACATGATGTTCGCTTAAATAAAAGTTAATCGTAAAATAAATTTGATTTGATTAATATAGGAAACACCTTACAAAAAGAACTTTAAAACCATAGATATTAAGCGTAAAATTTAACTACGTAAGAAGACATGAACAGAAAATACCCATTATAAACACCAAGTCAAGGTGGGTTTTATTGATGTTGCTTTAATGTAGAATATTCTAATTGGAATATTACGTATTGATATCAAATGAATGGCTGGATTGACAATTAAACCATCGAAGGGTTTGGCCCATGACTTATGTAATATATCGAGCAAAATATTTTCTTCTTCTTTTGAGTGGGGTAGGGGCTAGAGATTTTTTCCTCACACTGCGGGGCTTGAACTCGAGTAAGGGGATGGACTTTTACCAAGCTAGTTAGACATGAAACTCTCCAAGGAAAAAGTTTCTGTATTACAGTTATCAATGGATATATGGCATAAATATTTTGTGTTCTATATTTTTTTAATTAATATGATAGTAAATACTAAATAAGAAATCAAATTTATATACAGGGTAAATCGAAAGTTCATAAGTAACACAAAAATTATTAGAATACATAAATGGATTCAAGTGAAAGGCTTTAAGTTACCATTTATTTCCATTAATTGCATCGAACGAAGAGCCATGAAATTGCCCTCTAATTAATTAAATCATTCATGTATTATTAAGCATCTAAATTATTAATTCAAAAAAAAAATTTATTACTTCCCAAATTAAATTATTGGCGTTTTTCTTTCATCTTAGTAAGTGCACTACAATAAGTTAGAGCCATTATTGTTACCTTTTAAATTTAATTTTTGCACTATATTATTTTGGATCCATACGAGTGATATTGTGACCTCATTACATTGCTGGTTATACGAAATTTAATCAAATTTGAGATTGGAAATACAAAAATCATACTATAAGTTGGTATATTTTGGCTTTTGGTTTTGAAATTTTGGTTCCAAAGTCGTTAAAGTTTGTTCTTAGTGCAATAAATTATTTTTTTCACTTTTAGTCTTTTTTTTTCGCAAGAGTGCGGACCAAATCAATGCTTAGAGCTACGTTAGCACTCTGGGATAAAATGACTAAAATGACCAAAACCAAAACGAGCAATTTTAATAGACGATTTTGTAAATATTCCCCCTAAAATTTTACTATTCATTTTTGTAATTGGATTTTAATTAACAAGATATCTTGTAAATATGAATAAATTTACGCTCTCGAGTTTTGCATTTAGACTTTAAGACCTGATACATCGTACTCAACATTAGGTGAAGCCCCCTATACATAATATTCCATTGTTTTTTTTAAATAATCTTCAATAGTTGTGTGTCAGAGTTTATTAAATATTATTTGTGTGTAATGTAATCTTTCTAATATCAAATTTTAATATGCTATATACATAAAATTTGAGAAAATAAAACAAAACTCAAGATATTAGTATAATAAAAAGCTTAATGATTAGTGATTTATTCTATTATTTTAACATGATGTTATTTTGAGAAATAAAAATATATAGTAAAACTTATGGAAATAATTTACACAAATAAATAAATAGGGATTTTCTAAAATGGCCTCATATGAATTACTATAATGAATATTGGCATTAACTTAGGTTATTTTTTTAAAAAATAGCCTTAAGTTTCAAAAATAACCTTTAAGTTAATTTTTTTAAAAGTAACATTTAACTATCATTAATTCACTTGGTAACTTGTATAGAAGCTTTTGATATCACAATTATTGATTAACTTTATTTCTTTTGTTCGCAAATCGTCGATTTCCGTGGACGAATTATGTAAAGCTCGCAATTTTCTGAATGAGTTATATCAAATAAAGGTAACACCAATTTTATGAAGCGAACTATAAAAAATTTTCGTGATGAAATCAAACATATAATAATTTTTTTTGTATTGTTTACAATAAATTGATACGATAAGAGCAATAACTTCACGTAACGTCTAGCAGAAATATTTTGAACAATTTCTGAGCTTTTGATTCCTGCAATTTTCGAGAGTGGAGTTTTGGTTATTTAGTGAAAGTAACATTAATTGTGAAGATCCTGAGTTGAGTTAATGGTTGTATTTTTATTTATAAATTTTGTGGTGTAATCTATAAGTTTGTTATGTGAAGAACTTTTCAATCCTCTAATAATGCACTAGATTTCTCACTGGCAAATAGTCAAATGTTTCGGGTTTTACAGAATATTTATTTGTCGAACGTGAAGGTGAATAGAAATGGTATTTTAGGATATTTAAATAATATAAGACTATTTATATAATATTAGTAAAAAAGGGCAATTTTTAAAAATAGTCTATTAAGATAGGCTAGTATAAGTAATTTTTCATAAATAAATCCATATACTAGTATGCTGTAGCCGAGGCATTCTATTAATATCTTACATGGTAAATTAAAAAAATGTTCTCCTAGAATTGAATATGAATTTTTCTAATATTAGTCTCATACTTTTATGACTAATCAAATATAGTGTACGAAAATTATTTTTAATAAAAAATACTCTCAAATATATTATTTTAAACAAATTTAATCTCACATAAATTACTTTTTAACAAACATGATTCCATGATTGAATGGTGGTCTTTAAGACTACTTTTGATGAAAAACATAATTTTGAAACTAGTATTGATTAAAAACAAAAGTTTAGAACTATTTTTGACTAAAAATCAATTTCCAAAATTAAGGAGTAGTATTACAAAAATCTATATTCTATGAGACTGTTTTTGCAACTATCTCGGAGGATTCCTTAAGCATGCCTTTAACTTGATCAAGATTACGGTATCACCTTACCAGTTGCCATGATGCATTAAAGTCGTAATTAATTGTTCTTTAAAATGAAAGCTAGCTTGAAGAATTAGTGTTAAATTTTTCATCCATTTACAATAACTATTTTTATAGCTTCTTGAATTTGATAATCCAACAACTCGAAGGGAGGAAATGCAACTGATTCATAATTGTTGTGTACTGGCATATTGATGGCGTGACAGTCTGGCTTGTGTGCGTATTAAAAAAAATAAAACATCTTCAGTATATGCCATGTTCGGATTTAGGTGTATACTGAGTAAACACTTTGATTGATGTTATAGCATACAAATCATGTTAGTCAAGTAAATTGTATTAGGCAAGCTCGGTGAAACATTATCGACCGAAAAAATATTAATGGGAAAATCGAACTCGTGTACAAAATCTATGTGCTCATATACTCTACAAACTCGATTTTATATTAAGGGAATAACATTGATCTTTTACACAGGATGTGCATGTCGTACGTCCTTCTTTAATGTTACAAAGGACAGCCATTTAACAGTGGAACCAGAGTTAGGCTAGTAGGCCTCTTACTACAAGAGTTTGGTTATATCTATACTATATATAATATGTGAGGATATTAATGATATGACATAAAATAAACTTATCATAATATATTCATTTTTATTGTCAAATAATAAGATGCACAATGTGTTAAATGACTGTAATTCTCATACTAATTTAGATAATCACGATAACATCAAAAAAATACATGATATTATATTAAATTATAAAATCAATTTTCAAAAAACTTATCACATCTGAAAAGCTATAATTAAAAAAAATTACAATTACCACATTATTTTAAAAAAAAATACTATATATATATATGCAAAGCGTACAAACGTGGGTAGTGCCTAAGTGTGCATTCATCCCATTTTTAAAATGGATATTTTTAATATAGAGTAAGATCTATTTCTAAGGTCAATATCTTTAAGGATAACATCAAAATAACTCAAACAAAATATTTGATGCTTGTAATGGAATAAAAATCCAAATAAAAATCAGATTTTATCATAAACAAATTACACATTTAAACTAATATCTTTGTCATATTTAAATGAAAAAAAACAAATAATACCCCAAAAACACAGAAAAATCAGCCATCTTAATCAATTTCAAAAAAAAAAAAAGAATATTCATTCTGGTATTTCATAACCATCAGGAACAAAAAAGGTTGCGGGATCCTCATTCTGAAGCCACCCAAATTTCTCCAGGAATGGATTTGTCAAATCCTTGCGTGGATAACTCTCGATACAATCCTCCCACACAGTCCCTTCATTCAAATCCCTCAACACTTCCCACAAGCAGCTGTTACATTTAAATCCAGCTCCAAATGCAAGCATCAATATTTTGTCACCTTTTTTTAGCCTTTTCTTAGCTTGCATGTATGCTAAAACATACCAAAGACTGCTCGCCGACGTGTTTCCGAATCGGTGCAACGTCATTCGTGCTGGCTCGACGTCGTACTCGCTCAGATTTAAGTTCTGCCCGATCGCATCGATCACGGCTTTTCCTCCGGTGTGGAGGCAAAAATGATCAACTCCTTGCTTGAAATTGATCGTTGGTCTTCGGATGGAACCGGTTTTACCCGATTGTTTATTCATCTTTTTGAGTAGTAGTAGCCCGGCGAATCGGAGAAGCTCCTTCACGGGGAGTATTTTCGGGGCGATTTGTTTAAGGTTGTCGACGAATGCTCGTGTAGCAGCCTTCGGGAGATTCTTGTCGAGGTGGAAGCCGACGAAACCCTTGTCATCCTCCCTCTGTACGCAAGCTTCGTAGGATTCGTCTCTTGCACCATGATGTGTTCTTACAAGAAACTTGAGTTTCAACATCGCTTTGTGTTTTAAGGATGTTTTGTTTGTTAAAATCATGGCACACCCTCCAACTCTAAACAGGCAATTAGCAAGAATCATCGATCTATTGTTCCCGGAGTACCAACCTAAACTCAAAGTCTCCGATGTTACGACGAGGGCGTTCAGGTTTTTTTGGGTCTCGAATATGCTTTGAACTATGTTGATTGATATCAAGCTTGCGCTACATCCCATTCCAGTTATATTGTACACCTTGATGCCTTCTCTCATTTTGTAAAGATTGATGATTCTTGAAGCTAAAGAAGGGACCGAGGCAAGCATCGATACATTCACAACCAGGACGTCGATTTCTGAAGGAGGGATATCACTACGTTTGAACAGTCTATCGATGCTCACCAGAAACTCATCCATTTCGATGAGCCCATCTTCTAGTTTCGGACATGCCTCTCGACCGTCGAACACCATTTTCGGGGCATAGGTTTCCTCACCGATGCCGGAGCTAACTATGGCTCTTAGGAGGAACTTGTACTCGTAGAGGCCAAGTTGTTTGTTTCGACGAATGACATCTCCCGAAAATTTTGTGCTCAACTTTCTATCGTCGGTCGATTTATAACATTCGTAGTCTAATAAGTAACAATTTCTGTGCCTTTTCTTATCAAGAATTCGCCAAATAACGTATATTAGAGGTAGAAAAGGAAGAGACCACCATATCATAAGAAAAAGATCCATATTTTTGAGGGTCTTGGGAAAAAGAAGAAACTAGAAATGAAGATAAAGCAAATGCAAAGATTAATATGAGTTTTAAGCAATGTTTTGATATGAGAAATATGAAGAAACACCGAGTATTATATATGTGAGTGAAGGGGATAGGCCAAAGTTGTACAATTGTGGGACCTTACAGCCATTAAAACGCACGTATTTTCTCAACTTCCAACAACAAATGGGGTGCGAGATACTTCTGTACTTCCATAAAAATAAAATTATATGAATTCAGAATGTGATTGGAGTAAATAGATTAATTAACCAAGTACAAAATATATAACAATTAAGTTTCATTGGAAAACAAAAGAATTTAAATCTTTTCATGTTGGAGTTAACGAAGACTTAATTCGATCAACTATGTCACAATTAAATGGATTGACTATGTTATTAGTTAAGAAAGATAGACAGACATTACGATAAGGGATTTCAAGTGTCCTCTCTCGATTTTTTTTTATTACCCCTAAAATTATATTTTGCTCTACACCCACCCCAAATTGCAGATTATCCCCTGAAAATTATATTTTGTCAACCTAAAATATTTTTTCCTATTTTTAAATTTTTTCCCCCTCGTCCTATATTCTAAATCCGCCACTAACTTACTTAATACGTTTGCCATCAGAATGCCAACTTATATTCTTTCTGTCTATAATCCACTATAGATATTTAGTTTTGAAAAATTCTCATTAAAAAAAAAAAAAAACTTTTGGACCCTCTTATTCGAGGAGCTAAGTTCTTTCAAAGTTCGGCTCATACCCATAAATAGTGGATCCTGAATTATTTGAAAATATATCAAATAAAATTTAGTATACAATGACGCGAATTTAGAATTTACGACGAGAGATAAAAATATAATAACATAAAAAATTAGGGAGATAAATTTCAACGGGGAAAAATATAATTTTTAAGGGGCAATCTGCAATTTTGGGGGAAAATGTAATTTTAGGGATAATAAAAAAATTTAAAACAAAAAAAATATATAATAAGGGGGTATATTATGATGGAAAATGAAATGAACTATAAAGCCAAAGTCGGCGTATTGGATATGTTTTTATATTACAAACAAAATAGCCACTTGTTACATGTAATTTGTGAGTCAGAGAGCTTTGAAAAGAAAATTATTATTTTACGGAATTTTGAACCAAAACATTTTGTTGGGATTTGGTTCTAACAAATTAGTCAATTATCATTTATCAAGTATGTGGAATGGTATAATTATGAAATTGTTACGAAAACTTATTACTTTATCCTATTAATTAGACCTAATCACGGTTTAAAACTGTTGGTTAGACGGTTTAAAAAACCTCGACCATTAACATTAACCTTTCTTGACGGTTTCGATTACCAGGGTCGAATAAAGTAAAAGCTGTCCCCCTAAAAAAAAAATTCTTTTTTATTATGTGTAAAAAAATTATATTTTACCACTTAAAATTGCATTTTCACCTTCAAAAATTGTAATTTTGCACCCTAAAATTACGTTATTATCCCCCCCCCCCCCTCCACCCACAAACAAATTTTCTAGATTCGCCTCTCGTGGTTACAATTCACGATTCTGATGACGATTAAGGTACAATTATGAAATTGTTATAAAAAATTATTATTTTAACCTATTAATGAGTCCATCACCATATCGCACGTAGAATAAAAAATTCTCGAATAGCATTCACATTTGGAGAGATACACTTAAGTTTTGAAAAAATCAAAAACGTTTATTATATTAAAGGTAAGGTTTGATAGATTAGAGAGTAATTAAGGTGTCTATAAATAAAAATAAAGCAAAACCAATTATGTTTTTAAAACATTTTTAATCATATTTCCTATTAAGTCAGAGATTGTAAATATGGGATATGTTGGCTAAAATTTTAAGTGAAAGATTCGATGAAATTAACTTTCGACATATATGTGAATTTTTTTAAAAAACGAGAAATGTTTGATCCTACAATTGATGTGCTAACTTGTTTTTTGGATTCGACTCGAAATATGTGCTAACTTGTTTTTTGGTACAATTCATCAAAGTATTTTGTTTTCAACTAAGTTCATTTTAGATCGAAACTCCGTCACGTCTGTAATTTCTCCACCAATTCCATGTAAATTAACCTCGGCCAAAGCAAGTTGCGAGCGATGAAACCCTCGAATTGCTCCTGGGAAGTCAATTGCGTAGGATCCTCCAACTGCAAATATGCTCATTCATCGAGAATTTTCTGGTAATCTATCCCACAACAGCATTCTTCTACAACTGATCGATATAGTGTATGTACGACCCTGCTATAGCATCTCCTTTGTCACTCACGTGAACAGATGAATTAAGGGTCTATATATTTCATCTTTCAAGAAGACGAGAGCAAAAGAACAATCTATTCAAAGAAATCACGGGTGTTTTTGACTAAGTATTAGAAAACGTAATTATGAAACACTACAAAATTATTTTTCAAATACTAAATCAATTATTCTTGATTTACTAATTGTTCCTATTAAATCAATTATTCTTGATTTACAGTGTATTTGAGATGTTCCATGACTATGTTTTGGTTAAATACAGTATGAGTCTATCGGTGTATTTAATTCACATGAACCGACTTACTAAAATCTTGAAAATATTCTGCTTGGGTTGGTTGGGAGGAGCAATAGCTCGGGGAATTGAAATTGGCAAAAAATTCTTCAATTAGAAATGATTTTTTTTTTGTAGATTTTGAATGTGAAACTAAAAATTTCATGTATTTGAGATGTTCCATGACTATGTTGTTGGTTAAATACAGTCTGAGTATTAGTGCATGTAATTCACATGCACCGATAGACTCATCGGTGCATGTAATTCACATGCTCCGACTTCTTGATTTTTTTAAATTTGTTAAAATTCATGCTTTATTTGGGTTGGTTGGAAGGAGCAGTAGCTCGGAGAATTGAAATTGGCAAAAAATTCTTTAATGAGAAATTATTTTTTTGTAGACTTTGAATGTGAAACTCAAAATTCAATGAATATGTTTTTGGTTAAAGACATTACTAATATATCTGTGATATCCGGAAATTAAGTATGCTAATCCCGGAGTGATTATAATCCTTAATGGATTTTAATCATGGTAATTATGATATAATTAAGGTGTTGAGACTCCCGAGGATTTTAATCCGGTATCGGAGTTGTTGGATCCAAGTATTAAACAGTGGAATTATGTTGATAGTGAGATCTGGAGCCTGGGGAACTTTGGATTGAGGTTTGTGATGTAATTGAGTGAGTGCGAGAGAATTAGTGAACATGTATGATTTTTAATGAGTTATGGTGCGAGTATTTGAGACTCGGGTTTTTGTGGCCTTGGTATTATATATACCAAGTGGACTCGGTGTTCAACCATTCTCCACTTCACTCCTCTCACCTCCTCCACCGTCTTCCCTCCTTCCCCTTTTCCCCCTCATTTTCTCCCTTGAAGAAAAATCGATGGAGGCTCGATCCTAGATGGATTTTTGAGCAGATAGTTGGGTATTACTCTCCCTTTCTCTTTTATCTTCGATTTGATATTAATTTTGTAGGGTTTGGTTAAGATTTGAGATGGGATTGAGTTTTTGGTTTTTAAAGATTTTTTGTTGTTAAAATTGTGGAGTATTTATTATGTTTTGTTAAGGACTTTTGGAGTAGTGTGTGTTGGGATGGTTGTTTTGGAAGTTTTGGCTTGAAAAACGTCATTTTTGGCTATTTCAGAGCTCGCCGGTCGACCGGCAAGAGGGCGCCGATCGATGCGCGACGTTGGGAAAAATTGGACGACGATGAACAGTTCTGGCGATCGATCGAGCAAAACGACCGATCTTGGCGATCGATCGCGCGATGGCAAAATTCGGTGTGTAATTTTTATGAGGCTTTCGATCGATCGAGAGGTTGTGGCCAATCGAAGAATCCAGGTGTTGTGAAAAAATTTAGTTTGTTGTGGAATCCATGCATGCTTTGCCCGAGTCTTTTAAATGATTAATCATCGTGATTTGATGATGTATATGAAGGATGAGTACGTGCTTGGGTATGTGATTGTGTGCACGTAATTGATTGTGAGTTATTAACTGTGTATATCGAATAATTCACTGGATTTCGGGGCAAAGGCAAGGATTGACTCTTGCTATTGGATTATAAGGTACGTATAACATACGAACATAGTTAGATATATTATTGTCATGTTTATGAATAATATATTGTTGTTGCAATCATTATGATATGCATTGAGAATTGTGGTAATGCCACTATGGAGCGAGCAATGAGCATAAGGTTGTCGCTGTTGAGCGAGCATTGGTTATGATACCGCTGTTGTTGAGCGTGCGAGAGGTCAGAATGTCGACGCTGTTGAGCGAGCGATGTGATACGATGTGAAGAAACTGTGAAATCATTAATTGGGATATATGTGATTTCTGTTAATCATTAGTTTAATGATTTAGCTATATTTGATTATGAAATTGGCGGTCTGAGAATAAGTTTAGTTAATCAATGTAATGAAGAACTGATTTTGGGAGTTGATGATTCTGGCTATTGTAAGAACATGAATAGCATGATAGATCGCATATGATGATGATACTATACATGGAGTATCTTTTAAATTTACAGCTTTATATTCTGTAAATTATGAATTGTGAGATTAATGCTATTGAGATTGTGTGATTGGTATGCTCACCCCGTGTGTGGGATATTTCTGTTGGAACGGGTAGAAATGTACATCATTGGCTCTGGGGTTGAGTACGAGATGTTGATGCTCCCAGGGCTGAGGTACCAATGTTGGGAATGGTTGAAATGTTTATACATTAGATATACATTTACTTATTCAATGCTCACCGGTGAGCATTCTTATGTGTATATGAATTGTATAACGTTTTGAGATTTCTCTTTTCAGTTATGATTTGAATGCAATTAATTAAGGGGCATTGCATAATGAATTGAGAACATGTTAGTGTGTTATGAGATGTATACTTATGCTAGTTGAGCTTTATTGGGAATTGAACATTAAGAGAATTAATGTCAGAAATTTTGTAGATGGCATGTTAATGCTATAGAAGCGTGTATACAGATTCCCTAATGGCATGAAAGTATGCAGTAATATTCATGATAATACACTAATAGCGGGTTAAGGTAGCGATGCCTTACATTAGTGGTATCAGAGCAGTGGTTTGCTCTTTTGAGCTATTGAGGGCCTAGGGATGTGTTGATATAAATGAGTAGCACATAGTTTATACATGATTGTAGTTGGTGTTGCGTGACACAACTATTTTGCTTATGTGCATAGTATGATGCGAGATCATAAATGAAATGTGTTGTTGCTAACCATTGTGGTTGCAGGATCGTATGAAATACGATGGAAATGATATTGATTGAAATGAATTGCACCTTATGTAATAAGTGCTCAGAAATCTAATTTCGTAGGAAAATCAGAGAATGAGAAATATGATGTACTGTCTTAGGACAGAGAACGGCATACAATATGGTGTCGTCAATAGGCGACGGCAGATGAGGCAATGATCAGGTATGGTTGCCTTATGATTATAAGGATACAGATATGTGAATTTACACATGCATTGAGATTGCTTTGTTATAGCAATAAATAAGTGCTTAATATGGTTATTGTGCATACATATGTATTACGTTTTTGGGCTACAACGTGTATATCGAGTGATGGATCAGGATATTTGCCGCTATATATCGTAGTGTGGGTCACTGATATGTCGAAGCGATGGATATCATTGAGCCGCTGATATAACATAGTAGGGATTGTGAGATATTGTGTTGTTGTGTATATTGAGATCATTGTGATGATGCTTACATGTTGAGCAGCGATGGATCAGGATATTTGCCATTGTCATATCGTAGAGCGGGCCACTGATATGTCGAAGCGAGGGATATTATTTTGTCGATGTCACGCCGAAGCGATGAGTTTAGGAACAAAGTGCTACATGTGATGTGAGTCACCTCTTGAATCTGAAAGGAACAAAGTGCTACATGTGATGTGAGTCACCTCTTGAGTCCGAAAGGAACAAAGTGGTACATACATGTGAGTCACCTCTTGAGTCCATGATTATGCCGCTGTATACGTAGCGATGATTATGCCATTGTCTACGTAGCGATGGATTATGCTTTATACGTAGCTGATACCCCTTAAATATAGTCACCACCTGTTTGGCCGACCTGTTACCTTTGCGTCATGGTGATCTTACTTCAGAAGACCTCACCTCTTTCTTTGTTGGTTACCCACCTGTTTGGCAGACGTGTTTTAGCTCACCTGTTCGCCCTCCTCCTAACGCTCTGGCGACCTCTTTTCGGGTCCGACCTCCTTGGCCGAGCTCTTCTCATAACTTGCTTAATACGTGGGCACAACAAGGAGACTGAGTCCCCTGAATTAGGTAGGTCCTAGATCCGCAAAGCAATATCTGGGATTTGATTGTATTCATAAGATCTTAGCCTATCTGGATAAGATTTGGATAAACATGAAAAGAGGCTTGTTGCATGGTAACTCTCGAATCTCTTCCTATAAATACCAGGTTTGGGGTATCAGCTCATTCATTCAAAATCTTCTTACTTTACAAGTATATATTTTCCCGTATCCTCTCACCTGACTTGAGCGTCGGAGGGGACCCGTCGGAAAAACTTACGGCCCCCTTCTCACGGTTAATTCGTGCTTTCAGATCATATCAGAGGCTACTTACTGCCACCATCATCGTTATTTCGAGTATTCGAAAGAGATGAGAAACCCCTCTCAATTGATAGCAGCTAAGTTTAGGAACAAAGTGATACATGTGATGTGAGTCACCTCTTGAATCTGAAAGGAACAAAGTGCTACATGTGATGTGAGTCACCTCTTGAGTCCGAAAGGAACAAAGTGGTACATACATGTGAGTCACCTCTTGAGTCCATGATTATGCCGTTGTATACGTAGCGATGATTATGTCGTTGTATACGTAGCGATGGATTATGCTTTATACGTAGCGATGTATTATGTCGTTGTATATACGTAGCGATGGATTATGCCGATGTATACATAGTGATGGATTATGCCGATGTATACGTAGCGATGGATTATGCCGCTGTATACATAGCGATTGATTATGCCGCTGCATACGTAGCAATGGATTATGCCGATGTATACGTAGCGATGTGTTATGCCGCTTTGTACATAACGAGGGATTGTACCACTGTTTGGCAACGAATATAGATGTGTCGTTGTTGTGTTAGCGATGTGTAATATTATATTGCTATTGTGTTAGTATTAAATGTGAATGTCATGTGTTGACGTGTCTCATCGCGAGTTGACGGGGATATTGTGGATGTCATGTGTTGACATGTACCGTCACAAGTTGACGATGTATTTTATGATGATACGATATGGCGGGTGAGGATTGACTCGTGCCGCCGTTGAAATAAATAATACATATATAGGTGTATGTGTTAAATTGTATGATTTGAGTGCCACTGGTTGACGCGAGATGGTGTGTGTGTCACAGGTTGACACGAAACCATTATGCCAAGCCGATTTGCTCGATGGATAAATGGTTGTGCCGTACATGTAAGGGTACTGCATCGTGTGTTGAGGTAAATGTGTTACAAGTAGTGGTACCCCTGGGTATACTCGTTGAATTGGCTATGGCCAAGCAACTTGTAGCGTATGTAGTTGTCGAAGGACCTACATACATATATCGATGTGGTGTACGATGGATATGATCGCACATACACATGGGAATGGAAATAAATCCTAATGGTTAGGATTGAGTTGTGATTGAGTGAGGACATTGTGGTGTCCGTTGTGTATCGATATTAGAGAAGTGTTAGATGATGATATATTATCTCTAATTATTAGTAATACGAATTAAATTCATGACGGGATTCGTGAATTGTGAGAGTGGTAGTGGTATGAGATGATATGGTAGTGTATACCGAGATTGAACGTATGGCACGTCGGTAGGTTTGAATAAACCTAAGGAGGCTGTGGTTTGCTAGCCAGGTAAGACAATTTATTGTTGCAGTAATATAGTGAGCTTGATGTAGCCACTGTACTGTTTGTTGGAACCGAGTATGGTACATCGTATGATGATACGATGAGAGGTTATGGTGAAATAGTGTAGTCATTATAATGCTTTTAAGCTTGAGGTAAGAGGTACCTCAAGAGAGCGTTCTTACGTTATATGTGTTGAGGAACTTGCATTGTGATAGCTCGGTTTTGTCGGGAGTACCAACGTAAGGGACAACAAGTTATTGTTATCTCTAGTTGAGTATTCTTGCATTGAAGATGCAATGGTAAAACGTAACCGGAGTTGTGAGACATAGTTAGTGTAATAACACTACTATATCAATTGTATCTCTTGGGGAGATTTGGAGTAATACTGCTGTGGAGACAGTTGGTATCGGTTGCGGGTTGATTATGAATCAACCATGGTAAGTATTACTGGTGGTGGACCGGGTAATAACTTTATGTTATTTGTGAGACGTACGAGGATTTGCCCCAAGTTAAATGCTTGAAAGTATCTGAGTACTATTATATTAGTACGGAATTGTTGGAGTTGTATACGTCGTGTATATGCGTTTAAGAATGATTGGTGATAGTGACATTGATGCACTATCCTGGATTAACTATTGGTGTAGGAATACATTTCGGTATAAATGTATCTAGATTGTTCGAACAATGGTTCGAGTTTGGAGAGTCACGAGTGCATGACACTTTCCTTGTGAGGAAAGAGGTATTGATATATCTGTTGGGAATCTTTGAAAGATTCGATGAGTCGGTACGCGTGGTGTCGGTATAAATTTACACCATTAGTCATTAGTTCGTCAATCATTATTCCCTATTAAGTGGGAATAACTTAAGGGTTGACAGTTGTGTTTGAAACTTGTGAGTATTATGGGAGGTATCCAAGTCGAATTGCATTGAGTATGCATGTGGTATTTTGGCATTGATGCATATGTATCGATGTGTATATATATGTAGGCCATCATTAATATGCTTGGATGACTGGTTAGTGTACCTGGATTGGTGAATTTATGGTGAGAGATTGAAGTACCTTGAGATTGATAATCTCAATAGTACGATTTATTCTGAGGAATGAAGTATGTGGTTTTGGTTGACTCTCTTTCGAGAAAAGATTGTCGTACTTTGGACTAAGAAAGTACGTTGTTAGCTAATTCGATAGTTATCCCTATTTTAGAATTGGTAATTCTAAGTGTAAGAAAGGGATGACCATGATTCGAATTCGTTTGGTGTCGTTGTCGACACATGTTGTGAGAATGCAATTGATTTTCTTACATGTTCTCTTCAGAATCCTGAGGCCTTGAGGAGTTTTCAATAGTGTGTTGGGTTCAAGATGTGATTTCTTGGAACACACTGATGTGGACATCTGTAAAGATGTGGACATCTGTAAAGATGTGTTTTTGTGGATCGGTGGCCGTGGGTTGCCCGATCCGAGTTGCAAGTAGTGCAACTACTCCTTTGATAGAGATTGAATTGGAGAACGGAAACCGAGATTAGTGTGAGTATACTTGTGGTTTCCTTCGCCGCGATGTGTATTTGGCATCGTAGACCAAGTTATAGAGATGTCATTGAGATGATATCTATATCGGAATAAGGAATGATTCAAGTGGATGGCAGTTAAGATTGACTGACTGCTTTTGAGTGGTTAACATCGAAGCATGTTAACATCGTTTAGAGGATTACAGTGGTTTGGGAGAATGTCTCCATTCCAGGGTTGATGCGAAATCAATGTCCTCACAATTGGTGTTTCGTTTGTGACGAATCATTAATCGACACTGCGGATCTGAGCTGAGTTGTGGGGGATAAATGTGATATCCGAAAATTAAGTGTGTTAATCCCGGAGTGATTATAATCCTTAATGGATTTTAATCGTGGTAATTATGAGATAATTACGGTGTTGAGACTCCCGATGATTTTATCCGGTATCGAGGTTGTTGGATCCAAGTATTAAACCTTGGAATTATGTTGGTACGTGTTTGGATGGTTGTTTTGGAAGTTTTGTATAGTTTTCATACCAACTTCACGTGTAATAAGTACCGAATATTGTATAGGTTTTATACTCATATGTGTAATTAGTACCAAAATTGTATATGTTTCATACCAACTTCATGTGTAACTAGTACCAAAAATGTATATCTTTCATACTAACTTCACGTGTAGTAAGTACCGAAACTAGTATAGGTTTCATACCAATTTCACGTGTAATTTGTACCAAAATTGTATAGGTTTCGTACCAATTTCATGTGTAATTAGTAATAGAATTGTAAAAATTTCATACTAATTTAATGTATTAAGTACTGAAAATAGTATATGTTTCGTACCAATTTCATTCATAATTTGTACCAAAATTATATAGGTTTTCTACCAATTTTATGTATACTAAGTACCGAAATTGTATAGGTTTCATACCAACTTTACGTATAAGTTTCGAATATAGTATATGTTTCATACCAACTTCACGTTAACTAGTAGGTATTTATATAGATTTCATATCAATTGTATGTATACCTAGTACCGAAATTATATAGGTTTCATACCAACTTTATGTGTAATAAGTTTCGAATATAGTATAGGTTTCATACCAACTTCACATGTAACTAGTACCAAAATTGCATATGTTTCATACCAACTTCAAGTGTGATAAGTACCAAAATTGTATATGTTTCATACCAACTTCATGTGTAATAAGTACCGAAAAAGTATAGGTTTCATACCAATTTCATGTATAGCTATACCAAAATTGTATATGTTTCATATCAATTTCATGTGTAAATAGTACCGAAATTGTAAATATCCCAAACCAATTTCATTTATAATAAGTACCGAAAATAGAATATGTTTCGTACCAATTTTATTCGTAATTAGTACCAACATTATATGAGTTTCATACCAATTTTATGCATAGTTGGTACCGAAATTGTATAGGTTTCATACCAACTTTACGTGTAATAAGTTTCGAATATAGTATATGTTTCATACCAACTTCACGTGTAACTAGTACCAAAATTGTATATGTTTCATACCAACTTCAAGTGTAATAAGTACCAAAATTGTATATGTTTTATACCAAATTCATGTGTAATAAGTACCGAAAAAAGAATAGGTTTCGTACCAATTTCATGTGTAACTTGTACCAAAATTGTATAGGTTTCATATCAATTTCATATGTAACTAGTACCAAAATTGTAAAGATTTTATACAAATTTCATATGTAACAAGTACCGAAAATAGTATAAGTTTCGTACCAATTTTATGTATATTTAGTACCGAAATTGTATAGGTTTCATACCAACTTCACTGAAATAGGTATTTGTTGAGCCCTAAACGCATGGTTGTGTTTAATGCTTTAATTTATCTCCGGATTATTTTTGAGTTTTGATGATCAACAAAACTTGTGTTTGTTATACTAATGTGTCTACTTAGTGTGCAGATTAATTGATTAAAAAGATGATTAATTGAAGAAAATCGAATGAGAATTCGCCCGAGGCGATGCATGGAACGCCTGAGGCGATGAAGACTTCGCCTGAGGCGATGAATTATTTTGGGCTGCGGAGGCTACGTCGTTGATTTGTGGGACTGATCGCCTGAGGCGATGCGTGATTTCTGCTGACCGTTGGGGCGCGGCGATGGTGATCGGCTGAGGCGATGTCCGAGACGATGCACGAGTGATTTCAGCCTTATGTGTAGCAACGGCTAGTAGGAGCCTAGGGGGCCTCCTACACTATAAATATTGATGCTTTGGAGCATTTTGAAGATAAGAAACAAGCCTACAAACTTCTACAAAGCTTTGCTCATTCAAATTTTAAATAGCTTTGCAATCTTCATACATTGTTATTGTATTGGCGTTTGTGATTCTTTTGTTTTGTGAGAGTCTTTGTTTCTTCATGTTGGTACACCGTGAAGGTGCTTGTTGAGTTAATTGTAAGGTCCTCCAACACCAAAGCCAGTTGGAAATTGTAAAGTCATCAACAAGTATAGTTGGTGCATGTGTTGTGGCTATCCTTGGAGCCCTTAAGGCCAAGAAGAGTCGTGAAGAGTGTTGGTAGCTCGTGAAGAGCTTTGTGTACTCGTGAAGAGTATTGTGCTCGTGAAGAGCTTTGTGTACTCGGGAAAAGTGTGTTGTGGCTAACTTGGAGCCCTCAAGGCCAAGATCTTTTTTGTTCTAGTGGAACCTCGGTTGGAGGTTATCTAACCGTGAAGAGGAGCCGTAGGCGATTCATCGCCGAACTTCTATAACAAATCTTCTTGTTATTTACCGCTTCATGTCCTTACGCATTTATTTATTTATTTACTTCTTCTTTCTTTTATTTATCGATTGACTTAAGCCTTCCGCAAGCGCAAACTCGTTTATTTTGCAAACTCGTTTTAAAAAGCTAAAGTAGCCAAGGAATCTCATTCAACCCCCCCCCCCCCCCCCCCCTCTTCGATTCCAACAAGTGGTATTAGAGCCATTTGATTTTTGTTTTAAATCAAAAAAAATTTATGGCTAATCTAGCAAATGAGTTTGCTCATGGTCAATCGACAAATAGACCTCCGCTCTTCACGGGTGATAACTATGGGTATTGGAAAAATAGAATTTCTCTATACATCCAATGCGTAGATTATGACCTTTGGAAGATCATAGTGAAAGGTCCACATATTCCTTTAAAGGTAGTTGGGGGAATAAGTATCCCTAAAGAAATGGACGATTTCACTAGAGCGGACATGATTTTAATATCTCAAAATGCTAAAGCTATTAATATTTTACATTGTGCTTTAGATATGAAGGAGTACAACCGGATCTCGATGTGCTCAACCGCAAAGGAGATATGGGACAAATTGCAAATTTGTCATGAAGGAACCAACCAAGTGAAGGAGACAAAGATAGACCTATTGCAACTCAAATATGAGACATTTGAGATGTAGTCCGGAGAAGAGGTTGATTCAATGTTTAGAAGGCTCACCCAAATTATCAACGAGCTTGCTCAACTTGGAGAGAAGTACCTCCAAAGCAAATATGGAGGAGAGCTCTAAGAGCCTTGCCAAAAGAATGGGATGCCAAGAGGACGGCCATCATCGAGTCCAACAAAGGAGAAAGTGCATCTTATGACCTTGATGAGCTTCATGGCACATTGGTGACCCATGAACTTGAAGTATCGACAAGGAAAGCAATAAAGGAGGATGATAGATTCATGAGGAAGGGGATTGCCTTGGTTGGGAGGAAAGATCAATCTGAGGATGAAGAAGATGATGATGATGATGATGATGATGAAGTGATCTTGTTCACTAGAAAGTTCAAGAAGTTCTTCAACAAACATAACAAGCCAAAGACCTCTAGTGCTACCAAACAAGATTCAAAACAAGAGGTAACTTGTTATAATTGTCAAGAAAAAGGTCATTATGCTAACAAATGTCATAGGAAGAAAAGTGAGGACAAAGGCAAGAAGAAGGCCCGTATAGCCTCATGGAGTGATAGTGACTCCGATGAAGAATGAACAAATCTTTGTCTCATGGCCAAAGATGACATAAATGATGAAGGAGATGAAAGCGACGATGATGTACCATCTTTTGATGAACTTTTTGATTCTTATCATGAGCTTATAGATGGTCCTGGCAAAACCAAGATGAGTAACAAATTACTCAAACTTGAGGTAGCCAAGAAAGATGAAGAAAATAATTTATTGAAAAATGAGTTAAATTCTTTAAAGATATCTTTTTGCAAATTTAGTGAAAGTAGTCTAAAGATGGATGAATTGCTTGGCTTGCAATGTTGTAGCTTTGATAAAGCCGGGTTAGGCTTCTCAGGCAAATCAAAAACATTTTCAAGCTTGTTGGCTAAAGCAAAGCATGATTCTCCTATTTGTAACTATTGTTGTAAAAATGGTCATTCTAAGAATAAGTGTAGATTTGCCAAAGTCCAATACCAACCTAACAAGAGGTGGAAATGGATTCCAAATGTGCCAATGAAAGCTAACCCTCAAGGACCCAAAAATCAAATGGGTACCAAAGATCCTCCAATTGTAAATTTGTTTGTAGGGACAACAATGGGATGGAGGATGAAGGCACAAGCAACTCAAAGGAGGAGACTATCTCATTCACCTTGATAGAGGAAGCACGAGGCATAGGACCAATGACAAGAACGCACTCTTGTCATCGAAGGTAAAATTTTTTTTATACATTTTAAAAGAGCGATTCAAAATTTATTTGGCACAAATTAATTTTGACCAATAAATATGAAGCTCAATATTCATTGGTAGTAAAATGCATAACCCCTTAGCATATGCACATATAATTATTTTGATGCATGATTTTTGCTTATCTCTTTATGGTATATATATCTTGATGTGCCTAAAATTCAAATTTGACTATGCAATGTGGAAATATGCAATTATGTGATTATTATTTTTATCAAATGATGATTTGAGAACTTTAATGTTTATTGGGCATAAGTGCATGAACTCATGGTAGAACATATGCACACTTTGCAATGTTTAGAATTCATTGTTGATTGCCTTAAACGCATGTTTGTTGTTCCTCTAAATGATTTAATCTTAGGCTTGTTATGCTTTTTACATGCTTGATGAGGAACATGAGTAAATTGTAAAAATATGGCAACATATAATTGAGCTATGTTTATTTAAATTTTGTGCTTTTTGATTATCACAAAAAGGGGGAGAATTTTGTAATAAATTTGAAACTTAATACATGCATAGTTTAAGGGGGAGAGCTTTTGTATGCATGGTTTGAGGGGGAGAGTTGTTTACTTTATGCTTTACTTGGTAATCTTGTATGTGCTATGCAATTGTTAAAGGGGAGTCATGTTTACTCACATTTCATGCATATTACATATTCAAGTTTATCAAGTTTTGTGATCATCAAAAAGGGAGAGATTGTTGAGCCGTAAACGCATGGTTGCGTTTAATTCTTTAATTTATCTCCGGATTATTTTTGAGTTTTGATGATCAACAAAACTTGTGTTTGTTATACTAATGTATCTACTTAGTGTGCAGATTAATTGATTAAAAAGAGGATTAATTGAAGAAAATCGAATGTGCAAAATGTGGGATGGATCGCCCCAGGCGATGGCAGCCAGGAGCAACATCGCCACGCACATCGACTGGAGCGACGCCGAGGCTCGCGCGCAGGGGGAATTCGCCCGAGGCGATGAGCTGATCGCCTGAGGCGATGCATGGAACGCCTAAGGCGATGAAGACTTCGCCTGAGGCGATGAATTATTTTGGGCTGTTGAGGCTACATCATTGATTTGTGGGACTGATCGCCTGAGGCGGTCCACGTATCGCATGAGGTGATGCGTGATTTCTGCTGACCGTTGGGGCGCGGCGATGGTGATCGGCTGAGGCGATGTCCGAGGCGATGCACGAGTGATTTCAGCCTTATGTGTAGCAACGGCTAGTAGGAGCCTAGGGGGCCTCCTACACTATAAATATTGATGTTTTGGAGCATTTTGAAGATAAGAAACAAGCCTACAAACTTCTACAAAGCTTTGCTCATTCAAATTTTAAATAGCTTTGCAATCTCCATACATTGTTGTTGTATTGGAGTTTGTGATTCTTTTGTTTTGTGAGAGTCTTTGTTTCTTCGTGTTGGTACACCGTGAAGGTGCTTGTTGAGTTAATTGTAAGGTCCTCCAACATCAAAGCAAGTTGGAAATTGTAAATTCATCAACAAGTATAGTTGGTGCATGTGTTGTGGCTATCCTTGGAGCCCTTAAGGCCAAGAAGACTCGTGAAGAGTGTTGGTAGCTCGTGAAGAGCTTTGTGTACTCGTGAAGAGTATTGTGCTCGTGAAGAGCTTTGTGTACTCGGGAAGAGTGTGTTGTGGCTAACTTGGAGCCCTCAAGGCCAAGATCTTTTTTGTTCTAGTGGAACCTCGGTTGGAGGTTATCTAACCGGGAAGAGGAGACGTAGGCGATTCATCGCCGAACTTCTATAACAAATCTTCTTGTTATTTACCGCTTCATTTCCTTACGCATTTATTTATTTATTTACTTCTTCTTTCTTTTATTTATCGATTGACTTAAGCCTTCCGCAAGCGCAAACTCGTTTATTTTGCAAACTCATTTTAAAAAGCTAAAGTAGCCAAGAAATCTCATTCACCCCCCTCTTCGATTCCAACAGTATTGAATATAATATATGTATTATACAATTTCATGTGTAACTAGTACCAAAATTATATTGGTTTCATACCAACTTCATGTGTAACTAGTACCAAATTGTATGTTTCATACCAATTTCACGTATAATAAATACCGAAATAATATATGTTTCATACCAATTTCATGTGTAACTTGTACCAAAATTGTATAGATTTCATACCGATTTTATGTGTAACGTGTACCAAAATTGTATAGGTTTCGTATCGATTGTAATGATTTCTCAAAATTAAAAGTTTAACTTTTAATAGAAGGACATAATTGTCATTTTAATAAGATGGGGAGTTAGAACAAAATTTTAAGTTGCAGTAGGGAGTTTGAATTAAGTTTTTCTGATACGATGGCTGATTCCATAATTAAGTTTGACAATGGATATTTTTTTTTTAGTTTTCCCAAAAAACAATTATAAATTTATAGATATCAAAAATATGGCTTTCAATCTTTAAAAATAAAATATGATAGTAAAAAAAGATAAGAATAAAAGTCATAAATCATGCTACGCAAACCATTAAATTAGTTACCGGATTTTCTGATGCTACTCTTGAGCACTGTTATGTGGTACATGAATCTTGGATTTGAAATATTAATTTATTTTACTACAAATCTCAATAATATTGCTAAATTATAAATTTCTCTCCCAATTCAGTATTATCTATAACTTCATTAACTGCAATCACATTGTTGTCTTGTGTAATATATATATATATATATATATATATATATATATATATATATATATATATATATATATATATATATATATATTATTAAATTTTTAAATTTAGATTTAAATATATAATAATTATGTACTTCAAAATTTACTGGATGTGTATCTTAGGAAGGTAGCAAGCAAAAAACAACAATAGCTTTGTAGTATAAATGTCGATGCGAGATTTGAAATCTTCGTCCTTAAGATAGTATTGCCCAGCTACGGTGCTAATGGTTCAATTGACAATTTATCTCCCAAGATACAACGACTATGATTTATGATAGGAGCACATCAAATCGAAAAAGGATGAGGAACAAGATGAATATACAGAAAATTTTGAAAAAAATTTGCTTTTATCTTGTGTTTGATTTTCGAAAATCATATCATAATTCGTTCAATGGCTGTTCCTTATATAGTACATCAAGTAGTGTCACCAAAAGACACCATTTGGAAGCATCTCATCATAAAAAAACGCAACCAAACGAGAAAACACGCAACCCTATAGAGGGCGCGATCGATCGCGCCCCCATTTTCAACATGCTGCCACTCGCGATCGATCGCGATATAATTTTCATAATCCCACACATGAATTGCATTAATGCATGTATGCAGTTGAGCACCTTTAACGAATTGTTATAGCATCTGGAGATGTAGCTTTTTGAACCTTTCATAGTGGAGTTCAATCGGATTTACATGACTTAATAGTGAACTCATAGTCTTGAATTATTTAGTCGTTGGTATAAACCAAGACAATGAACCCACACCATAACAAATATAACATTCGTATTGGTTTTTTACGGCTGTGATCGTTTTGGCCATGGATCACGATGCTTGGTTTCATAAGTGCTTACATCTTTGAATCGGCCTCATTTCACACTCATGTAGGTAATCTCCTAAAAGAGTATCCCGCTATACTCCAAAATATTCAATAATATGTCTTAGGAATCATTAAAGACATTTGTCTATCATTGTACCCCTTTTGCAGGCTACACCCCTTATCACAGGAATTGGTTGGAGATTGATCTCCAATGTGTTTATACAATCTCATAATTTAGTTGTCTCTTTTGAACCTAGATTTTGGAATCTTCAGTCAACAAGGTTGTATATCCACTATGAGATTTTGATAGGGTTTTAACCTCATTCCCTCGATAAACTTCCATATAATCTATCGGTTAGCCATTTTATATGCGGATCCGCTGTTTCACGTAATCACTCATGATTATGCCACTAGAGATCATTTTCTCATATAACATTAGCTCAACACATTTTAGTTGCATGCACAAGATTTTTCTCTAACAACTTATAAAGCCACTCGACCGAAGGAACTTTATATCTTTTGCATAGAGACCTTTCCACATTTGTATATATTCAGTTTTGGTAATCACATTACCTCATTTGCACCATTTTATCATTTTAGGATATTTCCATCATCGAATTTTAAGCGTTATAAACTTACAAAATTCAAGACCAAAGGAAATACTCAACTTTAATTCACAATTCAAATTTTTAAGCGCATAGATTCTGAAAAAAATTACAAGTTCAAGATTCTATTTTTCCAAACTTGAATTTAAGCGCAAAGCTTAAAATTTGAAACTCGAATAAATCCTTGAGATTTCATTATGCATATGTCTTGGAAACTTTAATTCCAAGTACCGTTCTTGATGCATACATGAAATGTCTCGTCAACATTTTTCTTTGTTACTTGATGATTTCTAAATTGCTTCCCCAATGAGCATATCATCAATACACAAGCATACACATGCTTAGGTGTGTACACATTTGTCACACTTGTTAATCTATTTGACAACATGATTTGTCAAACTCTTCATGTCATTTATTTGTCATTTGTTATTACTTTACTTTGGTCTTCATATTAATAGTTTAGCCAAGCATCCCCATATTTCAAATATTATAGGAAACTCTCTTTTCCTTCAATCACAAGATTTTTCGTCATTGTCTAAATGTGGCACTTAGGATGTGTTTGACCCTTAGAGTTGCAACCCCCACAACTTCGGGATAATCACTAAATGCACTGGCGTTCAAATTTTACTGTTTCAAGTTCTACGCGTTATCGTCTTACAAATCCAAATTCAAGATTTTATCTCGTGAAGATTTCAGATTTAAGCGCACTTGCTTACAAATGTTGAAACTTGGATAATATTCTCAAACATGATTCACAATTTGCAATTTAAGCCCACTAACTTAGAAAACTTGAACTCAAGATTTTCAATTTTGCAAATTCATGTTTTAAGCATGCTAGCATAGAAATTCAAAAATGAACCAAATGAGATATTGCAATGCCTAATCAAAATTTACGGCTTAGACTCATCACTAGTCTCTTAGAAACTCGAATTCTATATTTTATTGTCTTGCAAATTCAAGTTTAAAATATCAAATTATTAGACAGCACAAGTATAATATACTCACAATTTCCCATATCAAACTTCATTTGCTAAATTTTATTGCAATCTCATTCTTGATGTGTTCAAACACCTCAACGACATCGTTTTTGCTTCGTAACAAAGAAGCCACAACAATATCATGTGCAAATTTTGATAAAGTAACAAATTATTTTTCCCGCATCATTAGTTTGCACAATCTTTCCATCACAAACATCATTGTGAATTAACTATCGAGACGTTGCGTTTCTTCTAACAAATGAATGACGATTTTTTTAACTTAGTCCCTACTGAAGCAAGAAATTTAACATTACAATTTGTGCTGCGAACTATGGTTTAAATTATCCTAACAATCACGTCACAAACCATAAGATTCAATCCAAGAAGTAATAACATAAATTTTATTGCTTTCAACAAATATCATCGTTACATTTATTTAGAAACACTCCATTCTTGGAGTTTACAACTTTCAAAGATACACAATCAAATTTAGCGGTAAGCACTAGATCATCCAAATCATTTTAGAGATGATCTTCTACGGTCACGTTTACTTGATCCATAGCTTTCTTACGATCGTTTTTATTGTGACAATCATTTGCCATGTGATCGGGTTTTCCACATTTTACAGCACTTGCCTTTGAAATTCTTCGTCTTTCCAGATTTGGAGGCCATGCCGTCAAACTTGCGCTTTGTTCCTGCGGGTTTTTTCCACTATGTTTTACTCGTGCTTTATGTTGGTGCCAATTTTCCTTCATTTCAGAAATTCTGTTGTCCTCTTCGATTCTCAAGCGAACCACAAGTCCTCAAGATTCATCTATTTTCGTTTGTACTTGAGATAATTCTTGAAGTCCTTTTATGATGAAGACAACTTCTCAATCATTGCGGCCACTTGGAATGAATCACTGAGAACCATTCTCTCCGCATGAATTACTTGCAAATCTTGCACTTACGCTATCACTGCTTTGTGTCAACCATTTTGAAAACCAGGAATCACCCAACGATGAATTTCTTCATGCCAGCATCCTCGGATCTATACTTTTTCTCCAAGCATTGCCACAATTCCTTGCTTGTCTTCACTAGACAATACACAATATACAATGTGTTTTTCAGTCATTTGAGAATAAAATTCTTGCCCAGCAAATCGCTTTGATTCCACGCATCAACCGCAACCCTCTTTTGGTTGTCGGTTTCATTCTCCATTACAGTATGAGCATCATCATTGAGGAATCTTGCCAATCCCAAGGTTGTCAAATAAAACAACATCTTTTGTTGCCACAGGTTGAAGTCGTTTCCATTGAACTTCTCTGGCCTTTCACCATGATGAACTGCAGTCATTGTTGCACTCGAAGAAGCCATTTTGTTGCTAATATTGTCTTAAGATTGTAGTACAAAAATTACTGGATGTGTATCTTAAGAAGGTAGCAAGCAAAATATAGCAATGGCTTTGTATTAGGAATGTCGAGGCGAGATTTGGAATCTCCGTCCTTAATACGATATTGCGCCGCTACGGTGCTAGGGTTCAATTTGCAATTTCTCTTCAAGATACAACGACTATGATTTGTGATATGAGCACACCAAATCACAAATTCTTTAAACCACAAAGGTTTAAAAGTGCTCAACAAGTATGAATGATGAACAATATCAATATACTGAAATTTTGCAAGAATTTTGCTTTTATCTCATGTTTGATTTTCGAAAATCATATCATAATTCGTTCAAGGGTTGTTCATTATATAGTACACCAAGTATTGTCACCAAAAGACACAATTTGGAAGCATCTCATCATGAAAAAATACAGTCAAACGCAAAAACACGCAACCCTGCGCAGTGCGCGATCCATTTTCAACACGCTACCACTTGCGATCGATCATATCATAAGCCATTATCGATCGCTAGTCTACATAAAGAAAATTGCTTATTTTCCTTAATGTATTTCATAATTTTCAACAAATTATATATACGAATTCCGCCTATACCACCAATTAACTGCTTTCCAGCAAAATAAGGCTCGGTTGGATTGATTTGGATTTCAAATCCCTAGTATAAATCTATTTAAATTATTTGGTTAATTTTAAATCCATGGATTTCAAATCCAATATCTTCAATTTTAAGGTATGTTTTTTAACAATATCAATGCATTTCAAATTTTTAATTATTGAAATCATTTCAAATCTAAAATTTAAATCTATCGTTGAAATGAAATCATTCGGTTGAAATAAAACCTATGGGTGTATTTGGATTGAGAGATTTGAAGCCGTGTATTTCAAATCCTTGATTTCAAATCATATTGTTTGGATGAATTTATATTGTGTGCATCTCAAATCCATCTTTGTACTAATTTATGCAGATATAATAATAATTATGATGTATTTTGAAATATATATAAATTATGTGTAGTTTCAAATCCATGTTTCAAACTCATTCTTAAATCAAAATAAAATCCATTAAACCAAACATAACTAAGCGAATCATGAACCTTTTCGGATGTTAAACTATATAATTATTTAACTCTCAGAGGAAAAATAAATAACAAAAAAGATCTCTTTACAAATGAATAGTTAAATCCTAATCAAATGTACCTCAATTAGTCAAATCTCCAAATATGTGCACGAGTGCCGGCCTTCCAAAAATTGACCCTCACGCATCAACGAGCGCGTGACGAATTCGAATATTCTGAAGAATCTTCATGCGACCTCGTCCTAGTACTCCCCGATGCCGAAGCCGTAGACGCAAAAAACATGTCCGATAAGTAATTATCCAAATCTTCAGGGGTGTATCTGACAATTGCTTCCACCCCAAACCCTCTCGTGTAATTCCCTCTATATTGTTGGTAAAACTCCCGATAACTCCCCACGATCGTTTTCGACAACGATATTTTCACTTCGTCTCGAAGTTCCGGGTCGGATATAACCCATGAACTTTGCTTCTTGTACGATTCCTCGAATCCGGTGTAAAATCTTCTGAACCGTTCATGAATCTCAACCGTTGGACCATCGAGAAGTGACGTCATCGCTTTGCTCCAACCCATTCTCTCGTATTTGGAAATGTATATTTTCACCTTCGCCTCGTGTTTCCAGATCCACTCTGGTCCCATTAGGATCCCAAGCGTGGAGGTCCGGATCTTCGAGACGACGTAGTTTAAGTTGTTCGCGAGGAACAAATAGGATAACGCCACGTCATCGTATTTCACTGCCTTGCCGTCCAGTTTGCATATGAGAACCAAAATCAGCCACGCGAGGCGGGCCGTGACCGCCTCCGCCGAAGGACCCTCTGCGCCGGAGGTAGGGCTGCAGAAGTAGGATGCCGGTAGCGGAGTCTGCGCGGCAACCGTCCAATCCATGAGGATATCGGAAATCGCGCCGCTGTAGTCGCCGAGGAAGATGAGGAAATTCATCACGTAGCGAGTGAGAGGGTGGACGCCTCCGTTCGGAGGAGCATTTGAAGAGTCTTTCTGAATCGCCGCCTCGAATTGGTTCAGCATGAATCTCACCGCTTCCCCGAGTTTCAGCAACGCCGCCACGGCCTCGGATCTCACCGCAGATAAAGATTCATGTCCGAATATGGATTCAATCTCCGGCCATAAATCGGAAATGGCTTCATACATATCCAGCCCACGAAACATCTTTTCCGGGGTTAGACTCTTCTTGCTTTTCGCGAAATTATGAGGAAAAGTAAATAAATTCACAGCTGCGTCTCTAGAAATATCAGTGAAACACGATTCCGCCATCTTTTCGGACGAGGAAAACACTAAATCGCAAAGAATCCTCTCCCCGCAGAACAAAGTTTTCACGGCAATTTTAACGGCGTGCAGCCACTGCTTGATTTTCTGATCCAAAACTCCCCACTCCATCTTCTGAATCAAAGAAATACTACTTCTTTCAACGTGTAAATAATATAAAGTCTCATCTATAATCGATTTTCGAATAATTTTGTAAATTTTCAAAGCCTCTGTTGCATAACCGGATCCAATCATAGCTTCGGCGATGCTCTTCAAATCCACCATAGCTGTATCAGAAGCGTGAGGTGTACTCGTCCCCTCATCTTCTTCTGAAACCTCATCGGAATCAGAAATACTATGCCGGGTCGAACCCCGGGAAGACCGGCCCGATACAGATTCTGAATCGAGATTCTTCCTGTTAGAAGATAATATGGTGTAAAATTCTTTCTCCAGTCTTTTAATGGCGATTTGCATCAAGTTCTGGGCTCTTATCAGTTTCTCAGAGTTGGTGCTAAGTTTCACGTAAAAATGCATGGCTTCCTGCAAATCACTGACAGATTGTAGAAATTTTTTAGCTTCATTTCTGTCCTGCTCAAACAGGGAATAAAATTTATGGTGTTTGTTGGAATCCAAATCCCATTTCTTGATTATTTCTTCGGCAAAATCTATGTTTTCGTCCATCAACGTTTCGGAGAAAGTTTGGTGTTGGATTCGGGATGGGGTGGAGGAAGGAGAGACATAGCTGTTACTGTGAGGATTACGTAATGGAGACGATAGCCTTGAAAACAAAGAACCCTTCATTTTGCTTCGATCTTTTTTTCTTTTCTAAACTTGTTTTGATATTGAGTGAAGATTTTGAAAGAATATGGAGAAATTCACAGATATTATGGAGGGTTGGGATGAGGGGGGAGATTTATAAAAGGAAGTGGAGAGTTTGACTGGGTAATAGTGGCGCGTTGAAGTTATCGTTGGCCGAATTTTGGTATTTAAAAAATATAGTTAATAAAAATATGTGTGTGTAGATTAATTTTTGTATAAAATATAGCTTTTAATTATTTAAGTATACTAATTTTTATCTTTAAAATTATGGTTGATATGATTATATTGTAATTACATCATTAACACTAAAATAGTTACTTTAAATATATCATATATTATAATATAATATATATATATATGATGTCATATGACATATTGACCTCCTCGGGTAAAATCCCTCAAAGGCCGAACAAAGACATATACCGAACATAGTGCACCGAACGGAAAGCACCGAGCAGTTGTAACCCTCCTCGGTTTTCTGGTCAAAGATTAGCGGAAGACCCGGGAATAACTAACAAATTAAACGGCGTGAATGAACGTGCAATAATGGGGCGCGGATTTCTCGGACGTGTTGGGCTCCAGTTAAGCCACGATCAGAGGACATCGTGTTCCGGATCTCCCGCGAGTCAATCACTAGGAATAGTCCTATAAATACCCGCGGATGTCATCACAGAAGGGGTTGGAATTTTTTGGGCAAAAAGACTCCGAAGAGAGCAAATTTATGTCTGTTCGGTCTTTTCTGTTATTTTTATAAACAGTTTGCGTAAGTCATTGAACAATTATTTTTTGTGTCTAGAAAGTCCTGTAAATCATCAATATTTATAGTGGAGCTTTATACTGGACTAGGTCCCGTGGTTTTTCTCTCAATTCGAGGGTTTTCCACGTAAAAAATCTTGGTGTATTCCTTTTATTTTTCGTAAACATTTAATTCTACCAAACACGTAAAATAACGGATCACATCATTGGCGCCGTCTGTGGGAAGTTTAGGGCAAAGACGTTGAAGTAGTACGAGTTTTCTAATAAAAGATAAATCAAAAGACAAGATGGCCAGAGGTAAAGGTAGGGGGCAAGCTTCCAGGGGAAATGGATCCAATTGCCATCCATACTCGCTTGACGAACCCAGAGAAGAGCCAGAAGATGAGGGATCATCTCAACATGTTCCCCGGTCATTTCCCGCTGGGGGAATGCCCATGGAGCATTTGACAGAAATAATAACCAAAACTGTCGGAGAGATTATGAGGCAATTTATGACCCCTCCCCAGAATCAAGAAACTGTGCAAGAAGAAGAAGGAGGAGGGTTGGCCTCCGGACAGGAGCCTGAAAAGGAACCTGAGAAAGAACCTGAAGAAGTTAGAAGTATTCCTAGTCATTTGAGTGATGAAACTGATAAAGCTCTAAATCGCCAAATGAAAGAGCTGAAAAGTGAGATGCAGCAGATGCGTAACAAGATGGAAGGGCGTCTATATCCTCCGCAGAGGAGTACTCCATTTGCTTCCCATGTGGTTGACGATCCCTTGCCCCCAAACTTTAGGACTCTGAATGTGGGAAACTATGATGGTGGTACAGATCCCGAAGAATACCTGTCTCGATTTGAAAACGCTTCGCTTCTTCATCAACTCACGGATGGAGTGAAGTGTCGGGTTTTCTTGACTACATTATCGGGTGCAGCGCAAGCATGGTTTAATCAGTTGCCAGCCAGAATTATAGACTCTTTCCCGAAGTTTAGTTCTCTGTTTTTGCATCAATTTGCAAGCAGCCGGAGTTGCAAGAGAACAGCTCTTAGCCTGTTCGGGATTAAGCAAGCGGAGAAGGAATCTCTTCGAGATTTTCTGAAAAGATTTAGTCATGCCTGTCTGGATATTCCACATGTCACCTCTGAAATACTCATCAGCGCGTTCATTCAAGGATTAAAAGAAGGAGACTTATTCCGATCTTTGGCGAAAAAAACCACCTTCTGATTATGATGAACTGTTGGGAAGAGCTTCCAAGTACATTAATCTGGAAGAGGCCCAAAGGATGAAACAAAGAAGAGATGGTAAAATTGGGGAGGAAGTGAATAGAAAGAATAAACCAGTGGAGCCAATCAAAAGAAGTTTTGACCAATTTCTACCGATGAGACCTCATCGGGAAGTAGCTATGAACCAAAGTATGCCGAAGAGGGGGCGGGGTGGACCTCATAGGGGGGGACCTTTCCGAGGAGGAATGATCCGAGGAGGGTCCTTCCGAGGAAGAGGATGTCGAGGAGGAGGTTTCCGAGGTGGAAGATCTATTGAGTCTGATGGAGGGCGGGGATTTAACGAGGAGTTCAAAGATAATAATTTCACTCCTAAAGTTAACATAAATCCCGGAAGAGGAGCACCTCAGCCAGTCCCTTGGTCAGTTCGGGGAGAAAGAGTAGAGGGAGAAGAAGAAACCTTGAACAATACCCCTAATCGGGGAACTATACACATGATATCCGGAGGGATGTCGGGTGGAGATTCGAACAGAGCAAGAAAGAATCACGCCCGGAAGCTTCAAGTGCTATCTCTTGACCCCAATCATGTACATGAGGGTCCGTCCATATCTTTTGGGCCTGCAGATCTGCAAGGAATCCATTTTCCTCATGATGATGAGTTGGTTATTTCCGCTACAGTGGCTAATTATAATGTGCAGAGGATTTTCGTGGACACAGGAAGTTCGGCGGATGTACTTTTTCTTAGCACGTTAAACCAAATGGACTTGGGAAGCTTAACTATATTGAAAGTGAATACGTCCTTGCACGGATTTACAGGGGAAGTCATAAATCCGATAGGGCAGGTGTCTCTACCAGTTACACTGGGTGAAGAATCAAGGATCAAAACAAAGATGATAAATTTCCTCATTGTGGATGCACCATCTTCTTACAATGTAATATTGGGAAGACCAGCCCTAGCTGCTTTTGAAGCTGTTGCCTCCACCTATCATCTAACCATGAAATTTCCAGTAGGAGAAGAGGTGGGGCAAGTAAGAGGTGATCAAAGCTCATCACGGAAATGTTACGTACAAGAGTTAAGGCAAGAAAGAGAGCAGAATAACGAAGGAAGAGAACGGGGAGGAAGTGAAAAGAGGAAGCGGGGCGAGGAGGAGCGAGTAATACCCGAAGAGGAGTTCCTCAACATCGAGATGGGTCACCCTACTCGAATTACGAGGGTAGGATCCCAACTTGATCCAGAATTACGGGAAAAGGTGGTTAATTGTTTAAATCAACACGTGGATGTATTTGCATGGAGTACATCTGATTTAGTGGGAGTAAGACCTGAGGTTGCCGAACATCGCCTCAACCTGGACCCAAATGTTCGGGCAATAAGGCAAAAGAGAAGGCATTTTGGACCAGAAAAGGACGCGGTCATTGCTAAGCAAATAGAAGAGTTGTTAAAGGCAGGCCACATTCGCGAGATCGGTTTCCCTACATGGCTCTCGAATGTAGTTTTGGTGCCTAAAGCTGGTGATAAATGGAGAATGTGTGTGGATTTTAGGGATGTGAATAAAGCATGTCCCAATGATTGTTATCATCTGCCCAGAATCGATCAGCTTGTAGATTCTACTGCTGGACATGAATTATTGTGTCTTATGGATGCTTATCAAGGATATCATCAGATCCCTTTGGCACTGGAGGACCAATCAAAAGTAAGTTTTATAACAGCAGGAGGAACCTTTTGTTATGTGGTAATGCCCTTCGGATTGAAAAATGCGGGGGCCACTTATCAAAGGTTGATGGATAAAATGTTCAAAGAACAAATTGGTCGGAATGTGGAAGTATATGTTGATGATGTCCTGATCAAGAGCCGAAAAGCCGAGGACTTAGTCAAAGATATGGAAGAAGTTTTCAACACTTTAAGAAAATATGGCATGAAGTTGAATCCCGCAAAATGCACTTTCGGGATTCGTAGCGGCAAATTTCTAGGGTACATGGTCACGGAAAGAGGTGTTGAAGCTAACCCGGAGAAAATCTGGGCTATACGAGAAATGAACCCCCCGAGAACACTAAATGAAGTGCAAAGATTAGCAGGAAGAATAGCGGCACTGAGCAGATTTATATCCCGATCAGCTGATCGGAGTTTGCCTTTCTTTAAAGCATTAAGGCAAGGAGTCAAATTCGAGTGGAATGACCAATGCCAAAAGGCCTTCGAGGATCTAAAAGATTATTTGGCTCAGTTACCTTTGATAAACAAGCCTGATCCTAAGGAAACGCTTCTCGTGTATTTATCGGTGGCCAAAGAGGTGATTAGTTCCGTGTTAATCAGAGAAAGGTCAGGACAACAACAGCCTGTATATTATGTCAGCCGAGCCCTGCAAGGAGCCGAGCAACGATACCCTGAAATTGAAAAGTTGGCGTTAGCTCTAGTCACCACAGCGAGAAGACTTCGGCCATACTTCCTGTCTCATCCTATCATGGTAATAACAAACACTCCTTTGGGTAGACTTTTATCCAAATCCGAAATATCAGGGAGGATGGTGAAGTGGGCCACAGAGCTGAGTGAGTTTGATGTCACTTATCAACCCCGAACTACAATCAAAGCTCAAGCTCTGTCAGATTTTCTGGTGGAAGTCACTCATACTCCGGAGGAAAAAGAATGGAGATTGTTTGTAGATGGATCATCTACCCGATTGGGAAGTGGAGCAGGTGTCATACTCATTAGTCCTGAAGGGGAAGAAATCAGGGTTGCCGTCCAGTTTGGATTTCTTTCCTCAAACAATGAAGCTGAATTTGAAGCTATCATTTCAGGCCTCCAAATAGCATTGGACGCTGGAGCCAGGAGAATAAAAGCTTTTATGGATTCGATGTTGGTTGTCCATCAAGTGAAGGGGGTATACAAGGTGAAAGAAGAGAAGCTTAGAAGGTATGTGGAAAAGGTGCGAGCAATGATAGCTCAATTTCAAGAGGTGGAATTAACGCAAATACCAAGGGAAGAGAATACTCGTGCCGATGAATTAGCAAAATTAGCTAGTTCGGTACACGAATGGAAGAACAGGAATGTGCTCGTGCAAGAGCTTTTGATCTCTCATATATCCGTCAATAGCATAATGAGTGTGGAGCCATGTATTATATCCGATTGGCGAGAGCATCTTATTAAATTTTTGAAGACAAAGGTTATGCCTCCTGACTCAAAGGAAGCTGCTAAAGTTAAAAGAATGGGGAACCGATTTGTGTTGATAGAAGGCAAGTTGTTCAAGAAAGGATTCTCAAGTCCTTTTTTACAATGTGCCTCGAGGCAAGAAGGGGAGCATTTATTAAGGGAGATTCATGAAGGATGTTGCGGAAATCATGTAGGGGCTAACATGTTGTATCAGAAATCTATCCGAGCTGGGTATTATTGGCCGACGATGAGGGAAGACGCTGAGGAAGTTGTGAAGAAATGCATTAATTGCCAAAGGCATGCGAATTTATCCCATGTACCTGCGGAAATCCTTAATAGTAGCATCATTTCCTGTCCCTTTGATCAATGGGGAATGGATATCGTGGGACCATTTCCTCCCGCTACAGGGCAGAGAAAATTTCTCCTAGTAGCCGTTGAATACTTCACTAAATGGGTGGAGGCCGAGCCATTGGCTAAAATAACTGAGGAAGAAGTCATCAGATTTTTATGGAGAAACATAGTATGCCGTTTCGGAATACCTCGAAGAATAATTTCCGACAATGGAAGACAGTTTCAGGGAAGAAGGATACAAGAATGGTGCAAAGATATGAAAATTAAACAAGTCTTCACTTCAGTCGCCTATCCTCAAGCAAATGGGCAAGCGGAAGTGATTAATCGGATTTTATTGCACGGGATCAAGACAAGACTAGAAGGGGCTCGAGGGGGTGGGTAAATGAATTACCCGGGGTCTTATGGGCTTATAGAACGACTCCTCGGGTATCCACAGGAGAGACTCCATACAGCTTAGTGTATGGATCTGAGGCCCTCATTCCAGTAGAAATTGGAGTGGAGTCTCTTCGGGTACAAGGATACGATCCCGATCAGAATGAAGAAAAAAGGAAGTTGGAGTTAGATGGGATTATGGAATTAAGAGAGAAAGCATTGGCTAAAGTAGAATTGTACAAAATAAGGGTGACCAATGCTTACAATCGGAGGGTTCGCCCGAGGGCTTTTCAGGTGGGAGATCTAGTGCTGCGAAGAATCAATCCCGCGGGGGAAGTAAAGAAGTTAGCACCCAAGTGGGAAGGCCCCTATAAAATAAAAGGGGTGATTGGAAGAGGAGCCTACAGGCTGGAAGATCATGAAGGTCGGGAACTGGTGAGACCTTGGAACATTCATAATTTAAGAAAGTATTTCGTGTAATCTTTCAGTTATCACTGCTGTTTCCGTATGTATTTTTTTTAAATAAATTCCCTTTTACTGAGCAATGTTCGGTTTACTCGTTGGATCGGGATGTTTGGTCAACGTTTAAACTTAATAACACCATCGTTTGCTCGTTGGATCGGGATGTTTGGTCAACGTTTAAACTTAATAACACCATCGTTTACTCGTTGGATCGGGATGTTTGGTCAACGTTTAAACTTAAAAATACCATGATATTGTGCTCGGGGTAGCGAGCTTGTAATATTATAGTCCATTGTTGGCAGGTTAAATACAGGATCGGGAAGTTTGGTCTGTATTTGAACCTAAAATGGGACTAAGTTATTGTGCTCGGGGTAGCGAGCTTATGTTATTATAGTCCATTGTTGGCAGGTTAAATACAGGATCGGGAAGTTTGGTCTGTATTTGAACCTAAAATGGGACTAAGTTATTGTGCTCGGGACAGCGAGCAATGTTCGGTTTACTCGTTGGATCGGGATGTTTGATCAACGTTTAAACTTGAAAATACCATCGTTTACTCGTTGGATCGGGATGTTTGGTCAACGTTTAAACTTGAAAATACCATCGTTTACTAGTTGGATCGGGATGTTTGGTCAACGTTTAAACTTGAAAATACCATCGTTTACTCGTTGGATCGGGATGTTTGGTCAACGTTTAAACTTAAAAATTCCATGATATTGTGCTCGGGGTAGCGAGCTTGTAATATTATAGTCCATTGTTGGCAGGTTAAATACATGATCGGGAAGTTTGGTCTGTATTTGAACCTAAAATGTGACTAAGTTATTGTGCTCGGGGGTAGCGAGCTTATGTTATTATAGTCCATTGTTGGCAGGTTAAATACAGGATCGGGAAGTTTGGTCTGTATTTGAACCTAAAATGGGACTAAGTTATTGTGCTCGGGATAGCGAGCAATGTTCGGTTTACTCGTTGGATCGGGATGTTTGGTCAACGTTTAAACTTAAAAATACTAAGTTATTGTGCTCGGGGTAGCGAGCAATGTTCGGTTTACTCGTTGGATCGGGATGTTTGGTCAACGTTTAAACTTAAAAATACTAAGTTATTGTGCTCAGGGTAGCGAGCAATGTTCGGTTTAATCATTGGATTGGGATGTTTGGTCAATGTTTAAACTTAAGTTGTATCATGTTATTATGCTGAGGATGTTCTCTCTAAAGCCCGACCATATTTATCTGCTCGGGATGTCTTTTTCCCCGAGCTATGTTACTTCGGGATATTTTCTAATCAAGCTTTATTTGCTTAAAATTTTGCTTGATGGAGAGACTAGTTTGCACAAGAGGGTAAGAAGACGAGGAAAGTCATAATATCATCGTCAAAAGATTACAAATTAAAACAAAAGAGGTATAGCCATAAATCTACAGCTGGAGAAATTCATCGGGAACGGTATTCAGGGCCTCATCAACATTTATAAAGTCCATTGAAGCTCCTTCAGGAGGATAGCCAGCGGCTTTAAATTGACGAACAGACGCTTCAAAGCCATAGTTAAGAAACTTGGCAGCGCGTTCGCCCAGAATATCACCATACTCTTCAGACTTCATAAATTCTTCTTTCTTGATGAGCCAGGATTCTTCGATCTGAGCTGCCCGAGATAGTTTCTCCTGGTCAAGCTGTTCAGAAAGGGCTTTGCCCTGTTCAGCTCGCAATGATTTCTCTTGTGAAAGTTGCTCTGAGAGGGATCTATTCTCTTCAGTCACGGACCTGAACTGCCCGGATAAAGTGGTGTTAGCCTCCTCAAAGTCGGCTAATTTCTTGTGCGCTTCCTCGAGAGCTGCCACTGTCTTATCCCGAGCAGCAACGGCAGCAGAGTATTGTTCCTCCAGTAGCCTTATGGATTTCTTCATCTCTTCGCCGATACCTTCTAGCTGCTTGAGATGTTTCTGATTCTCCCCATCTGAGGACCTCATAGATTGGAAGCGAGTCATAATCTTGCCTGCCATTAAATTGGTCTGCAAGAAAATAAATGAAGTCAATTTACCGAAGGCAAAAAGTTCATCGGATAGAAATGAATATAAGTTACCTGAGTGAGGGAAGTGGAGAAATCATTTATCAAATTGCTGAAGGCCAATCCTCCGAGGTATTTGCGGTCGGGAGAATTGGCCCAATTGTAAATAATGGAGTGAGAAATTTTGGGGTCCGGTTTTCTCAGAATGGGAACGTTGGGGGGATAAACCCAATCGGGTATATGATATCGGGAGGTTGGCCGAGAAGAGCTAGAACCACCAGGAGCAGGTTGAGAAACAGCTCGAGTTTGAAGAGGTGGACTAGCTCGATGGGTAAGGGAGATTCGAGGAGAAGGAGTTTTCTTGGCAGGAGGAAGTCTAGAGGAAGAACCTTGGCCCTCGGGGGCCGCCCTCTTCAGTGATCGAGGAATTAAGGCTTCCGTTTCCGGTACTTCGATCACCTCTTCGGGGGGAGCATGTGTAACAGATGGGGGAGGATTTGTCCCAGTGGTCGGTTTGGTAGCCTTCTCTGGTGCGGCAATTTTCTTCAGGCTGGCAGCAATCTTGGCCTTCAACATCTTGTTTTCTGCAAGAAGGAAACATCATAGCAATTATTCAAGCATGTTAACGCAAAATAAGCAAACAAAGCAAGATGCTCGGTAAATACTCACCGAGGGGCATTTTTAGGGAAACACCCTTAGGACTAAGCTGGAACAAGTACAGCAGTCCGTCGTCAATCAGCTCCCCAAGGTTAAAACACTGATCGCCAAGCTTACGACGAACTGACAGATATGTTTCTCCCTCAAGTAGCCCCTTGATTGACTTGCCCTTCGGTAAGTTTTCTTTCCACTCCATGGGACAATCCCAGGGTTGGAGTGGGCGAGCAAAGAAGAAAAATCTTTTCCAATTTTTTATGGAGGATGGGTAATTTTTCAGAAAACTCATCCCTGTTCGAGAAGAAAAGTAAAAAAGCCCGATCTCCTTTCGATTTAATTGAAAAAAACAGTGGAAAAGTTCGGGAGTAGGAGAAAAGCCAAAAAAGGATAAGACTATGTAAAACCCCGCCAGCAATCGATAACTGTTGGGGAATAACTGACTTAGAGAGATGGCAAAATAGGAAGCAACATCTACAAAAAAATGAGGGATAGGAAAGCGAAGTCCCCCTCGGAGTTGGTCTATGTAGAAGGGAAAGTAACCCTCGGGAGGCAGGTGGGGACGAGATCCGGGAGGGGGAACTATAATAGACGTCCCCTCGGAAATCCCCCATTTAGTTTGGATACTGGATAGGTGCCGTTGTGATTTAATCCCGGATTCAAATATCTCAAACCAGGGAACACGGGCCTTTAGCAGATCCTGTTCTGTCGCAGCCTGAAGCTCTTCTCTGCGAGCATCAGGGGCTGACGACGAGCTGGAAGTTTCTTCACTATCAGATGAAGAAGAATGACGAGGAGAGGGACTTAGGATACCCTCCTCCTCGAACATATCTATAGTTTTCGAATAATCATCAGAAGAAGACATACTTGATGAGTGGAAAGGAAATAAGTAGGAAGGAAAAGTTGGTCGGACGTCTAATGCTAGCTCGGAAGCGAATTGCAGAAAAGTAAGTTAAATCAACGAAATGAGCGAGTATTTATAGTGGGGGGGCCACTTGAACAGTCGTTAAATCGACACCGTTCAAAATAAATCCCATGAACGGTTATAGATGTACCTCGGGAAACGAAAAGTCGCCAGAGTTTTGAAATGTTTAGGCGGGAAAATTAGGCGGTTAAAATATCCCGAGCAGGTTCAGTTTGGATTTTACCCGAAAGCAATAAAACAAGACTTCAAAAATCTCGTCTTGCTTTACTTTAGGGGGGTGAGGTGATATCATATGACATATTGACCTCCTCGGGTAAAATCCCTCAAAGGCCGAACAAAGACATATACCGAACATAGTGCACCGAACGGAAAGCACCGAGCAGTGTTTTACCGAGCAGTTGTAACCCTCCTCGGTTTTCTGGTCAAAGATTAGCGGAAGACCCGGGAATAACTAACAAATTAAACGGCGTGAATGAACGTGCAATAATGGGGCGCGGATTTCTCGGACGTGTTGGGCTCCAGTTAAGCCACGATCAGAGGACGTCGTGTTCCGGATCTCCCGCGAGTCAATCACTAGGAATAGTCCTATAAATACCCGCGGATGTCATCACAGAAGGGGTTGGAATTTTTTGGGCAAAAAGACTCCGAAGAGAGCAAATTTATGTCTGTTCGGTCTTTTCTGTTATTTTTATAAACAGTTTGCGTAAGTCATTGAACAATTATTTTTTGTGTCTAGAAAGTCCTGTAAATCATCAATATTTATAGTGGAGCTTTATACTGGACTAGGTCCCGTGGTTTTTCTCTCAATTCGAGGGTTTTCCACGTAAAAAATCTTGGTGTATTCCTTTTATTTTTCGTAAACATTTAATTCTACCAAACACGTAAATACGTAAAATAACGGATCACATCAATATATATTAAAAAAAACAAAAAACAAAAATTAAATCTTACTCGTCTAAATTTATGGAATAATTCTCTCTTTTCAGATTTTGAATCCACGTCGATTAATAAAATATGGGAAGTGACATTCAACGAATTCCTTAATATTATTAATTCACCTCCCAATTAATTCACCTCCCAATTTTGACGTAATTACAAAAATCTCTCATATGATTTGAAAAATTTACAGAAACCTCCCCTCAAGTTAGATTAAACATTACAGATAAGTCTTGCCGTTAGTAAAATAGATGGTCGTTACAGAAACCTCCCATAATTTTTAATGGAAACTTCAAATTGCTCATGGTCAACTGTGACCACTATTTTGACCTAAATATTTAGGAAGTGCTTTGTAATTATGCTATTTTTTAGGGGCATGATCATAATAAACCAATATTTTATATTAGGAATTGCTTATTTCAAATATTACTTACTCAAACCTTTTTTTATTTTCCTAATAATTTTAATTTTTTATCTTTTTATTCAATCTTGTAAAATATCAATACATACCATAAACATTCAAATTTTAATATGCATACATCACTTAAAAACTTTTATATAAATAATAGTATTTTATAATATTTTGAATTAAATCGAACTAAAAGTAAAATTAAAGAATAATATGTTCGATCGTCATATTCAGAATTGACGTCAATAAATATTGGTTGGAGAAAAAATATCGTAAAAACTTGAGAATATATAATCATCGTACTTTCAATAAATGGTTTAAAATATAAATAATATATGATTAATAATTTGATAAACGAAATAAAAATCTAAAGTTTGAAAATAAACTACCCAAATACGAGTTCAACTAAGGGTGAAATCGAACCGAATTTGCAAAAATTGAACCGATCGAATTTGTTTTTTAGCCAATCAATCTGACTGATTTTACATTAAGTCTAACAAGCCGATTCGATATAATGTCGATTGTCATTAAAGATCATAGCCTAAAACATATCATTTAAATTCAACATTAAATATGTTGATGTGTTTGATATTACAAGATCTTTTTATCATCGTAATTACCAAAAAAGATATGATACTATGAAAATAATACAATTAGTTAATTTTGAACGTATTTTCATATATAAATAGTTTTTATTCTTATCATTAGTATGAAAACTAGTTTATAGTTTAAAAATATTTAATAAATAATTCTTTGAAATAAATAAAAATAATATGACACAATAGGAGGTGTAAATGTAATGTATAGTATAATATAGGGGGTGTTATGTGTAAAGTTTTGATAATTTTATATTACATATACAAGAGAACAAAAACGTCATTTCGCCTATTCTGTCAATTGTTTTTGACAACGTGACACTAGATGGGAGGTCTATGTAATTTTCTAAAGTCGATGGGAGGTTTTTGTAACTGGGCCAAAGTCGATGTGGTGTAGATCGAAGTAGTGTTTAGAATTGGGGTGAATAAACACAGGCTCAAATCAATTTTTCTCGGTTTACATCAAACTGTTAAGTATTGTGGTAGAGTCTCAATAAAATGCAAGGCAGTAGACAACTATGGTGAATAGTGTGGAAGGTGTCTACTGATCTTGAGAATAAAAAATTGAAGGCAAAAGAAAGGCAATAAGTAAAGTACAGAAAGTAAATAACACAAGGCTGTTTCTGGAAGCTCGAAGAACAAACGCGTCTACGACTCTTCTTCTTCCTTTGCAGGAAGGATTTACTAAAAGATTTGGTTTACACTTAACTTCATACATCTCACTTTAGTTATTATCACAAAGATAGTCTAAACTCCCAACTCACTCAAATTCACAAAGATTTCTAATATTCAGAATGAAGTCTGAATGTTATAATGATTTCCTAAATACTCTGTATCTTGAAAGATAAATATTCAATGAAGTGTTTGAGTATTTGTCTGAGCAGTAGACTTTAGATCGGATCTACAACATCACCTGGAATGCTCTTTTATTGCTCTCTTTACTGACTTGAATATTGCAATGAATGCGTAAGAATGTTTTCTGTTTTAAAAGATCGGAGGTTCAGACGATTGGATGAAGTTTATTCATTCTGTCATTGGCGTATTTATAGCCTTGAAAGTCAAACGTTAACTATTCCAAATATGGAAGAAAATCCGTTGAATCAGCTCCCAAATTCGCGTCCAACATTCCTTTGATCTTCTTTCCAAATCCGTTAACAAAGGGTGGTTTACTGACGAAATTGATGGCGCTGACGGAGTAGTGCTATTTGCGGCGTACTAGGTGTCAGATTATCTCAGCTAGATTTCTCTTTTAGGGCTCACGTTTGCTGACTGACATCTATTGACTTCTCAAGGTAATATAGTCTACTGGATGTGATGAGGTAGAGTAGATTTACTCATACAAGTCTACTGACTACTTCCGGTAGACTTTGCGCTGATGACAACTCTTAACTAACGAGCGGTAGACTTCTGAAAGAATGGTAGACTTCTGAAGTGATTCGCTTGGTCATGTCTTCCGGTAGACTCTGCTTTGCCATTTTTTCCAATAGACTCTGCTTGGTCAATCGATAGATTCTGGTAAAGCGGTAGACTTTATTATCATGTAGACTTCAGATTTCATCTACTTGTCAAACTCCTTGCAACTCTCTTTGAGGCAGTAGACTCTGTTCACTCGGGAGACTTTGTTATCACCAAAATTTAAAAATATTTCAACAGGCTCCATACTGGAAGTGGCAGTCAAAATCTGCTTCGCACTTCTCCAAAATATAGCCCCGCTGGCAAACATAAATATGTATCCAAATGTTGATTTACACAAATCAGCGTAACCAGCAAAGCTGAATCGGAGTAGACAATCACCTCCAAATTATCAGTATGTCTATACATAAACAAGTAACCATTAGTACCTTTATGGTACCTCATAACCTTGTTTGCAGCTTTCCAATTATCAATACCCGGATTACTCTTATATCTTCCCAACATTCCATAACAAATGCAATTTTAGGTCTAGTACGGACTTGAGCATACATTAGGCTTCCAACAGAAGAAGCATATGTAATGTTTTCATTTGTCCTTTTCAAACTCATTTGTTGGGCCTTAATTCAAATTAAATCTCCGACACTTCACAATGGGTGCTAGACTTGGTAAACAATCACTCATCTGAAACATCTCCAATACTTTGTTAATAAAGGTTTCTTGCGATAAACTCAAAACATATTTGGATATATCCTTATGGATCTAATACAAATGACATAAGATGTCTTACCCATATTCTTATCAAAGTTCTTAAAGAGAAATTGTTTCACCTCATATAGAAATCTCTTATCATTGACTGCAAACAATAATCATCTACAAACAAAACTAAGAAACAAATTTTACTCACACTAACCTTCTAGTATATACATTGATCCATTACGTTATCAACAAAATCAAATGAAGATATAACGAGATGAAATTTTAAATAGCACTGACGGAAGGCTTGTTAATACCACTGCTTGGAGGCTTGTTACTATATGTTTAATCCGTATATAGATTTCTTATTTTTGCCGTGAAGTGAGTTTTAAACATTAGAACACAGGTTTGAATAATTTCCTATAAATATATCTAAATCTAAAATTTCAAAACATATGATTGTCAAACAATCAAATATTTTCTTCTCTAATCCTCCAGTAAAACAAAACAAAAGCCATCTACGTGAAAACGGGCTATCCACTACCACTTCCGGTCTAATTACGGAAAATTTGATATGACAATTAAAAGCATTGCCTTTGAGGACATCATTAAGTGTCACGTGACCCTTTAGCATGTCATTTGTTGCTTTTGATGTTGAAAAGGTCATGCGATACTTTATATCACCCCAAAGACGGGCAATGTCATTAAGACGACATGCAACAACATGGCTAACAATCCGACGACCAAATTATAATAATTAATTTTTTTTTTATCTCAAAGAGGATTAAATTATATGTTTAATTGATTAGTTCTACAAAACAAATAAATAAAAACAAACGTGATCAAAATCGAATAATAGGGCGTCTGTGACATTTTCTTGTCTTACAAGATTATCCTCAAAGCTACATATCAAATTAACAATTGTGGTTGGCCATGGAGACCTCGGACATATAATTGCCAAATCCGAATAGCTTCTACGCTACGTTACATGAGACGACGTAATAATTCTAAATTATTGTGACCTAATACGTCGACTATTTCAAGCCATTTCATTTATAATATATCAAAATCGAACAATAAGACAAGCAAACAAACAAAAAAGGGAATGTTTTTGACCTCTTCAACTTTGTATATAACTCATGTCGATTTGGGTTAATTTGATGTTATATCTAAAGACAGTAACTATTGATATGAATATTCGACATCAATTGGAAATCAATGGCCGATCAACCTCAAAATTGTAGGAATAGGCCCCTCGATTTAAACATACAATTTTTTTTTTATTTTTTTCTTCCTCTAATTTTTCTAATTTGTATTTATGTTGTTTATGAATTTGTACATAGGATAAAATGGTGAGATTAAGACATATAAAACACTAAAAATTGCGATTAAATTGCATAATACGGTGACCGCGTGCACAATCCCTGGTTTTTAAAATAACACGATGTCTGTAGGTTTCGTTTTTGGAGCTATGTCTGGTTTTGACTATGATGTCTGTAGGCTTCGTGTGCCATCCAGCTGTATGGCTTTTTGTATGTGTTATGGATGCGAGGGCTCACGCGTTTGTAGTCTCTGTCTCAGTTTATGCTCTTCGTATATCAACTGGTGTACCTTCAATTGGATTGGAAGGCATGCCCCATACTTGACGTACTCTGGGCGACATGGTTTGAGGGGATCGACCCCTTTCTGGTCCCAGTCCTATGCACTTGCAGTGATTCTACTTCTCTTTCTACCTTCAAGTCCGGCTTTCACTTGGCGGAGGCGGCGAAGATTGTGTTTAGTTGGTGTCTCGGTTTCATATTTTCGTTGTTTGTGGCTTTTATATTTGCTGGTCTTTCTGTATTGTGACGTAATCGTCAAGTTGGCTATCTTTTCGTAAATCTAATACTTTCCTGTTAAAAAAAAAAAAAGAATAGCACGATTAATGTTAATGAATTTGAGTTTCTAATATAAAATGAGAGTTACTGACAATTTATTTATATATGTTATCATTAATATGCATTTTACCCAATTTTAGTGATAAATATACATTATACCACTTGTAGTGTAGTTAATAGATACTTTACACCCATTTGGTTTGTAAACACACATTTTACCCCAGTGATTTGCAAAATATAGAACATTGCCCTCCTCACAGGTCGTACATAGAAGGGGTGGTTTGAATATATCATAAACTAAATGGCGGTAAACTGTTTATTTTCAAATCTCACGAGACTAAAATGCATATTTCAAATCACGAGATGCAAATTTCCTATTTGAAAAAACAGGAGGTTGTTGCCAAAAATCTATAAAATGATGATAAGTTAAAAAGACATTCAGTATATATATATATATATATATATATATATATATATATATATATATATATATATGTTTTCTCTGATGCACACTTTTTGGGAAAATTCGTGTATTATGTGTTGGTATATGGTAAGATTCAGTCTATACAAAAAATTCCATGTTTTTTTTGGCTTTGTTGTACAATTACTAAAACTAGAAAAATATGTATGTCTTGTATATAATAATATTTCCATGTTTTTCATTGTTTCGTTTATTGCTGCAAAAGTATAAACTATTGATTGGCTTCAATTCTTAGGAGCACGAAGTTTTCAAGTTAGTAATTGATTCTATTTCACTGCAAAGCCACACAAAACAGACAAATTTTGGGTTTGTTATTATAAATATTTAAGCCGATTTATGAGCTGGAAATAATAGAAAACTATTTGTCTCATTCTTATATTATAATAAAAAAATGGGAAGTTGAAATGTCACTTAGTTTGCGTGAATTTTGTTTATATATAATTATATAATTGCCCCATTTAAGTAGGTGATTTCGATTATCATATTACGATAATATTCGATAATAAACAACGTCAGGACAAAAATAAATAGTAGTTGGACCCAAAGGAACTAAGATATGAGCCTTCGCCGATTGAAAATAACTCGCTAGAAACTCTATATAACAACTATAATCAGGATCAGTCACCCGTTATAGAACATGATAGTCATTATCGCTTAAAAAAGCTAACGACCGAGCATTACCGTTTCATAAGAGGTAATGCAGTAAGGATATTAACTCTTCATATGTATATTGAAGAGGATACAAAATTAATATATATTATACAACCCCTTTTAATGATATTGTGTGTTTTAGAAGCATAAAAATTGCATTTTGAATAAAAGAATATAAATTTATAATTTTTTTTACTCTCAGACAATATAATTTATATTATTTTGACGTGTTCAAGGTAGAACATGTGAGGTTTGATAAGAATAATAAATTCAGTAAGCTGAAATTTAAAAATTAAAATAACATAACTTTAATTTTGTTATATTACATATGATTTTTTTTTATTTTAAAAAAAACAAATTAGAATGTGTGATACTGTGACCCAGTCGTTGCCTATTCAAATGGAATCAATTAGTTTGACCTCCATTAGTGGCCAGACCATAAAAATAACTATTTGTTACTTGAAATTAAAGTATCCAATTAGGGAAAAAAGTACTCTTAATTACACATTTTTTCTAACATTATTTGCACAATTATTATTGGGGCTAAACATAAACAGTAGCATATCAAATTAGAGCTAGTGGTAATTTAGCATGTGTGGTAATGTTAATAGGTACTTTATTCCTATGGTTTGTAAATAGGCATTGATGTGATCCGTTATTTTACGTGTTCGGTAGGATTAAGTGTTTACGGAAAATAAATGAACGACACCATAATTTTTACGTGGAAAACCCCTCAAAACGAGAGAAAAAATCACGGGACCTAGTCCATTATAAAATTTCACTATAAACAATAATATTTTTACGATGTTTTGTACAAAAAAATAAACATATAAAAATGAACGGGAATTTTGTTCTTCTTCCTAGGACTGATAGGTCACCTCCCAAAAATGTCATTAGGGCACCAATCGAAATCCCCTTAATTCCTGAGCCAAGACCCTCTTTTATGTCAAAAAATAACCAATAAATAGGAAAAATATCATCCCGTAACTCTAGCCTCTTTCTCGGATCCCACTTCTCCACTAATTACTCAATCATTTACACTAACTCCTCCCATCATGTCCACTAACTAGGCCACTAATTGCTCCTTTTGTTTATGGCACATTCTATTCATGGTAAGTCCGAGAAATCCGGCTTGACTAGCCGCTATGACCGGGTCTTTATGTTACTATTTGACCACGTGGGAACAAGCAAAGCGTTATCTTCTTCGGCATTTTCCTGTTCGGGCACTTTCTTGTTCGGCAACGATTTTACCCGACGTGGTCTAATTTTCTTCTCACATCACCTCACCTCCTTAAGTAAAGCAATATGAGTGTAGTCGAGATCTTGGTTTATATACATCTGTAAAATCATTGCTGTCATTTCATTGTACTTTTTGGAACTTGTGAATTTCGAGGAAAACATCCCGAGCAGAAAAATATAACTAGGCTCCAGGAAAAACATCCCGAGATATTCATCCGAAGCATCAATCCAAGCAAATAAAGCTCAACCAATCTCCAGAGCTAATAATTAACATGAGCAAATAAATCTCACCTGGGATAAGAAATATCCCGAAATAATAAATATAACCGAGTTGATCGTGCGTTGATCATTGGTAGTGCAAACTATACAGTGAGTCTTATTGCTGTGTGAAAGTAACGAGATGATGAATGTGTTCTTGATTATTAAAGGAAATAGGTGTTTTCTTTACTATAAAGAATTGAGAACATATTGATGAATCTTGTGCGTGAGTTTCTTGTCAGTATATAAGTGCCGTGGTGCTCTGTTTGTGGAATAGTGAGTATATTGCTGTATGTTTCTTGCCAACAGAACAAGAGATTATAGCAAGACGTATTGATAGTTGAGTTCAACCATGGTGCGTAGGTATTGAACTACAAGGAATGATTTAGTTTCTTCTACTGTAAGATCATTGATGTTCCAATAAGTGAAAAGTGATTTAGCAGATTCAAATCAATTGGTAAAATTGTGTATTGTCAAACAGATATATAGTATAGATTGGTGCTATCGAAGATTCACAACACATTTGATCCTACAGAATAATTTTGGAAATCTAGTAAACAATATTCATCTTTCAGTTTGCTAATTGCTAAGCATAACATACAATATTCTTAATTGAAAGTGTAAGGAATTCGTTCCGCTTTGAATCGTCGATTGTTAACCTGCATTCACAACAAGAAAACAATCCACAGTATACAATTCACAAAGAACTATATAAACTCAAATATCAAACAAGAGTAAGGGAATTGGGCTCAGGTCGAGCTGGTTTCCTTTCAACGTCGTCACCGGGGAAACAAGGTATCGTAGCCAAAAGATGGAGACACACACACTGCCCTAAGCACTGCCCGAACACACAAGCAGTAGGCGACGGCCGAACACAGAAAGGGGAACCACACACAGGGTTACACCAAGACACACACAGTCGACTTGGACACACAGCAACAGCCCGCTCACTCCACCGAACACACACACTGGACGAACAGAACCACAGACGCACACACTCAGTTCACGGCCACACAGTGCACACAGCACCACAGCTCACGGCCACACAGTGCACACAGCACCACAGCTCACGGCGCACACAGCACCACCCTAAACTCACGGCCACACACACAGTGCACGCACACAGCGTACACACACCAGCCACGGTGCACACAGCACCACACTCGAACCACAAGAGCACCACCCTAAGCTCACGGCGCACACAGCACCACCACTCTCACACAGAAAGCTCACGGCCAACCACAGTGTAACAGAGACGCGAAAAGGGGGGAAACACTCAAGAGTTGGACAGTTTTCAGGCTTACCTCATCATGGAATAAATCCATGATAAATAGCAGCAAGGAAGCTGAAGAAAAGGGGAGCAAGTCCCAAGCATCGCGGTCAAGCCAGCCATCCGGAGGCGCAGAGAAGGAGAAGGTTCTGGAGTGGTTGAAGAAAGTGAAAGGGTATGTGGAATGGGGCTCGGTTAAAATGAAGAGAGAAGAAAAGAAATAAAAGGCCAAAGCCCAAAAGGTAATGGGCCAAAAAACCCAACAGAAAGTCCACTTGACTCGACAGTATAGAGTAAGTAACAAAATGGAAATTATAGATAGATCTACTTGTATAGCTATTTGGGGTGGACAGGTTTCTGAATAAAATCGGAGGATTTCTGGAGGGATTTTGAGTCGGTGCAGTTCAGGATTATACTGACGAAGGTTTTATTAGATGATGTAAGATCTATGGGGGCTGCACTAAATAAGGCGTGCAATATTTAATGGAATTGGCGATTTCAATCTAACATCACCACCTTTGGGCGGTGGTGTTGAGATCAATTTTGGGCTCTCAGTAAGTTTGAAGTGTGGGGATGGGGTGTTTTTAGAGGTCTTAGTGCAGCCTATAGATGGTTGAGTGATTTCTTAGTGTTGAGATCTTTTCTGTGGTGACTCCTCATTCTATTTGTGTGATTGTGTCTTCTGTAACTTAGTTGAAGAAGATCATTTTCGCTTATATTTCAAGTGCTAGTTTGCTTTCTCGGTTTGGTCCATAGTCTACAGCTGGTTGCATTTTGAGGCATTTAGAGCTGCATGACGGTATGAGCCTGCATGCATTCCGATTTGGACTATTTCGTGGAGTGCTCGGTATGGTGTATTTGGATTGAAAATAAGAAGGATATTTGTAGGTGTGGTGGACAACAATATATTTAGAGGGTGGTTGTGGAACAAAGCTCTTCTTAAAGATCATCTTTCGTTTCTTCTTTGTGTTTTGGTTCTTGTATGTCTTGTTTGCAAACTTTATCTTCCTTAGTTTGTTGCATGTTATTGTAAACTTTTGGGTTGAAGTACCTCTTGTACTCTATTTTTAATAATACTTTTTCTTATAAAAAAAAAGTACCAAGTGAAGAGTAAGTAAGAGTGGAGTTATCTATCATCAGCAATATATATATATAGAAACGAGATCGACGTTGGGACTTTAATGTTGACAATTCAGCACAAAGCCTGTTTTCGTACTCATATATTTTTTGAATTACATATCGCAAGTCTTTATTTTGATCATTGCAATATTAGTTAATCGTTTGTCAATATATTCATCTATTTCATAGACAATATAATAATTTAAAATCTCTGATACGTACCGTCAGGAATGGAGCCATGATGCAAATTTACCTGGGGTTAGTCGAGCTAGATGATGTATTAACGGACTATATCAATTTAGAGAGTTTGACTAAAACATAAAATTTCCTAAATTTTAACACCATTTTTTTTTGTTAAAATGTGGTATAGCCCCACCCAATTTATATGTCTCCCGCCTCTGCGTATCACAATCCTATATACAGGTATATAGGATAATGACATGTGTTGGAATCTTGGGAATTAACGATGATATCTTTAATTATCATCTTTAATGATAACATCAATAAAAACTTATGGTTTGTGAATATCACTTGGACGTGTTTTGTTTCCTATTTCTCCTATTTTATGGTACAAACTAAATTTTAAAAGAAATGATCTTGCAATGAATATCTTTTTCGTAATTATATTTTTGTATTTTGTTTTATTATTTTTCGATAGGTAAGGATTAAGCATGTGTATTTGTAAATAATTAAGTTAATAATTACGACCCTAAGATAAATATAAAAAGTTAATCTAACGGACCATATTAATCGATGGACCATTTTTTTTTTAAAACAACTCAATGGCCTATTTTGAACAAGCTTGAGAGCTAATTAAGGAAGGAGAGACAAAAATATAGTTTGGCGGCCCAACTAATGGGATTTAATTCACACAGAGGAACCGATTAATTCTGCACCACTTAATAACATCCATAGTCCATCAAGCCCATAACGTAATTAATTATAGGCTAAAGCCCATTAAGACAGAAGTTTAAGAGATTCCTAGAAACTTTTAAATTTCAAGAATACATATTACATGTTATCAATGAATTATTCACCTAATTATAGTTATATATGAGAAGGAATGGCATAGACTTAAAAGGGGCAAACCTGGTGGAAGCTCCTGCAATGCGTGGGATCCGAAAGAGATCGGGCCATTGGACTTAATATATTCAGTCTTCCGCTGGCATAGACTTAAAAGATAACAATACCATCTATTTACTTCCTTATTTTGAGAACTTTGTACTCTCGCACACATTTCCGACAAATGGCATCAAATTGATGTTACACTAAATGAGAGATATAGCACCATGTAATACACATATTCAAGGAGAAATAACCTCATGTAACACATGCAAATGCTGATGTTAGGTAATTTAGATCAATAATTGCCAAGAATTCCTTGGCCTACTGGCAAAGGAGGCCTCGAGACCCCAATTTTAGAGGAGTTTTTGGGTTCAATTTTCTTGTATGTGGGCTTTGTTTTTATTTTTTGTAATATGTTATAATTTGTACATTGCTAGTGTTTATTGCATTAGTGATTGTTGATTGTAATAGAATATTGACTTGTTCTCTTAATGTGATGATTCTTGTAATTATCAATGTACTTGTACTTGTAATTGTTCAAAATAAATAAATAAAAATTTAGATCTATAGTTAATGATGGCTCAAACATCAGTTCCTGGTCGAGTTGATAACGGGCTTAGCCGGCCGACAAGAGGGGGTGCGGGGGAACAAACATGCCCCCAAAATTTTTTAAGTGTTTTTTAGAAAAAAAAAATTATGTTTTAACGTAAATTTTTTTTACAAAAAAGAAAGTTTACTCCACCTAAATTATAATTGTGGCTCCACTCCTATACATGTCCACTATTCTACCTGTATTTATTGAGCTGCAGGGGAGTGGTAACATGGCATCCTATATTTCAATTTGTCATTATCAGGATATAATTTATCATTTAAAGTTTCACTTTTTTAAAAAAAAATTCATATTTGATTTTTATTAATAAAATATTCTTTAGATAATTTTTATTATATTATGTTGATAAAAAATTTATAATCAGGAAAAAATGTTATTGTTTGATTATTTTTTTAAGAATATAAAATTGCATTATAATGAAAAATATTTTAATTTATATATATATATATATATATATACACACATTAAATTTAGATAGTTATATAAAAAATTTAAAATCATAATCTATATAATCATATTTATTAATATGTTGCAAATGCTTATCATAAGTGCTTATATACTTTTTCAGTCCAAAAATATAGATTTTGGGTGTTTGATTTGCTTGCTGCTATTGCTTCTCTAAAAAACAACAGGTAAAAGTAGAAGCAGAAAAGCAAGTCAAGAGATATTTTTAGCTGTTTTAAGTTGGGCGATGGCAATGTTGTAATTAATTGAAATTCATTAAACAAATTTTTATTTTAATAGCAAACATTCAATGCTTTTACTTAAAATCAACTTTTCTATCTGTAAGTAAAAGCAACATAGAAGTGTTTTGAATAAATAATTACAAACACACTCTAATTGGAAAAAAAACTTCAAACGCATATGAGTTTGTGGGTAAATTTAAAAAAATGATCACATAGAATATTGGCTTTTCAAATATTAGTCCCAACTTTTAATCAAAAATAGTCTCACATAAATGTTTTTTAACAAATTAGTGCCACACGGATTTTTTTTAGCAAAAGTGGTCTCACAATTGAATATAGATTTTGAGACCGCTTTTGATTTAAAAAAAATTTGGGACCATTTTATTAGAATAATTTCTATGAGACTATATTTTATAAGGGATAATTACATCTACACCCCATCGACTTTGATGTAATTACAAAAACCTCTCATATGAATTGAAAATTTACAAAAACTTCCCCCCCAGGTTAGGTTAAACATTACAGACAAGTCCTACAGTAAAAAAATAGATGGCCGTTACATAAACCATCCCTGTTTTTTTTAATGAAAACCCCATTTTGCCCCTGGTCAACTTTGACATCTATTTTGACCCAAATTTTCAGAGGGGATGTCTTCGTATTACGATATTTTGTAGGAGTTGTGATCGTAATGAAACCATTATTATATTGTTTGTTTCAAATACAATTACTATATACTCCAATATTTTTATTTTTCTAATAATTTTAATTTTTTATTATATTTTATTCGATCTTATAAAATATCAATGCATACCATAACAAATTCAAAATTTATATATATACAACATTTAAAACTGTTGTGAGCAATAACAAGATTTTAGAATATTTTAAATTAAATCGATTTAAAGTCAAATTAAAGAACAATATGTTTGATTCAATTTTCCAAATTGACGTCAATAAATATTAGTTTACCAAAACATACTGTAAAAACTTTATAATATATAATCATCGTACTTTCAATAAATGATTTAAAATATAAATAATATATGATTAATAATTTCAGAAACGAGAAAACTAAAACTACCAATATGAGAGTTCAATTAAGGGTGAGCATTCGGTCTGAACATGCCGAATTTGTAAAAACTAAACCGATCGAATTTGTTTTTCAGCCAACCGAATTGACTGATTTTTACACTAAAACGAATAAATCGAATCGATAAAACATCAATTATCATTAAAGATTGCCTAAAACATAAGTAATTGCATTTAAACATATAATTGTCTACAAGATATTTGTTAAACTATTTCACATAGTTCATAAGCAGTGAAGTCTTATTTGAAGATTAAGATGTTAAAATATTTGGATAAACTTATTTTAAATATGTTGATGTGATTGATATTAAAGATCTTGTTATGATCGTAATTACCAAAAAATGATATGATACTATGAGAATACCATTAGTTATTTTAAAATATTATTATTAATATAAAAACTAGTGTATAGTTTAAAAATATTTAAAAATAATTTTTTGAAATAAATAAAAATAATATGACACCATAGGGGGTGCAACTGTCATGTATAGTATACTATAATGTGTGTTTCTATAATGTTTTAATAATTTTTATATTATATATACTACAGTTAGTGTATATGTAATGTTTTCAAAACTTTATATTGCATATACAAAGGGCAAAAATGATATTTTGTAAATTCTGTTAACTTATTTTAATGGCATTACACCAGATGAGACGTCTCTGTAATTTTTCAAAGTTGATGGTAGGTTTCTGCAATTAGACTAAAGTCAATGGAGTATAGATATAATTATCTTTTTATTAAACCTAAAAATTTGAGATTAGTATTACAAATATTCATATTCATGGCCAATTTTGGAACTTACCCCTTTTTTGTAGGTGAGGTCGAATTTAATAATCAAAGTATAAAAAGACGACTAAATTTGACCATTTAATGGATGTTGGATCAAATTTGCTAATCAGAGTACGAATATAGGATTAAAAAAAATTAATTTATATAAGTTCAAATTTGCTATTCAGATGTATATATGGAAATAAATTTAAAACCTAAATAGATGACATAACTACATAAGTTCAATACCTAAACCACTTACTAAGTTAAAAATGTTATTTAATCTTTATTTTTCTATAATAGTTTTGAAACTCATAGTACATATATGCTAAATAATTTAAATATACAATAATATCAACTAACTTCTAGATAATTTGATATTTCGTCGATATATTTAGTACGTCTTTCACGGTTTGATGCGATTCTTATTAACGATATTCTTGGAGCGACATCAAGTGACACATATCCTTTAATTTAATTTATTTTTTTACAAAACAAGAACATGTGTCGTTTAATGTCGTACTTAAGGGCATGACCGCCTTAGACGTGGCATTAAAAAAACCCTTTTATCACATTTTTATAATGTTGATTGTGTATTAATTTCTCAACTGTTTTCTCTTATCTTTGTTTATTCCCTTCACATTTGTATCAATATTATCCCATGAAATAATTATATCATAAAATGGATACTTTTTTATATAAAAAATTAAATATTTTTGGGTGTCTATATGTTATATAATTTGAAGCAAACTCCTATTCTGCAATCGATCCATTGAAAAAACTAACATTGAATCCAAAGTCTCTCTCACAATGAAAATTTCACAAATCACAAAATGATTCAAGTGTTGAGTCTTGCAGCCCGACCAATATCAATGCCTGTCATTTCTTTGCGACATTGCTAGCTCAACACAATATTTCTCGGTCTAGATTTCTTCAAATTTTTCCCTTTTAGCTTCTTCAAGTCTTCTACACCTTTTCAATTTGCATGCTACAAAAAAACACCAAAAAAACACACACACACAGAGCATCCATTGGCGGACTGCTGCTAATCACCCCTATATGCGTAATACACATATGTATCTATGCGTCTCTTTATGTCTTTTGCATGTTCTTTGTATATATAACTTGTTCATGATCTCTCTCTGTTTATGGTTTTCAATCTTGCTTTTTAGCAAATGGGTATGAGTTTAAATTTGAATTCTAACAGAGTTCTCTTGATTTCTTGGTGTTTTGAAGCTTGTGGGGTTTCTGGGTTTTGATTCAATTGGGTTTTCTGGCTCTGCGAAGATGGGACCTGTGAGAGGGATTAATAAGAAAAGGAAAGTGGAGAAGAAAGCTGAAGAAAATTCTTTGGCCTCTGGGTCTTCAGAGGAGGGCTCTGCTGAATGGTGGAATGTTTTATCGAAGAAATTTGCTGGTAGCATATTATCATTTTCTTATATTATTTACCAATTTATTGTCTGTCGCTATGTTCATGATGCTGCCTTCTCTATGTATTCGTTTGTTTATTTGACTTGTTCAGTTATTGGTAATGCGTTCATCAACGTTTGATTGGTTTGTGATTTTTTGATTGATTGTGTTATACACTATTTTTGGTTACGTTTTAGTTATTTCAATCTGGCAAATGCAAATGAATGTGTTCAACTAGATCCCTAATATACCTTTTGTATTCTACTCTATAAAATTTGGGGTAGGATGACCCATGTTCGAATCAAGAAAATGAAAACTGATTGATATCTTAATAGACCGAATATGGTAACCATGGCGTAGGAATGGTTCTTGCGTTCGTCGATTGTATTTTCGCAGAATTCAAGAAGTTGGAGGATATATTTGGTAGAGAATTAGATATAAGTGCTTGGTATGAATTGCAGAAATGCTTACTAGGGGCTTAAATATTTCTCTTCTGCTGACATTGGTGCAGAAAAGAAGTTTCTCATAGATATCAAAATAATTGTACAAAATATCTTTCTACTTCACGTAGTGTGCGTTACTTTTTCTTCTTCTTTTTTTTTTTTTTGGAGAGAGGGAGGGGAATTTTGTATTTGTGAAGACTCGAACCTGAGTCTGTCCCAAAGGGGACATAGATGTCAACCATCTCAGCTAGGCCAGCAGTGTCGACATAGTGTGCATTACTTGTATACGATGAATCCCTTTAGAATTTCTTGTTGAACAAACTTTCATGATGCCAATCCCTTTTCTTTTTGTGTGTTTAGAAGTATTTTGTTACTTGTATGTGAATGTCCAATAATTTTCAACAAATTTTTCAATGAATTTACCATACTAGAAGGTGTTTCTTGATTGATGTTCCGGCTTGAGCCTAATCAATATGTATGAACGAATGATTTGAACCTTAAACCTGCATATGTTCATTTCTTGGTGAGTGGCATAAACAAAACAGATCCATGATGTGGGACTCGTTATTAGGATTAGCTAAAATTCTTGCGAGATGAAAAGACACTGAAGGTAGAATAAGCTTCTATAACTTGAAGAGTTAAATGCACTGGAAGTGAATGGGGCAAACAATCATACACGTTAACATTATTGTCGTGGGATTAGGATATACTGTAATTGATCTTTTGTCTGAGATTGTTGGTTGAGGAAAGGACGCATGATCTTGTTTTTGCATATGCATATTAAATATAATATTATGATATGAGTTGGATAAGGATTAGAAAGAGGATGACCGAATGGAGTTGTTGAAGTGATTTCAATTCCAGATACTGTTTTTTTAGCGAAAATCCTGAATCAGATATCACTAGGATACATAGATGGATGAACTAAAAGGAATGCTCTAATAAATGGTTAGGTTTTGTTATTTTATGAGTAACTCGTGGCCCTTAGTTTTTTATGTAGAATCTAGCTACAAAAGATAGCCTTGGACAATACATTGAGACATTCTGTTGCCAAATATTGCTGCTAGATGTTCTGTTACTAGATCATTTTAACCATATGCAAGGTTTTTAAAATAATTTTCTGACGTTATAAGCTCTTTCCGAGGATTAATACTTTGTAATGGTTTACTTGTTTTGAAGAATCATATATTTGGGATGCTGCCATTTTACGTGTATTACTCATATTTTCAATTCTCTTCTGTTCTCAAGTATTAATGATTGTCATATTTGTTGAGTTTTTTTTTTCACGCACGATTTTGATCAAATCAATCTTGTTTCGCTTGCTGCAGGCAATCCTTCTACCTCAAATGGAGTGGACAGATTCAAATCTACTTTCAAGATGTCTCAAAAAACTTTCGACTACATATGTTCACTGGTGAAGGACCACATGATGGCTAAAACACATTTCAATTTTTCAAACGGCAAACCGATGTCACTAAATGATCAGGTAGCATTAGCACTGACAAGGCTCGGGTCTGGTAACTCATTGATCTCAATCGGGGACTCCTTTGGCGCCCACCATTCAACTGTCTCTCAGGTAACATGGCGTTTTGTCGAGGCCATTGAAGAAAAGGGCCGTCACCATATCCGGTGGCCTTCGACCGAGCAAGAAATGGCAGACTTAAAACTTAAGTTTGAGAAAATACAAGGCCTCCCAAATTGTTGTGGCGCCATTGACACCACACACATAACAATGCTATTGACATCATCGGATCAAGAAGCTGATAGTTGGCTCGATTATAAGAAGAATCACAGCATGATTCTTCAGGCAATCGTTGACCCCGATCTGAGGTTTCTTGATATAGTCACTGGATGGCCGGGAAAGATGAATGACTCTTCTGTTCTACATAGTTCAAACTTCTTCAAACTATGTCAAAAAGGAGAGAGAATGAATGGAGAGAAGATATCACTGTCCAACGACACCGAGGTGAGGGAATATATAATCGGTGATTCAGGCTTTCCTTTGTTGCCTTGGCTAGTGACCCCATATCAAGAAAAAGAGTTAACCAAATCCGAATCCAGGTTCAATAAAAGACTTCTTGAAACTCATGGTGTAGCAAAAGCAGCATTGGCAAGATTGAAGGAGGTTTGGAGGATGATTCAAGGAGAAATGTGGAGACCAGACAAGCATAAGTTGCCTCGATTTATCCTCGTGTGTTGTATTCTGCATAATGTCATCCTTGATATGGAAGACAACGTTTTTGATGAGACGTACACGTCGTCTCTCGACCATGATCCAGGATACGGGCAGAGGGTTTGTGAATCTGTCGACAAGAATGGTTCGATCTTGAGGGACAAGCTGTCGATGTATTTGTCTGAGAGATCGCATTGTTGAGTGAAGCATGCATATTTTGAGGGAGAGAATCAGCAGGGTATAGTTTCCATACACAGATAAAGTAGAGTCTCAAGCAGCGCAACTTTTTTTAAAAAAATTATTTATGAACATTAATGTTTCATTTTTTTAAGTTATCTTCAAAATGTTTTAAACTTCATGTTCTTTGCAAAGCTATGGATTATTTTTCTTTGCCAACTGTTATAGGGAACTTCTTACATTTTGTGTATTAAGATTCCATATTACATTCTGTATGAACTCCGTCGTCGCCTAAAGAGGAGAAACCAGGCTGGCAGATCGCCCCCTCTCGTAAAGTTGGAAGTTTTACCCTCAAAGTCCAACTAATCGTTCTCCGATCTTCACACTCAACACGTGTAGTCAAAGCATACATTTGAATAGTTTGTCGTCTTTGAGATAAGAGACAACCAAACACACAAAATTGTGGCTGAGAATGTTCATCCTTAAACACCATTTCAAGTATTCAGACAAAGATGTCTGTCAACAATTTAATATGAAATGGGTAAGCGATATCCCAGAACTGATCCCGCAGCTCAACCGTTCCAAGCTACCGTAAGTTTCTTCAAAAATGCGACTTTTCCAAGAAACGAAGCATAACTGCAGCAAGGAAAATTGGATCTGAGAAGGGTCGCTCTCATATCTGAGAGAGATCATTGTATCATGATAGGGTAACATCTTAAGGACGACTGGTAAACAATGGTAGAAAAACATCAGCCAAGCTGTACAGGCATCAAAATTACACATCTGCCGATGTCTTCCTCTAACCATGAACTGCAAAATGAAAACATTACATTAATTGGTAAAGTGCTTGTGATCATCTATCTCCATTCACTTCGAACTAAATTATGCCAATTTGCTATGCCACGTGCTCTCCAAGATAAAATAAATTACTGTAAAATTTTAAATAGTAGAAACATGGTGAAAATATAATGCAACATAATTCAGGATTTACATGGTTCAGTGCACATCCCATGAAATAATGCTCAGAAGGGGACAAGTATTTGTCTTTCATAGCTACTACGAAAACAGCAGAAAAATAGGGCAAAATCAAGTCCTTGATACCGATTTACCTAAAACCAAAGGCGGAAGTGATTCGAGCCGGTCTGGATTTCCAACGCCTCACGAAACTGGTCTATGCAATGGAGCTGGTAACACCACTGTTTCCCACATTAATGCAACAAATCTATCTGCCAATGCTGCTTAACAGAATCTGAGACCAACATGTTGGAAACGAAAGGGCTCCAGGCATCTCCCTGTGGACTAGCAAGAACCCAATTGGCTTTCATCATTGGTGTACCATATGACAACCTTGCACATTATTTCAAGTCTAAAAACAAAAGCAGTAACATAAACAGAATTGTTTAATAACATGTTAAAAAAACCTTGGAAAGGGGTTTACTTTCTTTTTTTTCTTCTAGCACCTTTGACTAGGGATCATTTTCTTCCAATTCTGCTAGATGACTCACAACAGAAATCGGGGATCGGAACATCTTTCTCTCCTCAGGTCCTACAGACCTATTTTGGATGTCTAGTCCCGAAATCAGATTAATAAGATTACTAAAGAATAAACATATTTTTATTCTGTTCTCAACTTACGAACAAAATAATGTAATATTAATGCATGAATAACTAGCAATGAGGGTCACCAACAATAAGTTGGTTTATCGGTCCACCAAGGTCTTATAACAGAATAAAGTAAAAATCCTGAATGTTAATTCATAAAATTGCAACTGTTTCAATTTGGAAAGTATTGAGATCACGAAGTAAAAGACAGAAATCAGGAGTTATAGAACTGAAGTTACCTTGTCAATGTGGCGTCTATTATATTTTTGAGGTACCTTCTTCACAATCCAACAATCAGGAAGAATAAAGGGTCTTGTTGTGAGCCATGGAAGCCACAATTGCCAAATGATTTTCATTTAGTTCATCATCATGTAATTTCAACATCTATAGTAGCATTGTTATAAATCATTAAAATCATAGCGAGTAGCTTTAAAGGCCAACACTTTTCAATACATGCGTAGTGAATCTAGTGAGGCTGGAGAGGGAGCATTTTACGTATTACATTAATAAAAGATAGGACAAAGACACAAGGAGAAATCTTAACCTTCCCACTAGACACAATTGTCCTCCGGGACGCAATTTCAAGTTCAAAGAAACCCCCGAAACAAAAAGATCATCTACTTCTTACTCAAGTTCCAGGTAAAGACTGAGCAAGATTTCATTGATTCCTAAGTACTGGAATTCCTTTAAAAAGGTAAGTACATTTAAATATAAGGTGACAGAATAAGAATAGCAAGCTTCAATTTCTTCAGGATTTGGACAAGAATGTGTTTCAACCAACTGTGGTTTCTCGGTTACGAATTTCGACCTAGCTTATGCAATATGATGACTACAAACACATACCATAACTCGGTTCCAGGAAGACCTTAAAAGAAAATTTAAACAAAATATTTATTGAAAATTGGTTCTTTTAAGAAAATATGAACATAAAAGACAAAAATCATATATCTTTTTTTTTTTTTTTGAAATAAAATCATATATCTTTTTAGTTAGCTATGATTCAAATTTTTAGCTCTCACATAAGCTAAGAACGAACCTTCATACCTTAGTAGGATAAAGAGAGCCATTAGAAATAAGTAAAATAACCACAAAAAATTATAAAAATACGCAAACAATTAAATTCAATAATTATCACAGGATAACGTTTCAAAAAATAATAATTATCAGAGGATAAGACACATGGGTTTACCCATTTATGGATTTCACTTGCTGCGCCAAATGCATTTCACACCCAAGAATTTTTTATTTATATTTTTGAAACTAAAACCCCAAGAATTAGTGATTAAAAACTCAAAACAAAAAAAAAACGAAAAACAAGACAAAAATAGTGAGCTCAACTATACATGATTGTGAGGAGTGAGCTTCCTGGGAGATCAACGTGCGGTATACTCTTCTCCATTAACATATATTTCAACTTCTCTAATGGGCATGCCCAGTTTCAGCTTCATAGCAGTACTACATCCATCAACAACAAATACCATTAATCAAGTAATTTTTAGATAAAAAAACAGAGAACAACCAAGGGGAAATGGCTTCAAGTAGAAGAAATGCATTACCAATATGGTTTGAAACCACGTCAGAACGGGAGCCATCAGAGGGGAGCACTTTTCTAATTCCCCAGCCAGGTGGGAGCTTAGTTCGCGGAGACACCACCGTCTGATGAGTTTGATGGTACGAGATTAACGGCTGTTTGATGATCTTTATAAAGGTAGCCTTTTGGTATTATCATCTGTTGGGTTTATGGCCCATTACCACACCACTTCCTTCATGGGCTTTGGCCCTTCTTCTTTGCACCTCATAACCGAGCCCCCATTCTGCAGCCACCTTCCCCCTTTGCAGCCCTCACCCCTCTCGGTGCCCTAGCCTCCAGAATCTTCCTTGCGCCTCTTCAGTTGGGTCTGTCTCTTCGGCTGGACTCCTTGGTATTTGCAGCCACCCTCTTCATCTCCTTCTTGCCTTTATGTAAGGTATGGTTTATGATGAGTGATAGAACCTGAAACCAGAATATTCTCTGTGAATTTTCGCCTACCCCTTTCCCCTTCGTGTTCTGTTCCGGCGGTGGCTTTGTGCTCCGGCCGCAAGGTGGTTTCCGTCGCTGGCCGTGAGAAAGCTTGGTGCTTTGGTGCTTGGGCAGTGGCTGTGCTTGGCTCTGTGCGTGGGCAGCTCTCGGGCAGTAGTGCTCGGCCGTGTGTTTAGGGCAGCGGTCAAGGGCAGTGTGTGTCTCCATCTGTTGGATACGATACATTGGTTCCCCGGTGACGACGTGGATTGGATACCCAGCTCGACCTGAGCCCTAATCCTTAATCTTGTTTGCATTCCAGATTATTATATATATATTGGAATTGTATACTTTGATTTGGTTTTGTTTCTTGATTGCAGGTTGTAGATCGAGATTGAAAGCGGGACGTAAACATTACAGTGGTATCAGAGCGTTCCGTGCCTGGTGGAGTGTTCGGGTGACCTCGGGCAGCGCTGTTTTGGTCTCGGGCAGTGCTCTTTTGTACTCGGGCAGTGTTCGGGCAGACGTTGGGCAGCGGCAGAAGTCTTCGGGCAGAGGGCAGAAGACTTCGGGCAGCGGCGGAAGTCTTCGGGCAGAGGGCAGAAGACTTCGGGCAGCGGCAGAAGACTTCGGGCAGCGGCAGAGGACTTCGGGCAGGAGCTGTAGGCTTCGGGCAGACCTCGGGCAACGACTGGATTGCTCGGTGGTTTCGGGCAGAGCTTGGCAGGGCCTCGGGCAGCAGCAGCAGACCTCGGGCAGCAGCTGTTTGGCTTCGGGCAGCGGGCAGAAGTGCTCGGGCAGCTTCTGGAATCTCGGGCAGATTCGGGCAGGCGCTTCGGTGCTTCGGGCAGCGTGGTTTTCGTCACCCCAGAGCTTTGTCTCTGGGTTGTAAGTGATTTTTTCAACCCTTAATCATTTTACTATCGTGTTTCTAGGTGTAATTGTGTCCCTTTACCCGTAAGAAAAAATCCTATCTGAAGCCCCATGCTCGTACACCGTTGAGTGTATTGTGATCTTGTGGGTGATAGCGTTTTTCCTTTCCCATAGCTTGTTTAATTCTTTCATTGTGTTTTGTGTGCCTTTGTGGTCCTTGCTTCTGCTGTGTGGTTATAGAAATTGTGTGTGCCTACTTGCTTATGTGCGATGGCTTCAATTTCTGGATATAACCTTGAACCGTTTAATGGAAAATCTGATTTTTCTATATGGCAACAAAGGATGAAAGGAATTTTAATACAACAAAAGGTATTTAAAGCTATTGATGGTAACTGGGCTGAGAATATTACTACTGTTAAGAAACTTGAAGATGACGAATATGCTTATTCTTCTATTATCTTGAACTTGTCTGACTCTGTGCTCAGGAAGTGTGGTAAACTTTCATCTGCTAAAGAACTTTGGGAAAAATTAGAAGAGATGTTTACTGAGAAATCTTTGCCTAGTAAACTTTTCTTGTTGGAAAAAATTTTCAGATTCAAGCTAGACTTGAACAAAGATGTAGATGAGAACTTAGATGTGTTTACTAAGTTAATTCAAGATATTAAGTTGACAGGAGATAAGAACATAGACGACTATTCACCTATTGTCCTTCTAAATGCTATTCCTGAAAATTATAGTGATGTAAAATCCGCCATTAAGTACGGTAGAGATTCTATTACATTGGATACTGTAATGAACGGCTTGAAAAGCAAGGAATTAGATTTAAAAGTTAACAAAGGTAATAGGCATTCCTCTGGTGAAGTTATGCACGTTCGTGGTAGATCACAACATAGGCATAATAATAATAACCAATATCAAAAGGGTGATAAAAGAGGAAAGAGTAAGGCTAGATCGAAATCTAGGTCTAGTAAGAGAAAATGCTACAATTGTGGGGATCCTAATCATTTCATAAAAGATTGCCCTAAAAAGAAGAACCAGAATAAAATTGGAAATCAGACTGGTGAACAAGTGAACATTGCTTCTACCTCTGGGGAAAACATGGGGGATATTTTTATGGTGACCGAATTGTGTGATTCTGTGAACTCTGTGCTTTCATTACCTGTGTGTGAAAATGAATGGCTTGTAGATTCAGGTTGCACTTATCACATGACACCACTTAAAAATTTGTTTTCTAGCTACAGAGAAATTGAGCATGCTTCTGTTTCTATGGCCAATGAGAAATTGTGTAAAGTTTCTGGTATTGGTGATGTCTGTCTGAAATTTGAATCTGGTTATTCTATGACTTTGAAAGATGTTAGGCATGTTCCTGCTTTGTGCAATAACTTGATGTCCTGTGCAGCTTTAGAGTCTGATGGTTATGAGGGTAAATGGGGAAATGGTTGCATGAAAATTATGCGGGGGTCTTTGGTAGCATTTAAGGCTGAGAATAGGAGGAATTTATATGTTTACAAAACTGTCTGTGATAAAATCTGTGCTAATTCTGTGTCAGATGATTTAACTGATTTATGGCATAAAAGGTTAGGTCACATGAGTGCTAAATGATTAGAGATTTTACACAAGGATGGTTGTTTTGGTAAGGATAAATTGTCTTGTATGACTTTTTGTGATTCCTGTGTGTTAGGCAAACAACAAAGAGTTAAATTCCCTATCTCCCCTTCCCCTAATGTGACTAAGTGTTCTGATATACTTGAATACCTGCATGCTGATGTTTGGGGACCTTCACCTGTCCCAACTCAAGGTGGTAATAGGTATTTTTTGTCTATCATTGATGACTACTCTAGAAAAGTGTGGATTTTTCTAATGAAAAATAAATCTGATGTTTTTGATAAGTTTAAAAACTGGAAGATTTTAATTGAAAATCAAACTGGAAAAAAGATTAAACGACTTAGGACTGATAATGGAATGGAATTTTGCAATATCTTGCTTGATGACTTGTGCTGTGAATCTGGGATTCTGAGACACAAGACTGTGCCCTATACTCCCCAGCAAAATGGTGTTGCTGAGAGAATGAATAGAACTTTACTCGAGAGAGTTAGAAGTATGCTTGCATCTTCTGGACTCTCAAAGAAGTTCTGGGGCGAAGCTGTCGTTACAGCTTCTTATTTGATAAATAGATCCCCTTCCGTGCCTTTAAATGGTAAGTGTCCTGAAAGTGTTTTTTCTGGTAAGCAATTAGATTTTTCAAATCTGAAAGTGTTTGGTTGTTCTGCATTTGTGCATAGGAAAGGAGACAAACTTGAACCTAGGTCAGTTAAGTGCGTCTTTCTTGGTTATCCTGAGGGTGTAAAAGGATATAGGCTGTGGTTAAGATGTGAACCTGGTTTTAAAACTATTATAAGTAGGGATGTCATTTTTAATGAGTCTGAAATGCCTTGCTTGCTTCCATCTTTGCCTGAACCTGACTGTGTGTCTGAGTCTACACCGAGCAAGGTGGAGTCTTTGCCTATTGTTACCCCTGTTATTGAAAACGATGTGCTCCCTAATATGAATCATGAGAACTTGCCTGTTAATGAACCTGATTTGCATGAAAATGTTGACGAACATGTGCATAATGAATTGGTTGCTGATGAACATGAAGATCTGCATGATTATATGTTGACTAGGGATAGAGTTAGGAGAAATGTGAAACAACCTGCTAGGTTTAATGATTTTCACCTCACATCGCATGTCTTCAATATGTTTGAGTCTATAGATAATTGTGAGCCTAAGACCTATAATGAAGCTTTGAAATCTAAAAATGCTGTGCATTGGCTTAGTGCCATGAAAGATGAAATGCATTCTTTAGTTGTGAATCATACGTGGACTCTTGTACCTAAACCTGTTAATTGCTCTTTGGTAGATTGCAAATGGTTATTTAAGGTAAAGAATGAAGTTGATTCTGTTAGATATAAAGCTAGGCTAGTTGCAAAAGGTTTTACTCAAAGAGAGGGTATTGACTATACCGAAATCTTTGCTCCTGTTGTTAAGTTTACTACTGTGAGAATTTTATTATCACTTGTTGCTCACTTTAATTGGGAACTTAAACAGATGGATGTTAAAACCGCTTTTTTGCATGGTGACTTAGATGAAAAGATTTTCATGAAACAACCTGATGGTTTTGTTGACTCAAAGAACCCTAATCATGTTTGTTTGCTTAATAAATCTTTGTATGGCCTAAAGCAGTCACCTAGGCAATGGAATAAGAAGTTCGATGAATGCATGCTTACCTTAAAATTTAAAAGAAGCTCTTTTGATCATTGCTTGTATTTTAAGGATAAAATGCCAGTGCCTGTTTTCTTGTTGATTTATGTGGATGACATGTTGATTGCTAGTCCTTGTCTGAAATCCATAGAGCATATTAAGAAATGTCTAAGTGATAAATTTGATATGAAGTTCTTAGGAGATGCTAGTAGAATCCTAGGCATGGACATTGTTAGAGATAGGAAGGTTTCTACTCTCTGGTTGAAGCAAACTTCTTATGTAGAGAAAATTTTAAAGAAATTTTCCATGTTTGATGCAAAACCTGTTAACGTGCCCTTAGCTGCTCATTTTGTGCTAAGTAAAGATCAAAGTCCCAAAACTGATGCTGACTTTGATGTCATGAAAAATGTACCGTATTCAAATGCTATTGGATCTATAATGTATTTGATGGTTAGCACTAGACCTGACATTGCTTATGTTGTTAGTTGCTTAAGTAGATACATGTCTAATCCTGGTGTGGTACATTGGAATGCTGTTAAGTGGTTGTTGCGTTATTTGAAAAACTCTATGCATTATGGCTTGTGTTTTTCTAAATATGCTGATGGTGTTAAGTTGAATGGTTATGTGGATTCTAATTATGCGAATGATAAAGACAATAGAAAATCTACAACTTCTTATGTGTTTACTTTGTGTGGATCATGTATAAGTTGGAAATCGCAGCTACAACATATCGTTGCCTTGTCGACAACGGAGTCTGAGTATGTTGCTGTGACAGAAGCTTTGAAGGAAGCTGTCTGGCTGAAAGGTTTGATTTCCGAACTTAACTTGCTTGAAGGTAAGGTAGAGGTATTTTCTGACTCTCAATCTGGTATTCAATTATGTAAGAATCCTGTTTTTCATGACCGCACTAAGCATATTGATGTTAGATTTCATTACATTAGGGATGTAGTGGCTAAAGGATTAGTTAATCTTGAAAAGATTCCTTCTGAATATAATCCTGCTGATATGGGAACTAAGTGTTTACCTGTTACTAAGTTACAATCATGTCTTAAAATTTTAAATTTTGATACAGGTGATTGATTGCTAGGTGTTAACTTTTTTGTTTTGTATAACTGCTGTGTGCGTGTTATATGATTGTTACCCTGGTTATTGACTTTAACCTCTTTGTGTTGGTTATTGTCTGTGTTCTTTGTCTGTGCTGTGTGCTATGACAAGAACTTGGTCCACACAATGCTTTGTGTGTTGTGGGGACCCTTTGGGCGATGATGAGTCATCTATTGGGTTATCCTTACGTCGAGGTGGAGCCGGTATTGTGCCAAGGTGGAGATTTGTTGGGTTTATGGCCCATTACCACACCACTTCCTTCATGGGCTTTGGCCCTTCTTCTTTGCACCTCATAACCGAGCCCCCATTCTGCAGCCACCTTCCCCCTTTGCAGCCCTCACCCCTCTCGGTGCCCTAGCCTCCAGAATCTTCCTTGCGCCTCTTCAGCTGGGTCTGTCTCTTCGGCTGGACTCCTTGGTATTTGCAGCCACCCTCTTCATCTCCTTCTTGCCTTTATGTAAGGTATGGTTTATGATGAGTGATAGAACCTGAAACCAGAATATTCTCTGTGAATTTTCGCCTACCCCTTTCCCCTTCGTGTTCTGTTCCGGCGGTGGCTTTGTGCTCCGGCCGCAAGGTGGTTTCCGTCGCTGGCCGTGAGAAAGCTTGGTGCTTTGGTGCTTGGGCAGTGGCTGTGCTTGGCTCTGTGCGTGGGCAGCTCTCGGGCAGTAGTGCTCGGCCGTGTGTTTAGGGCAGCGGTCAAGGGCAGTGTGTGTCTCCATCTGTTGGATACGATACCTTGGTTCCCCGGTGACGACGTGGATTGGATACCCAGCTCGACCTGAGCCCTAATCCTTAATCTTGTTTGCATTCCAGATTATTATATATATATTGGAATTGTATACTTTGATTTGGTTTTGTTTCTTGATTGCAGGTTGTAGATCGAGATTGAAAGCGGGACGTAAACATTACATCATCGTTCATAAAGAAAAAAAAAATTTATTTGGATGATAGATATTCCTCATAGGACAGCAACAAAATTTTCGATGTGAACTCCCATATTTCAAGATCGCCTAAACTTGGTGTCGTGTCGTTCCATATAGTTTTTGTTTGTTTTGTGCATTTTAATTTTTTTTTTAATCTTTTAAGAGTGATAAATATTTTGGACTTGAGATGATATTTTGGGGAAAAAAGTCAGAACTTGAGAACCCTCACATTATATATAGTACATATATATAAATTCATTTTAAATTTGTAATAAATAATTATTGAATGCAATAATAATTATAAATGAAGTTAATATAAATACAATAGGGAATAATTTTTAGAATAAAGTTCAAAGTAGATATATTTAAGATGTATTTTGTGTTCTTGCCGAAATTACAAACAAAATCTATATTAAAATGAAATTATGACTTAACAGTAACATTTTTGATTATGTTTGGTTAATGTGATTAGGGAATGATAAGACCATAGTCCAACGTTTTATTGCATGTTTAATTTTCCAACCTTTTCCTGAAGCTCCCCGATATTACCCATTAACGAGGCAATTTCTCCAAACATTGAAGACGACGCAAATTCTCACAGGCACCGTCTTTCAAAAAGGTTAATGTAATGTCGTGTCAGGGAATTTCAAGAAGGTGTTTCATTGCCTAAATCCAAAAATAATTACCAACAAAACACAACAGAGAACTATGAAATTACAACATTGTGTTCTTACTCCGAGCCCAGACTTTACAATAAAAACAAACACCCTAAATTAGGAAACCAAAATCAATCTAAGCAGCAGCTTTCTTGGTAGCCTTGGAAGGCGATTTGGGTTCCTTTGGAGCCTTGTCCCCGACAGTTTTCTTCGGCAACAGCACCGGATTGATGTTCGGAAGTACACCACCATGCGCGATAGTGACTCCTTGAAGCAATTTACCGAGCTCCTCATCGTTCCTCACGGCTAATAACATATGCCTCGGGATAATCCTGTTCTTCTTGTTATCGCGCGCAGCATTTCCAGCCAATTCCAACACCTTTAACAACAAACCAAGATGTTAAATCTTAAGATCATAAATCAAGAAACAATATAGAGCCCAGAAACTCCAAAAACAGTAAGGACCAATGTATAATAATATTCATACCTCGGCAGCTAAATATTCAAGAACAGCGGCCATGTAGACGGGAGCCCCGGTTCCGACCCGCTGCGAATATCGGCCTTTCTTCAAGTAACGACCGATTCTCCCAACCGGGAATTGCAAACCGGCTCTGGCGGACCTGGAAACCGGTTTCTTCTTTGGGCCGCCACCCTTCCGTCCTCCAGCACCCTTTTTCACTTTTCCGGTAGCCTCCATGAATCAAAGATTTAACAAATAAAAAGTGAAACCTTACAAAATGTGTACGAAAGTTAAAAATAGGGGAAATGCGAGGGATGTTCGAAATTGGTGCGTGAAAGCGGTTTTATAGCGGTGGTAGTGGTGTATCCGGATTTTCGTTTCGGTGAACAGAGTCGTTGGATTTGATAATAATCGACGGTGCTGGATGATAGGGTCTAGATCCACGTGAACTCAGAGAAGCCAATGGCAAGTCGGGATATGAGAGAGGCTTTCGGACCTCTCCCGCGTTCTCTCGATTTGAAGCTTCAAATTATTTAGGATAAAAATGTTATTTGTGCTGCCCACTTTCAATTGTTTATTTAAAAGATTTTTACGTTCTTTGTATTGAAAGTCGAAAAAAATTACTTTGAAACAAAAATATCGAGTGTTTGCTATTAAAATAAGTAAAAAAGAAGTTTAATGAATTTCAGTTAATTACAAAATTGCAATCAGATAAGTTAAAGCAGTTCATGATATCATTTACTTCTGCTTTTATTTGTTTTTTAGAAAAGTAATAGCAAAAACAAGTAAAATCAAACACCAAAAATCCGTTTTTTTTGTCTGAAAAACAGTTAAGCACTTTTATGAATAATTTGCAAACATCACCTTAAGTTTTACGTATTTCACCTCAAGTTGTACATATTTCAAATGATAGTATTATATTGATAAGTTATACTATGATTTAGTATGATTGATAATATATAGAACAGTGGTGTATAAATAATAGTATGTTTATAGGATTGGGGGTAAATTACTTTTTTGCACTTAGATTCTTATTAATAATTTTATGTTTGATTTAGCATAATAAAATTATGATTGTAAGTATGATAAAATGATTAATTATATTTTTATACTTCGATTATTACAAATTTACTATTTTTAATATTATTAATTGATTTTGTGATTCAAACTATGGTAATAAGACTAAGTAAATCCAAGAATTGCTTCAAGGTCAAATTATCATTAAATAAAAAATTATTATTAATTAAATGTATCTAAAAATTACTATTAATTAAATTTATTTAAAAAGTTATCAGATTTTATCATTGTTTCAAAGTCAAATTATGATTTTTTCATGCCTTGATTATTTATCCTATGTGAAAAGCAGGATTTTTAATTATTTAGTGGGAATTTTTTTTAAGATTGTTTATAATTAGTAACAATACCTTTTTGAGTAATGTTTATTTGGTTATTTTGTTCATGTCTTTCTGTATAAATATGCTTACACATATGAATGACAAACTCCATCAGCATATACCAAACTGTGTCAAAGATCCCAAATTTGGAATACAAGTTTCAAAGTCAAAAAACGAACAAGGTTGTCTTCCATTGACAATATAATTGAGCACTCATATTCGAACCTGTTGCAGTTTAACTATTCATCAGGTTATGGGGTCGACCAAAAATCTTGCAAGGGCAGGTTATCCAGACTCTCTGGATAGAGTTGTTGAGGGTGTTCTGAAGTACTATAATTGAACGATCCACAAAGATTGGCGTTCTCTGTCGGGAGATTATTTTGTAGTGCCGGCAGATTATGTTGCTGCATTAGGATATTTGGTTGTATCATCGAAAGATTGTGCTGTCCTGGAATGTTGTTCTGACCTGAAAGATTATGCTGCGACTGCCCTGGAATGTTGTTCTGACCTGAAAGATTGTGCTGCGAGGGCAATGGAATGTTGTTTTGACCTGAAAGATTGTGATGCGCCTGCCCTGGAATGTTGTTCTGTCCTGAAAGATTGAGCTGGTGACTAGTACCCTGGTGTCCAGTTTTTGCACGCTTGTGGGTTGCCTTGTTCTCATTTTCAACAGACTTGTTTGTTTCCTGTTCCTCAGTTTGACAAGTAATTGAAGTAGCAGCCTCTATTTCAAGTTTTGAAGACTGATGAGAGTTTATGTAAATCCGGCACAGAACACAATTGTCTAGCTGCAAGAGTTGGAAACGACACAAAAATTTAGTACACGTAACAGAAAACATAGCATCAAAATATTCCACAAAATTAATGAAGTTGAACTTTTTTTACCAGCATGTTCTTGGAGTCTTTCTGTTGTTTTGGATGCTCTTCAACCAAATACTCGTGCATGAACCAATTTGTTTTGCGGTCTTTTTCTTTTGGGCGCCCCCTTTCGAAAAAAACTAAAGGTTTCTTGGACCCAATGAGAACATTGTTGTGATATATATGTTTATCAACTCCACTGGCCTTCCAGTACCCGTTACCAGCTGCTCGATTCGGTCGGTTCCCATTTTGATATTTTCTGTCTCTAGTGGTAAAGAAATACCATTCATGTTTTCCTAGATTCGGATATAGACCTGCAGTATATGTCGTTTATAATTCAAAATAGGAAAACATAATCTTGTATGAGCCAAAAAAAATATATATCAAAACATTTATCCAATACATATAAATATATAATGTTTCCATATGAAATTAAATCTTGATAATTAATATATTTATAGTTTTATGTTATAAAATCTAGCAATCCACATCTTTTTGCCAAGAAAATTAAGTAATTTCCAGCACATGATAAAAATTGCTAAGGTAAAACCAAAAAGAATGAATAGTAGTACCAGTCAACTCCTGTGGATTATGCATGTAGACGTTGGTGCTGGGGATAATGTTATATGGGATTGCCTCGTTATTGACCTTCTTCTTCAAGTAGTGGTTAATGAGTTCTTCGTCTGTCGGAACAAACCAAAACCCTGGCGGGATATGAACTCGAGCGTGTGTTTCATGTGTTATTTTCTCGTGTGAGTCGGGGAGGTTGTCTCCTGGTTTATCATCTTCTTGATTCAAAAGTTGTAGAATTAAACCCTCTTGTGGGATATCAACTAGAGCGTGTGATTCCTGTGGCATTGTCTCGTTTGAATCGGTGAGGTTGTCTCCTGGTTTATCATCTTCTTGATTTAAAAGTTGTGGAATTAAAGCCTCTTCTAGATTTGAAGTTTGTTCTTGATTTGGCCCAGAGATTATGAGATACAGGTCGTCTTCAAACCCCTCCATGAGAATTTAAATTCTTGAAAATGACAGAGATCTTAAATTCTAGAATTTGAAATATCTGCAGAAAATAGAGAAGCGTAAATGTCAATATGCATGGCAGACGTCAGACGATGATGCTGCCATGCTGGAAAACATTGTCTAAAACTCCATTGATGAAGATGATAGTTATACAGACGGAGTTAAATTTCTTACGTACTAATTATGTTTTCAAAAAGCGTTTCAATCGGATCTTCGGAAGCAACCGTGAATGAATCAAGAGAAGTTTATTTCATGATTTTTGTAGTGAGTTTTCAAGATTCACGTAGAAATACAGGGATGGAATATTTATAGAAGACGGTCCGATAATTAACAACCCGGATAAGTAAAATCCAAGATTATCTTAATCTGATTTTTCCTGATTGTATGCTATGACAAACAGGAGCATAGCCAACATTATAATTTAGGCGTCGAATTTTTAATTTTTAAAAAATTAAGTATAAAACATTAATTTTTTTTATAAAAATACTAAAAAAAATTTGGGTTGCGGCCGCCTCTCCCGCACCTCCTCCCTCCGCCACTGATCACGAATGATTTGGGAAAACATTGTTCATATGCATGCATGCAAGAAAATATAACACTATATCTTGAAGATCAAAACTCCATTGATGAAGATGATCAACGTGTAGCTTGAGTTAAAATGTCTTACAGTGACGTTTTCGATCGCTGACGGCGGAGAATGAATCAATAGAAGAACAAGAACTGATTCTAATGGCAAAGTAATAACTCTTTAATGGCTACAAGGTTGTCTATTTATAGGCAGATTCATATAGAAGTATAGGGAGAGTAGGATACTACTTATCCTAATCTTGTAGTATCACAAACAAAATCAAATTCCATTCAAATTTAGCCGCATGCTTCGGGTTACGAGGTTATCTATCTCCAATATTTCTTATTATCTTCTCTTGTAATTGCGTTAGAACTCTTGTTTTCTAATAATAAATGGCAGCTATATTTTTTTACACGCATTTATATATTAACAGTTGTGCTTAAAATCCAAGAAACTGTAAATCTATTGCCGAGTATTTATTGCTGTTGTCAGAGTAATTTCCATGAGTTTTAACATGATGATTGCTCCGTCAGCAATATTAAAAACAGTATATTTGTACTCAGATTAAAATAACAACGTGTTTTGATAAAATTTACGTATATTTCAGATCAACTAATCCATACAATTAGGGGATGACTGCACTGGATAAATAGAATTTTAGATCTATTTTATGATTTTATCCCATCTCTAAAAATCGGGCAAAATATTCTGGAAATAAATGCTAAATCTCGTTAAGTTAGTTCTTCGGATGTGTTCGTCTGTGGGAATAGGAATCTGTAGAGAATCAGTGCCAACAAACTTAACATGTTCAAGATATTGTGCCAATATATTTTTTCACTTTCTAAAAAACTATATTTACTATAAAACTAAAAACTTAATGTATTTAATGTAGGATCAAACGTTTGTCGCTTTACCAAAAGCTATAGCTGATGGTAACGGTGCAATTCAAATATTTTAAACCGTACAACAGTATCATGTTTCGATAGATCACACAGCAAGGACAATTGTTGTACACCAACAATCCTCCTACCAATAATTACAATCTTTGAAACTCATGGAATCGAACACGTGACATTGGCTCTGATACCAATTGTAGGATCAAACGTTTGTCGTTTTACCAAAAGTTATAGTTGATGGTAACGGTGAAACTCAAATCTTTTAAACTGTACAGCAGCACAAGCACCACGTTTCGATCGATCACACAGTAAGGACAATTGTTGTACCCTAACACTTAATTGAGTGTAATATAAGATGAAAAGAAGTTAACGAACAATATTAATACGAGAAGGAAAAATATTGATTCTTTGTAGTTTAGTGCGATCAATAATGGTAACGGTGAAACTCAAATCTTATAAACTTACTTGATTCTGAACCTAGTCCTATAAGTTGATCTTATTATGATCTTAGTCTTCAAACTCGACACTTCGTAGTTTAGTGCAATCACTTTTTTTTTTCCGTAATTTTAGTCCTTTTAGTGGAGTGATATGCAGCGCCAAATATTGGTGATGTATCAAGCAACATCAATATTATGGAGAAATGATCAAAATTACGGAAAAAAATACAAAGTTATTATACTAATGCTGAAACGTGACTACTTAGAGGACTATCATATTGTGGTCAATTTACATGACCAATTTTATAATTTTTCCAATTCAATATTTCATAATTTTCGACATTTGTGTTTGATAAGGTCTAATTATTGCTCGATATTTCTGTGCATTGAGTAATCAACTTTTATAACAACAAAAATCAAACAATTGAATCATATTATGAACTAAAGCTGGGCGCATTTACAATTTTTTTTTAGAAAAAATGTATGAGTTATCATTAATAATTTAAAAAAACTTTGATTAAACTAGTAAATCTTGGCACGAGTTATATGTCCATAATTAAATTTTAATACAAATTTTAATTTTTTATATAGCAAAATTTTATATAATAAAATGATGTTAGGGTAATTCTTTCTTCAAAGTTAATGTTTGACTTCCAAATTTTGTTTTCTTTCATAAATAATGATAATATTGGGGAGGGGTATTTTTTTTTTTGGGACTCGTGGTGTCAAACTCTACAGTAACACTGTGATAGGCACGATCCATAGACATGGCCCGTGTTGGGCCATCATTATTGGCCCACAGGTAGTGCCAGCACAGGCCTGCCTTTTCTTTTTTAATGTTGCCGATTGATCGGTGATCCATCTCTGATACCCGAAACAACAAATTTGAAAAAAATTTGCCGATCATTATGCAAAAGCCAAACGGTCAAAAAATTATTCTTTGTTTGTCTCGGGCTTGGGCGATCGATCGACACAAGCCAAAAGGTCAAAAAAATAGCCGTTAGGCTTCTTTTTAAAATAAAAAAAATTGTTTATATGAATGGAGTGTTGGAGATCATTTTATCCTCATATTTTGTTTTCTCGATCTCTAAGCTCTCTATTCTTAATTGTAAGTTTGTCCAAGAAGTTCGTCTCAATATTTGGCAAGACATTGCACAATGCCATAATCTATCAATATTTGATAACATACATTTTGTTAACAATTTTTTTGTTGTTGTATTAGATAATTTCACATAACTCTACTAACGCATCTGCTATCCACAGTTCCATCAAAAGTCTTGTTTAGTGCAGGCAGTCGAGTCCTTAATGAAAAAAGAAATAGAATGAAGCAAACATCATAGAGATGTGTATTCTATTAAAATGTTGGTTGGGGCTGATAGAAGATTACAAGGTGTAGGATGACATGATGTATCTTCTGATGAAAATGAAGAAATTTGAATGTTTTATGTTAATATTTTGTGATATTGTTACTTTCTTATTTGTGAATGTAATTTACAGTTATTCAATTCATAATCATTGAATTTGAATATTTCACATCTATTGTATCAATCTATTGCTTGTTATACTCTTCTTATATTTAATTAATTTAATTAATATAAAATATTTTAAAAAAAAATTACAAAAAAATTAAAATAAAATGAATAAAATTTGAAGTGAGACGTGCCGCACTTACCCATATTTGGAAATGCACAGACCGTGAGCCCGGCACGACACTCTACAGAGCCCGTTCCAAAACGTGCGGCCGGCATGTCACTCTACAATGCCGGGTGTCACTAAAAAATGGCCAGGGTTGTCATCGTTCGATATCTCTAGTTCGGACATTTAATAAATAATATTAGTGATTCCATGCTCAAAATTGTGGGTATGTAAATTAATTTTTTTGTACAGAACATTTCTAATGTCAAGTAGTATTTGTGCAAAAAAAAAATTAAAGATTATATTAAAATTAAGAACGTTGGAGATGATAATTTTATATTATTATTGATGGTTTTGATGTTTTTATAATATTTATTTTGATTTTTAGATTATGAATGATATTGTTATTTTATTAATCGATTTAGTAGGATGGATAACCATGCTCATCCCGTTTGAAGCAGATTTTTATGAGCATCCAGCTGAGACAAGGTCACCGGGACATTTGAAGCAGATTTGAGTAAAGTAAAATGGATATGTGACTAATAACGGTGATTGACTTTAAAATGGGGTAGATTTGGGTTGATTAACATATAGGATTCGGCCTAGACTCCCCCCTTTAATTTTGAAGCATTGATGTAGAATCGTTGTTAGTTGTTGAATTATGCAAATAGTGTTGAGAAGTTGACAGTAAAATAATGCACTTGTCAACAGACAAAATGAATGATGGGCTATGAGATTTTTTGGGCATGCTGAAAATAGGTGGAGAATTATGCATTGTAGTTGAACGAACAGAAGTTGGGAAAACGCATTAAAATTATGCGGTTCAGACACACTTTTTCAGCTTATAAATACAGCTCCTCTGGTATCATTTCAAGTATCTCATTTCAGAGTGTTCTCTCATATATACATTTGAGTGTGTATTTCTATAATATTTGTGATGTAGTTTTCTCCTATATTGATAGTGTTGTTCTCTTTGAAAGATAGCGAGATGTTGTAACCCACAAAATATTATAGTAGAATCTTTTCATATTGCTCGTGATTTTTACCCTAATAAGTTTAAGTGGTTTTTCACTTAAATTCTGGTGTTCATTTTATTCTTCATTTTTGCTATTTTCTATCTCAAGTTGCTGCATCTTGGGCCTACAAGTGATATCAGAGCCTTGTTGTAAAATCTTAAAAGTTCTAAGTATGCTGTGGTTGCAGCATTGAATGATCTTCCACATCAGAAAAAAAAATTGAGATAATTTTTTTTAGGCAATTTTATTGTTGTCAATATTGACGGCACGTTTGAGAACGAAAAATTTAATGGAAGCAATTCATGTTGTGGAAAATGAAGATGCAATAAGTTTTACGAAAAGATCGTTGATTGGCTGCTATTGGAGATAGACCGACGGAGGGCACGGACGATGAAAAGTGGAATAAGATGAATGGTAATGTTATTGTCAATTTGCATCGGGCTCTAACAGATGGGGTATTGTCAAGTATCGCTGGAATAATAAATACAAAAGATACTTGGGATACCTGACAAACATGTACGATGCCAAGTCACAACATGCCAAGTCACAAAACAACAATATTTTCCTAAAGAGAAGGCTTTATACTCTTCGGATGGCGGATTCATCATCGATGACCGACCATATCAATACTTTGAATACTCTATTTGCCCAGCTAAATTCTTTGGGGTATAAAATAGAGGAAGTTGAGTGTGCGGAGCTTCTACTTCAAACTCTACCATATTCATATGATAAACTCATCACCAATTTGACCAACAATATCACTACTGATATTTTGGTCTTCAACAATGTTGCAGACGCGGTTCTTGAAGAAGAAAGCAGGCGCAAGAACAAGGAAGACAGTTTGGCAAGTTCTAAGCATGCTGAGGCTTTACCGATGATGAGAGGAAGATCGACGGAGCATGACTCCAGTGGGAGCCACAAGTATGGTAGATCCAAATCCAGAAGTAATAAGATGAATTTTTACTGCTATAAATATGACGGTAAAGGGAACTTCAAGAAAGATTGTACGAGTAAGTACTGAAAACGATTCTCAAGAAAATGTTGCTAGTACCTCAGATGGTGGAGAAATAATATTCAACGAAGTAGCAACTGTTGTGGAAGGCAGACAAATATTTTATGACACATGGATAATGGATTCAGAAGTGACATATCGCATGACGTCTCGGAGAGAATGTGTAATGCCCGGAATAAATTATAAATATTTATTTGTTGATAATTGCGATAATTATAAGATAATTACGGAATTCAACTATTGGGAATTTTATTGGGAGCGGAGTTGGGATAAATGATTCCGGGATTGAATTTATAATACTAATCAAATTTCATGGGGATTCTATTAATAACAATAAGGATTATTTGAGATTGAATTAAATTAAATTAATAGGGGATGGAGATAGGTTTGAATGGCATATATTAAATTAGGAATGGGCCTTATTGTTATATTTGAGTAAATGATCACATACCAACACCTAATACACATACTAATAATCGATATCACCCTTTTCTCCCCCTATCTTCACGCCTCTCATCTCTTCTTCACGCCAACCCACCTCTCCCTCACACTTAGAGGCGATTTTTGCAAGGCGAAGCTCGAGTTCTCTCTCAAGCTTGTGTGGGTAAGATGTTATACTCTCCCTTAGTCATTTCTCTTCATCTTGTACCTCGATTTCAATGGGTTGTGTGAAGCTTTGGTTCGACTTTTGCTAGCATTTTTGGAAGGGTTTGTCATGTAGTTCGATTTTGACTTGGGGGATGAGGTTCTAACCGATTTTTGTCCCTTGAAATGGTGTTGGGCGTGTGTGTGCAGAAGTGTGTGTAGTTGTGTGTGCGTGTGTGTTTAGTATGTGTCCGTTGGTGTGTGTTTATTCGTGTGTGTGTGTGTGTCTAGCTTGTAGTATGGTGTATACATGATGTTTATGCAAGTAATTGGGTATTCCAACATGTATTGATATAGGTTCAAGACTTCTATATGTGTTTATATGTTGTGGCTTGGGGTGAAATGGTGTTTTGATGATGTAGAAGGCTAGCTTGGTTTGGTGTAATGGGTTAAGGCGATTATGTGGCTATAATTCGAGTATGAACATTATAATTGAGAATTGGATAGCATGAGAAATGTTATTGATTGTTGGAAGTTAATTATGACTCGAATTTTTGGGGTTGTCTTTGTTGATTATAAAAGCCAACTTTAACTTGAAAATCATGCTTATAATGTGTTTGAAAATATGCTTAAGTGGTGTTCAAGTGTTGGTCAAAAGCTCTTCTAATTGTGTAATAAGAAAATCTACTTTATGACTTATCATTGTAGTGATTTAGTGAGTGTTGGCCAATGGTTTGAGATGCTAATAAACTTAGAGCATGTAAAGGATAAGGGTATGAACTAAACATATAGATGATCAGAGTTGTATCATTTGCTTTGATTTTGTAATATGATTCATAATTTTGAGTTATTGATTTATGATATGGAAATGAAATTAAGAACTATATGATGGTTATTAATGGCGTTGTAAATGAGCTACTGGTTTGACTTTCTCATTTTGGGAGAGGGAGGTACGATCGTTTTTGGGTTGCTGCCATGAAGTGTTTAGTCATGGTTTAATTTCGATTTTATGTTGGAATTGTGTTTTAACTTGGTTAAATCTTAACTTAGTTAGTTTGATATTCCCTTGCCATTTCAATCTAATTCTTGCTGTTTTTAATGCGAAATCCTTACTGCTTTGAATTCGAAAATTTGAGGCTGTTATTTGGGTTCTAGCACGTATTAAGGTGTATATTGATGAATATACATGACTTGTGTGCCTTACTATGCAATGGTGATTGTTTCATCACTTTATTGAATTATTGATGCTTATATTGAGTTATTGGACATTCTCAGAGCAATCCCACATCCCTGGAAGAAAATGAGGATAACTCGATTTGAAATTCCAGTTATAAGGTACGTGGTGACGTACGAGCAGGTATAATATGAATTATTTCATATTCCAGTATTCATATATTGTTGAATTGTGATGACTGAATATATGGGAACAAATATGTGAATTGAGTTTGATATATGTGGTATGGTGGACACGTAAGTGTAAGTGGTCCGGATATTGACTGAATATAAGGGGACGTATATGTGAATTGAGTTTGATATATGTGATATGGTGGACACATAAATGTACGTGGTCCGGATATGGAGTTAGGTATGGATGCCTTCGGCATGACCAGTATGAGAAAGTGTTGAGTGAGATAGATTGATAGACAGAACTGCATTGATATGTAATTATTTATGATTGAGCATAAATAATATATTCTTGTTGTATTGAATTCATCGTGTGGTTGAGTATCATATTTTCAGTGATGACACTAAACTTGATGTTATGAAAGCTTGTAAGTTTGAAACATGAACATTGCGTGGAAGCAATACATATTCGGAACTTTACAGGGAGTATATTTTATAGATTTTCAATACTCTTGAATTGTGATATTATGATCTTATCATGATCTTTATGCATTGTTTTGATATGGTAGTGTGATGTTGGTATGCTCACCCTGTGTGGGGGCTGTTTTTGTTGAAACATGTATTACAACTATAAAGTCATTTTGGCGTAGCAAGCTCGAGCTTGGTTGGACAATATTGCTTCATGAAGCGTAGAGTGAGATTGAGTAATTGGTATACATTATTTATGCAACTAGATAGGTATTCATTATTTGTTGCTCGTATGTGAGCACTTGGAGTCGTGTATATGGACTGTATATTGGTGTTGAAGTCCACTTTTTATATCTTCTTATATGGTGACTTCCCTGGCTGGGAACTTACTTATGGTTTTGATTTCTTTTAGTATCGTGTTTTTCCCTGGCTGAGAATTATTTTTGATGATGTGTTTTATTTTCGGATAACTCAATTTATGGGGAGACTCTGCCCAAATTTTTATAAAAATCATGGGGAATATGTGAAGCATATAATCATTCTTTTAAAGAATGAAATTTTTTATATACCTACAACATCATAAATGCGCTAATGACGAGTTAATGAGTCAGGGTCCTACAGAATGGTTCGATCAATATGAACCGATCTCAGGAGGTTCTGCATTAATGGGAAATGACCGTGCCTTGGAAATCGCTGGGGTGTGAACCATCAAAATTAAAATGTTTGATGGTACTATTCATACCATACATGAGGTACTATACGTGAAGGGTCTAACAAATAATATTTTGTCTTTGGGACAATTGGACGATATCGGGTGCAAGACCCGTATAAAAAATGGGATCATGAAGGTTGTGAAAGGCGCGCTTGTGATAATTAAGGCGCGGAAAAGGCTGTCAAGACTATGTATGTACTGTTAGGAGAAACACACAAAGATGCAGAACTAGCTATTGCATCGACTAATTCGGAAGAAGAAATAACAGTGTTATGGCATAGAAAGCTCGGGCATATGTCAGAACGGGGGTTGAAGGTTCTCTCAAAACGGAAGCTGCTGTTCAGGGCTTACAAAAGTGACTCTACCTTTTTTTGAGCATTGTGTTACCAATAAATACCACAAACTGGTTGGCACATCTACTGCCAAGAGCAACGATATTTTGGAGCTGATTCATTCTGATGTTTGGCAAGCACCGTTTGTATCTCTAGGATGAGTGAGATACTTTGTCTCATTCATTGATGATTTCTCAAGAAGATGCTGGGTGTATCATATCAAGAAGAAATCAGATATTTTTTCAGTTTTCAAGGTGTTCAAATTGAGCTTGACTCTAAAAAGAAGATCAAATGTTTGAGGACTGATAATGGAGGAGAATATACACGTGACTCTGAAAAGAATGTCAAATGTTTGAGGACTGATAATGGAGGAGAACATACACGTGAGGAGTTTGATGCATTCTGTCAAAAAGAGGGCATCAAAAATCAATTCACAACGGCTTACACGCCCCAGGAAAATGGAGTGCCAGAGCAGATGAACAGAACCTCGTTGGACAGAACAAGAGCCATCCTGAAGAATGCCGGTCTAGCCAAGTCATTTTGGGCAGAAGCAGTCAAAACTGCCAGTTATATTATCAATCGCTTTCAATCAGTAGCGATTGATCTGAAGACTCCTATGGAGGTGTGGACGGCAAGCCAGTTGATTATTCTCGATTACACACATTTGGAAGCCCGGTGTACGTGTTGCCCAATGAACAAAAAAGATCGAAGTTGGATTCTAAATCTAGAAAGTGTATCTTCTTAGGCTTTGCTAATGTTATTAAGGGGTATCGTTTGTGGGATACCACCGCGAACAAACTTATTATCAGCAGGGATGCTATATTTGAGGAAGATAAAATAAATGGAGACAAATGCACACTGAATTCAGATACTGCTACAATTCAGGTAGAAAATAAGACATATGAAGATCAAGTTTCTTCTGATGTATTACCAGAGCACGAGGAATAAGAACCAGTTGAGTCCGAGGTTCTCAAAGTTAGGCAGTCTACTCATGATAGGAGACCAGCGGGTTGGCTTTGAGATTATGTTACTGAAAGCAATATTGCATACTGTTTATTAACGGATGATGGTGAGCCATCAAGTTTCCAGGAGGCTACTCGAAGTTCTCATGTATCCTTGTGGATGACAGCAATACAGGAATAATTGGAGGCATTGGACATGAAAAAAAATTGGGATCTTGTTACACTACCACGAGGATGGAAAGTCATCGATAACAGATGGGTCTATAAGATCAAACGTGATGGTAACAACAAAGTGGAAAGATACCGTGCAAGATTGGTGGTGAAAGGATATGTTCATAAAGAAGGTATCGCCTTCAATGAGATATTTTCTCCAGTGGTCCGGCTTACAACATTCAGAGTAGTATTGGCTTTGTATGCGGTGTTTGACCTACATCTAGAGCAACTAGAAGTGAAAACAACTTTTCTTCATGGAGATCTTGAAGAAGAAATTTTTATGCTTCGACCAGAAGGTTTTGCTGAAATAGAGTGGTTTGCAGGTTGAACAAATCTCTGTACGGTCTCAAACAGGCACCGAAGTGTTGGTACAAGATATTTGATTCCTATATCATGAGCCTTGGGTACACCAGGCTCAATGCAGATCATTGTGCAGATTTCAAGAGATCCACGGATGATGATTATATTATTTTGTTATTGTACGTGGATGACATGTTGGTAGCAGGCCCCAACAAAGTTCGAGTCCAAGAAGTGAAGGCGCAATTGGCTAGGAATTTGATATGGAGGACTTGGTACCGGCAAACAAGATTCTAGGGATGTAAGTTCACCGAGACAAAAGTAGCAGAGAGATTTGGCTTTCCCAGAGAAATTTTTTGAAGAAAATATTGCAACGCTTCAACATGCAAGATTGTAAGCTAATTTCTACCCCTCTTCCAGTTAACTTCAAGTTATCATCCGAAACGTGTCCTAGCAGTGAAGCAGAGAGGATGCAGATGTCTCGAGTATCGTATGCATCAGCGGTGGGAAGTCTAATGTTCGCTATGATCTATACAAGATCAGACATTGTACAAGCAGCTGGAACAGTCAGTCGGTACATGGCAAATCATGGATGAGAGCATTGGAGTACAATTAGGAGGATCCTTAGATACATTAAGGATATCTCAGATGCTGCATTATGTTATGGAGGATCAGAATTTACACTCAGGGGCTATGTGGATTCAGATTATACTGGTGATCCGAATAAAATAAATCTACTAATGGTTATGTGTTTACACTTGCAGGATGAGCAATAAGCTGGGTTTCAAAACTGCAAACAATTGTAGCTTTATATACAACGGAAGCAGGATATGTGGCAGCTACTCAAGCTTGCAATGAGACAATATGGATTCAAAGGTTATTGGAGGAGATTGGGCATAAACAAGAGAAAATTTCTTTGTTTTGTGACAGTCAGAGTGCCTTGCACATTGCAAGAAATCCAACATTTCATTCCAGGACTAAACATGTTGGCGTTCAATTTCACTTTGTTCGTGAAGTTGTGGAGGAAGGAAGTGTGGATATGCAGAAGATCCATACGAAGGAGAACCTAGCTGATATTTTGACAAAGCCGGTTAATACTGATAAGTTTGAGTGGTGCATATCCTCAAGTGGCCTAGCAGAAACGTAAGCAACATGTATGGCAAGATTGAAAGGATGTGTGGAGATGTGATTGATTCTCAATCAAATATCCAAGTGGGAGAAATGTTAACAAGTTGACATTGCAATAATGCACTTGTCAGCAGACAAAATGAATGATGTGATGTGAGCATTTATTGGGCATGCTGAAAATATGTGGAGAATTATGCCTTGTAGTTGAACGAACAGAAGTTGGGGAAGCACATTAAAATTATGCTGTTCATACACACTTTTCGGCCTATAAATACAGTTCATCTGGTATCATTTCAACTACCCATTTTCAGAGTGTTCTCTTATATATACATTTGAGTGTGTATTTCTATAATAATTGTGAGGTAGTTTTCTCCTATATTGAGAGTGTTGTTCTCTTCAAAAGATAGCGAGGTGTTATAACCCACAAAAGATTATAGTGGAATTTTTTCATCTTGCCCGTGATTTTTACCCTAATAATTTTTAAGGATTGTCCACGTAAATTCTAGTTTTCATTTTATTATTCATTTTTACTATTTTCTATCATGTTGCTGCACATTGGGCCAACAAATCATACACAAAATTTTAGCTTTTCTTTATAACAGGGAGTTGAATATTTTCTTAAGAGATTGGCAAGACTCAAATATGTGTTTGTAGCCCAAAAATGTGGATGACTACTAAGATTTATTCTATGTTATCCCATGGGGTAGTGCCTCATGGGGTAGCATCCAATCATTCATTGAGAATATTCCCAATGAACGGTTGAATATACCCCATAAGGCACTACCCCATAGGGTAGCATAGAATATTTCCACTACTAATGAGACTAAGACTTACTTTTAGCTTTTTCAAAGTATTCAAGATTGAGAATGCTTGATAAGAAAGAATAACTTTTTGAAAAATGCCCCAATGAAATAATGACTACAAGTTACTTAATTTGATATATTGTTTTTTAATAAAAAGAATTCAGTCTGAATTTTTTATTTACTTTGTGTTTAATAAACTAGTTGAAATATAAAGATGAGAAAAGATATCAATACAATAATTTGATTGGTCGAACTCATTAACTTCATATATGAGTTGAGGGCGAGTCTGGGTATGAGTTGAAGAGGATCTGGACTTACATTTAAACAGGTCGACGTGGGCACAAGTACTTCAGGCGTGGGCACAAGTACTTCATAATTTTAATGGATAAATCAGCAATTTATTTCCATTGCCATTTCTAAAATTATACCATGACATTATGTATGGTTATTTTATATTTTTCTTACCACTACAATACTATGCAATAGGTTCTTATACGAGCTTCGGGGCCTAATACAATTGGTAAGAGCACATATCAATTTGAAAAGACTTAAGTTCGAGCAATGATGGACCCAGAAAAAAAATTATGGGTGGTGGATTTTTAAAAAAATTACTTAAGGGTAAAACTAAAAAATTTGGAGTGTGCAAAAAAATTTTTTAAAAAATAAAGGTCAAAATTTTTTGGGCGCCTGCCCTGGTCCACCCTTGAGTTTGAGTCTGCGAAAAAATATTTAGCAACCTGTTTCCGTCAAAAAAGAAAAAGAAAGAAAGAGAGGGTTCTTGAACAAATTTTTTTTTTTATTTAAAAAAAATTAAAAAAGATTCGAATTCTCTCGTGCTCTGTCATATATTCCTCCTCTATGTTGACACGCTACTTTTGTTCTTTCCTACACTGAACTCAACGAAATTCTCTCTAAATATCTACCCCAAAACACTCGGCATTTTTCAGCCCTAAATTTTTCATTTCAGTTTTTGGTCGTAAATCCCTCGATCCTCTCCGATTAAACATCGCTATAATGGTAATTACTTTTTTAAATTTATCCTATACTTGTACCTTGTTTTTATTTTTAATTTATTAGCGAACATAATTTCCTTAATAAATTCTCTGTACTTTCTGTCTGGTTTTGCGATCTTTAAGATCTGTAGAAATGGGAATACGAATCCTCGGAATTTTTTGGCTGATGAGTTTATTTGTTTATTTTTAGATCTGATTTGATTTACTTATAGTACATGCTCGAATTTTGCATTTGCAGAAGTTTTTGTAGATCGATCTTGGAATGGCTCAGTGGTATTAGTTTAATGAGTGGAATTCATTTTTTTCCACAAGTATGGGTATAAAAAGGAGTCCTTTACCCAGGATATATGCGGGTTTACATGAACCTTCTTAAGTATGTATAACAGTGTTCAATCGGTCCACGTGTGAATGATGTCATCTTCTCTCCACTGGACAGACCGCCTAAAAAACAATAGACATTTTCAATATTAATCTCTGGCATTTATCATTATCATTAGTGTAAGTATATGAATTGATTGCAATGCTTTATTTAATATCTATTATCAGGGAAGAATATAATGTTTGTTCAAATACCGAGTTGAGTGGATGAATCAAGAATCTCTGAAGTATATGCAACTGTGAATTTTGTGACACAGTAGTAACGTTTCATAAGTTCAAAACAAAATGTTTTTTTTAGTCATTTGATTTTCTGTGTTGTGAACGTAACTGTGAAATAATTACTTGATACAATTGAATACATCTACATGTAAAACCATGAGGGTAAGGAAAGCCGAAAGCCCATAGCAAGTGAAAGTAAGGGAAGCTAGGAATGTTCTGTAATTTTCACTCAGATAATAGTAGTCAGTGTGTAATATAGATAGTCAAAATCGTGCATATCAAGCTTACATATACCATATTTTTTAGGACGTTACATTTAAATACAATTAGGTCACTATGCCTCGACAACTTGATTTTCTTCTCGATTTTTGACGTAGTCTGCCATGATCTTTAATTAAAATTGTAACTGGCATCTTGCCGTAATCATGTTGCTTAACCCATTTGAACATAGTCAATTAATAACTTTATAGGTTTTCAATTCTATGTTCGGTCCAATTGCCAAAGTATTACCTGGATGTTTAGCTTTTGTACGAGGAGAGTTCCTTGTTATTTCTTGAATACGTAGGGTGATTAAGTTTGTCGGTTAATTGCTCTACCAACTAAATAATTCATGGATTTCATGAACATTTTTTTTGTTATTTGTATGCATAGGCTAATGCAGCATCAGGAATGGCAGTGCATGATGACTGCAAACTGAAGTTTATGGAGTTGAAAGCTAAGCGAACCCACCGCTTCATAGTTTATAAGATTGAGGAGGAGCAAAAGCAGGTAATCGTGGAAAAGCTTGGGGAACCAGCTCAAACTTACGATGACTTCATTGCACACCTTCCTGCTGATGAGTGTCGATATGCTGTGTATGATTTTGACTTTCTTACTGAAGATAATGTCCCAAAGAGCAGAATTTTCTTCATTGCGTGGTAATTCTTCCTCCCATTTGACACCATATATGCCAATTTCCACACTTTCATGTGTGATAACATATGCATGTTGTGTTGATTGCATGTTCTAAGGTCTCCCGACACAGCAAGGGTGAGGAGCAAAATGATCTATGCCAGCTCGAAAGACAGGTTCAAGAGGGAATTAGATGGAATCCAGGTAGAGCTTCAAGCCACCGATCCGACTGAGGTGGGTCTTGATGTCTTCCAAAGTCGAGCCAATTAAACGCTTGGATATACAAAAAATGCAGCAAAGTATGATCTTAATGCTTTATTCGAGTGAAATGTTAATAGTTTGTGGAACTTGTGGTACCTGGCTAAGCTATGATAGTGGTGTGTTGTTGAAGTCCTATCTCGTATCTTTATCCTATCCCGATCAAATTCCGTGATTTTAAACTTATTTTGCGGTTGTGGAATTTATTTTGTGAATCGCTTGGGTCTCGATGAGTATCAGCGGATTGATTTTCTATATTTCAGAAACTATATTATTGACTTGTTGGATTCCTCCTTATATCAAATAGAATGCTGCCATTCGTATTATCTCATAATGGGATCGTTTATTTTACAACTTGAAATTAGTTTGTACCATGCATAAGTCTTATTTATACTAGTAATCATGTGCATACGTGTGTAAATTATTTTGTGTGTACTTTGTATAAAAATTTAGTGATTATGTTAAATTTAAGAAATTTAAATATGATTTTTATTAGAATTTTTTGATAATTAATAAAATTCTTTAAATAGATTGATCATAATGGCACTACTTCATGTATTTAGGCTTTAATGGCCTTTCCTTCTACTATTTAAAACTCAACACTAACCATATTTTCTTTGGGTTTAATGGCCGAACCAGTTTTTTGAGTTTTTTACTTTCACCATTTTTGGCCATGCTAAAGTTACATTGGCTGGTTTACTTAACCAGTTTGAAGTTACGTCATCTCCCAAATATGCATTGCAACTTGCTATCCAGGATTGGCTTCCAAATCCTGAAATCGCCTTCTGATATATCCATCTAACCTTGTAACTGTTAAGGTAGTTAAGTTATACTTAAAATTGATACTAATGCAACTAAATGTAAGAGATCACGTTCAAGAGATTATGTTGTAGTATGATTTGCTGTAATTCATGAGCATGTTTCATTTGGTTAACTACTTTTTGTTTGGACTAAGGATTTCGATATGAGGAAATGATTTTCTGATAAAGGGTTTGAGTTATCCCGGTATTTGAAATCCAGCCAAGGAAAATAGATTTTACTGATGGCTAAGAATTTTAAGCTCACATAGATTTGAATCTCTTTGCTCTCTAACAGGTGTGAACCTAACGGGCAGTGGTCACCATGATTACCATAGAGGTAAAAAAGCTGAAATTATGTGTAAATTATTTTGAAAAAAATCCGAACTTCATTTTTGACCAGTTTGAATCACCAAGCAAGATTTCATTCGACTTTTTTAGTGATAGGAACATCAGGAAACACAACCAAATGAGAATATACAGAGGCTAAACACTGACACAATGCATGTATTGATTATCTTTGAATCGTATGGTATGCAATTCGTATAAATCCAACAGCCCAACAGTAATGAGAAACGATTGAAACACATACGTTCACACAAGGGTATTGCAGATCAATAACAATAGATGGAGCATCTCATATCTTCCAAGCTCCACACAAAATACATCTCAAAATATTTGTCATATTATTGCTTCTAATCTGCTATTTATAACAAAGACACAGTTGTTAGATGCTCTGCATCATCAAAGGGGTGATGATCCTCCGTTAACATATTTATCCTGGATTTATCTTTTTTGTCATCTAAAAGTGGATTTGACTCCCCTTTGAAAATCCAGTTCCCTTCACTCAGTTCCTTCAAAAGAATTCCATGATTTGGAGCCAGATTCTCTTTTGAATCCCCTCGGGTGGGGATGTTTTCTGAGGTGAAACTCTCCATTCCTCCATTGACTGGCTTCTCTGGCTTTGTTTCGGTTTCACCGTCTTCGTTAGAGAAATCTTCTCCATTGGCATGCTCATTGAATTGTGAATTGCATCTATCAAATGCTTTTAGTGATGATGATTCTTGCAGAGTTTCTTGCCCTGATGAAGTTCTGAGGGAAAAGCTACCAAACCCTTGAATCCCTCTCGAAATCTTTCGTGCCCTGTCTCTTTCTTCTTTCAGAAGAGGCCCTTTTTCAAGAAGCTTCAATACCCTTTCTGCTTTCTTCCTCACTGTTAAGCCCCAATTAAAACTACACATCAAGAAATTTGATTCAGACCAAGCAATCTTTCGATGTATGATATCCAAGAAATAACAGAAGTCAGGAACTACATGCCAATAAAAAAAAATTATAACAAAAAAGAACAAATATAAACCCAGAGATTGTAGGAAAAATGGTATTTTTCAAATATTCCTCACACTTTCAGATGCATCTCATTTATAGTTTTTTCAATTCTCTTATATGTTAATGATTATATTTATTTAACCTCTGTTCGGACCAATATAACAAAAAAATTAATAAAAAATGTGGAAATAATCTTGTATGAAAAGATATACCCTTTCTCATCTATATGTTGAAAGCTTTCCATTTCTTTAATAGCATCTCTGTCTGTCTGAAACTCTTCTGCAACACTTTCGGGACCATGAGTCATCAGATATTCTAACACAACCACAGATTTGTATGATTCCCTCCAATTTCTTCTGTCAAATCTCACCAACCTGAAGCACATACCAAATTCAAAAAAGGAAAACCCATAAAAATTAAATATTAATAAATATACCAAACATCAATAAAAAGTATTCATCACAGAATCCAAATAAACCTCTTGTGCAGAATATCCACAATTCTCCAATAATCATCCACTTCAAAAGCTGATTTGGAAATCATCTTCAGGCTTCGGGCATCAGGCCCTCCCGGATCTCCATTTGTAGCTTCTTCCGCCAGTCTTCAAACAAAGAACAAAAGAATCCCATCAACACATACGAAGGATCCTTATCAAAAACTCTGAAAAGTTTCAAAACAAGAACCAAGAAATATTGAATGAAGAATCCTAACTATTGAATGGCTTCTTCTCAAAATCTCTGGTTGCCCTTCATTTCCTTTATCAAAAGTTTCATACTTTATAAAGAAATAGTACATGGCAGAAAGTAAAGTGTTCTCATCACATAATTTCTTGTGCAGAAAAAGTTTCAAAACTAATAAATCAACGACTGATAAAAATAAAAGTTGAATATTGCACATAGATTATATAATTTGATCTTCGAGAAGGATTACAATTGGGCTGGTGTAACATCGGTCAACGCCAATCGGGCAGTTTTGATCTTCTCCTTGAGGTAGAAAGAAGCCTGTTTCTTGAATTCATGGAACAGAGGTTTGTTCATATTGCTACTGTTGCTGCCTAGAATTGACATATTTCTGTTGGTTCTGTTCTAACAAACAGTTTAAATAAACTGGACAGAAACTTTGTTGTTGGACGAGGCCACAGTAAACCGTGTGCCCGTAAACTCTAATTGCCCGCCTACAACTTCTGGCCTCCTGGACAAGAGAGTTCCAAGGTACAACGTCCCAAACACCTCTGTATGGGTTGAAGCAGAAACCCAGACAGACTCACTCGAACACTGAACAGTGTGTAGTACTCTCAAGATAATATGATATGAAATGCAATTTCGGGATGAGATAAAGAATGAGGCTGGAGCAGCTTATATAGCTGCAACAACAGGCCTACCAAAGGCCACAACTTAAATGACAATGCATAGTGGGTTAGATGAAAAGTCTCAACACTTAACATCATATTCATTTCGGATTTAAGTCTCACACTTAAATCTGACATCAATTCTGCAGGTAGGTAAAAAGTCTCAAACTTAATACTCAGCAGAATATGAAAAGTCAGGCATATGAAAAGTCATTTCAGGCATATGAAAGTCATTTCAGAAATCCGTGTAGTAAAAAGATAGGACTGCCTTCGCGGCAGCGACACGCGCGACGCGACGCGACGCGGCGCGGCGCGGCGAGGCGAGTCGAGTCGAGTCGAGTCGAGACGTGACGTGACGTGATGTGACGTGCCGAGCCGAGCCGAGCGGAGCGGACGGACGGACGGCGCGCGAGGGGCACCCATCTTTACTACTTAACTACACTCTAATGATTTGTATCTCAATATAAACAAACCATAAGTGCCTCAATTACTCAATGTGGGATTTCTTTAGCCTAATTGCCTTTCATAATTAACTTACCATAATTTTGTTCTCATTAACAAAATTAATAATAATATTGGGCTTTTAATGTTTAAAACCCATTAATTCTAACAATCCCCCACATGAATGCAATATGGCGAAAAAATTACACAATGCACCTAGATGAAGATTTGAGAGTACTTTGAGAATCCACTGTATCAGGATAGGTGGTGATTAACCTTGAACCTTCCTTAGTAAAGTATCATCGGATATACTTGTCAACCAGTGGACGCGATGCCTTGAACTGTTCGACGTTTTATGTATAACAAGACAACAATACTCACACAGCTTCATCTCCACACTATTATTGGTTCTTTCGTTGTTGTCCATTTTGGCCCTGGACTGCCTTGGATGTTTCATCGAATGCTCTAGAGATTTAGCCCTCAGGTCATCTCATAGAAGCGGCCCCTTCACATTCGACATAGGTGATTTCTCCTAAAGAGTATCCTGTAATACCCCACTTTATCATCTCGAGATAGAAGAATCATTAAGAGCATGAGCTCAGCCTTCCCAAAGTACAGGTCTATCACTCTTTCATCACAGGAATAGGTAAGGAACTCAATTTCCCGAGTGCTTTGTTCGATCCCCCCCACAATTCGGTTTTCCCATTGAACCTGCAAATCGGATTTTACAATTCAGGTTGGGTTGCCATCATGGTTGGAAATCAATTTCATGGGCTTCAACCCCATTCCCCTCGATGAAACCTCTACTCGGTCTCTCGTCAGACCTTTCGTAAATGGGTCTGCAATGTTTTCTTTAGACTTCACATAATCTAAAGAAATGACACCGGTTTTTAGTAAATTTCTCACAGATTTATGTCTCCGACGAATGTGTCTTGATTTCCCATTATACACATTGTTATGTGCTCTTCCCATAGCTGACTGACTATCACAGTGCAAACTAATGGGTGGCATTGGTTTTGACCACATTGGAATATCCTCCAAGAAACTCCGAAGCCAATCAGCTTCTTCTGCCGCAAGATCTAAAGCTATGAACTCAGATTCCATAGTTGATCTAGCAATGCATGTCTGTTTGCATGATTTCCATGAAATAGCAGCACCGCCAATTATAAATATATATCCACTCGTAGATTTTATATTTTTGGAATCCGATATCCAATTCGCATCTGAATACCCTTCAATTACTGATGGGTATCTCGTATAATGTAGTCCGTAGTTAGAAGTATATCTTAGATATCTAAGAACTCGAACTACTGCCTTCCAGTGCTCATAACTGGGATTACTCGTATATCTGCTCAATGTATTGACAGAATTAGCTATATCAGGTCTAGTGCAATCCATGAGGTACATGAGACTGCCTATGACTCTAGAGTACTCAAGTTGTTGCACACCTTCTCCGCGATTCTTGCAAAGATTTGACACCACTTCCATAGGTGTTCTAGCGATGGTATTATTTCCCTTGTCAAACTTGTCAAGTATCTTCTCGACATAATGACCCTGAGAGAGAAAATATCCATCTGCATGTTTGGTGATCTTCATTCCAAGAATCACATCTGCAAGACCTAGGTCTTTCATCTCAAAATTTCATGACAACATTTTCTTGGTAATTTTGATGTTATCGTTATTACCAACAATTATCATGTCATCTACGTATAGACATACTATCACATAGTTTGTATTGTCTCCTTTCACGTAGACACACTTATCGCATTGATTTGTTTTAAACCCATTTGAAAGCATGACGCTATCAAATTTTTCGTGCCATTGTTTAGGTGCTTGTTTTAATCCATACAAGGATTTCACAAGTTTACACACCTTCGTTTCTTTACCTGGAACTACAAACCCTTCAGGTTGTTCCATGTATACCTCCTCTTCTAACTCTCCATTTAGAAAAGCCGTTTTAACATCCATTTGATGGATCTCTAAGTTATATAATGCAGCAAATGCAATTATTAACCTTATAGACGTTTTCCGGGATACAGGAGCGTATGTGTCGAAATAATCAACACCTTCAGTTTGTCTGTAGCCTTTTACTACAAGTCTAGCCTTGTACTTATCTACAGTACCATCAGCTTTCATCTTCCTCTTGAAGATCCACTTGTGGCCTAGTGGTTTACAACCTGCAGGAAGTTCCACTAGTTCCCAAGTATGATTATGTAAGATAGATTCTATCTCACTGTTCACCGCTTCTTTCCAAAGATCAGAGTCTTGTGAAGACATTGCTTCTTTGAAAGTAGTCGGATCTTTTTCCAACAGATATGTTAGAAAATCCGAGCCAAAAGATTTCTCTTTTCTCGCTCTTTTGCTTCGTCTAGGCGATTCTACATTCTCTTGAGATTCTCTATCCCCCACATTTCTCTCAACATTGGTTTCAGGCATTGTCGGAGTTTTGTGGGGAAAGATTTCCTCAAAGAACGAAGCATCCCTAGCCTCAATGATAGTATTTACATGCATTTCTGCATTATCTGATTTATGCACTAGAAAACGATAGGCACTACTATCTTGTGCATATCCGATAAATACACAATCTACTGTCTTAGGTCCTATCCTAGTCCGTTTAGGAGGAGGAATTGGTACCTTTGCTAGACAGCCCCAAACCCTTAAAAACTTGTAGCTAGGTGAGCGACCTTTCCACAATTCATAAGGCGTTTTATCCAACTTCTTATGTGGTACTCTGTTTAGCACATAATTGGCGGAAAGCAGAGCTTCTCCCCATAAATTCCTAGGTAAGTCGGAACTTATAAGCATTGCATTCATCATTTCCTTAAGCGTTCTATTCTTCCTTTCAGCAATACCATTTTGCTCGGGAGAATAAGGCGCAGTGGTTTGATGAATAATGCCACTCTCAGCACATATTTGTGCAAATGGTGACTCATATTCACCGCCTCGATCACTTCGAAGAATTTTAATCTTTTTATCAAGTTGATTCTCAACTTCATTCTTATAGTGAATGAACATATCAATTGCTTCGTCTTTACTTCTCATTAAGTAGACATAACAATATCTTGTACAATCATCGATAAATGTTATGAAATAATTTTTACCGCCTCTAGATTGTACATATTTTAGATCGCATACATCCGTATGAATCAAGTTTAACGGTTCGGTGCTTCGCTCAATTGAGTGGAATGATGACTTGGCTAATTTGGCCTCTACACAAGTCTCACACTTGTGTTTATGATTGATGTTAAATTTAGGCAATAGATTAAGAGACATTAGCCTTTGTAAGGACTTATAATTCACATGTCCTAATCTACCATGCCACAAATGTAAAGACTCGCAAGAATAATCAAACTTTAAAGTTTTATTAGCCACATTGGCAACAGTCATTACATTATTTTTGCTTGTGCTAGCCTCATTTGCTGCATTAACATCAACCTCAACATCTACACTAGACTTAGCCTTAGGAGCTAAAGTCATTACATTTGAAGAGGTTATTGGCCAAGTAGCCTTTGCCCACAAACATACCACCCTTGGACAGAATGACTTTGTCGGACTCAAACACAAGCCGGAAGCCTTTCTTGTTCAGCACTGCTCCGGAGATGAGATTCTTTCGGATCTCTGGCACGTGGAGCACCTCGGTAAGAGTCAACTCTTTTCCGGAAGTCATTTTTAGCACAATCGTCCCTTTGCCTTCAACTTTTGAGACTGCTGAATTTCCCATGTAGCAGTTCTCATCATTCACCGGTTGATAGGTCTTAAACATCCATTTGTTGGCGCAAATGTGGCGAGTAGCCCCAGTGTCGACCCACCATTCCTTGGAGTTCCCTCCAACAAGATTCACCTCCGATACCACAGCACTCAGATGCATGTCATCCATGTCAGAGCTCAGATTGTCCTCAGCAATGTGGGCATGTGCAGGCCTCTTGCCTTTGCCTTTGTAAGGGACTATCTTTCTCTTACCGTCATTGTTTTGACGTTGAGTGCAGTTGTTTTGACGTTGAGTGCAGTCCTTGGCCTTATGGTTAGGCTTACCACACACATAACAGTCACCGGTGAACCTCCTTGTCTGAGTATCTCCCTTGGGTTCAAAAGTACGTTTGCGCTTATTCCCATGGGAGTTGTCCCCAACTTCAACCACGTTGGCCTTGGAAATCATTCCAAATGATTTCTTGTCAACTTTTCGGTTGTCTTGCTCGATGCGCAGCCTCCTTATAAGATCCTCTAGACTCATCATCTTTCGCTTGTGCTTTAGGTAGCTCTTGAAGTCCTTCCAAGATGGCGGTAATTTTTCAATCATCATCGCCACTTGGAGAGCATCATTTAGCCCCATACCTTCGGCAGCAAGCTCATGATATATCAGCTGCAGCTCTTCGCATTGCTCAACAACGCTCTTGCCATCTACCATTCGATAGTCATGGAATCGCCCGGCTACAAATTTCTTTGCGCCTGCGTCGTCAACTTTGTACTTTATCTCTAACGATTCCCAAAGATTCTTAGCAGTCTCCTTGGGGGAATACACATTAAAAAGTGCATCGTCAAGAGAATTCAGTATGTAGTTACGACAAAGGTAGTCGGCACTCATCCAGGACTCAACTATCACAGCAGATTGAGGATCCTCTTTGTCCTCCACCGGTTTCTCCTCCTTCAGAAACCTGGTCAAGTTCAAGGTGGTAAGGAAGAACATCATCTTCTGTTGCCAACGTTTAAAGTTGGAACCCTTGAACTTTTCCGGTTTCTCAAATTGAGAAAACGGCATTGGACTTCTCAGAATTGGCATTGCGGCCTCAGTACCGCTAGCTTTGATCACCGGAATCTCATTATTCACAGCAGGTGGTTGGGTAAACTGGTCAGCCATTAGCTAAAACAGAACACAAATAGAAGAGCACAAATAATATCAAAGCAGTTTTTTAAACAGTAAGTTTAAATCTTTGAAAACTTCATGAACAATATCTTAAGTAAATGTGAAAGCTGAGTTTTGATAAAACAGAACAAAACAAACAAAGAAAATTAGAGTTTACGATTGTTGGTTCTGTTCTAACAAACAGTTTAAATAAACTGGACAGAAACTTTGTTGTTGGACGAGGCCACAGTAAACCGTGTGCCCGTAAACTCTAATTGCCCGCCTACAACTTCTGGCCTCCTGGACAAGAGAGTTCCAAGGTACAACGTCCCAAACACCTCTGTATGGGTTGAAGCAGAAACCCAGACAGACTCACTCGAACACTGAACAGTGTGTAGTACTCTCAAGATAATATGATATGAAATGCAATTTCGGGATGAGATAAAGAATGAGGCTGGAGCAGCTTATATAGCTGCAACAACAGGCCTACCAAAGGCCACAACTTAAATGACAATGCATAGTGGGTTAGATGAAAAGTCTCAACACTTAACATCATATTCATTTCGGATTTAAGTCTCACACTTAAATCTGACATCAATTCTGCAGGTAGGTAAAAAGTCTCAAACTTAATACTCAGCAGAATATGAAAAGTCAGGCATATGAAAAGTCATTTCAGAAATCCGTGTAGTAAAAAGATAGGACTGCCAGCCTTCGCGGCAGCGACACGCGCGGCGCGGCGCGACGCGACGAGGCGAGGCGAGGCGAGGCGAGGCGAGGCGAGTCGAGTCGAGTCGAGACGAGACGTGACGTGCCGAGCGGAGCGGACGGACGGACGGCGCGCGAGGGGCACCCATCTTTACTACTTAACTACACTCTAATGATTTGTATCTCAATATAAACAAACCATAAGTGCCTCAATTACTCAATGTGGGATTTCTTTAGCCTAATTGCCTTTCATAATTAACTTACCATAATTTTGTTCTCATTAACAAAATTAATAATAATATTGGGCTTTTAATATTTAAAACCCATTAATTCTAACAATTTCTTGGTTTTCAATGCTCAGAGTTTTAATCGTTATGCTAATTTTTGTCTGATTTCGAGAAGGAAAGTGGAGTTGGTATTAGATTAACAAAATGACAGAGCAGAGCATATCAAATGAAAGGGTGGTTGCCTATCACTAAATAGTGACGACATGGTCTCATTCGAAATATAAATTGTTTAAAATCATTTGATTTCATACTCGAATTCGAATTATTATAAAGAGAGCTGACTTAATAGGTTCACTGTTCTGATTGTCAATTTCATTTTTATTTACTATGACTTTATGGAAGGAGGGGAGTGATGGCTCATGAGTCGTAACTCATTATAGGAGGACAATTTCAAAGTAGAATCTATTAACATTTAATGGTGGATGGATCAAGAGACGTGGAATTGGAAATTTGATAGAAATATTAATTGATTTGTATTTTAAAAATTCAATGGAGTTGTTTTCTAGTGTTTTGCATAGATGTTTTACTCCAACATCATTATACGGGAAAAATTATAAAATAATTCTCATAGTCAAACTTAATTATGGAATCAGCATATCAGAAAAAACTTAATTCAAACTCCTTACTTCAACTTAAATGTTGTTCTAACTACATGTCTTATTAAAATGACTATGATACCCATTTATTAAAAGTTGAACTTTTAATTTGAGAAATCATTACAATAGGTACGAAACCTATACAATTTTGGTATACGTTACACATAAAATCGGTATAAAATCTATACAATTTTGGTACAAGTTAAGTTGGTATGAAACATATACAATTTCAGTACTAAATATACATAAAATTGATATGAAAGCTATATAATTTTGGTACTAATTATGAATAAAATTGGTACGAAACTTATACTATTTTGGTACTTATTACATATGAAATTTTTATGAATAATTAGTACCATATTTGTAAAAATTCCATACTAATTTAATATGTATTAAGTACCGAAAATAGTATAGATTTCGTACCAATTACATTCATAATTAGTACCGAAATTGTATATGTTTCATACCAACTTTACGTGTAATAAGTTTCGAATATAGTATATGTTTCATACCAACTTCACGTGTAACTCGTACCAAAATTATATAGGTTTCATACCAATTTATGTATATTTAGTACCGAAATTGTATAGGTTTCATACCAACTTTACATGTAATAAGTTTCGAATATAATATAGGTTACATACCAACTTCACATGTAATTAATATTAAAACAATATATGTTTCATACCAACTTCAAGTGTAATAAGTACCAAAATTGGATATGTTTCATACCAACTTCATGTGTAATAAGTACCGAAAAAAGTATAAGTTTTATACAAATTTCATGTGTAACTTGTACCATTTCATATTAATTTCATGTGTAAATAGTACCAAAATTGTAAAGATTTCATATCAATTTCATTTGTAGTAAGTACCGAAAAATAGAATATGTTTTGTACCAATTTCATTCGTAATTAGTACCAAAATTATATGTATTTCATACCAATTTTATGCATAGTTGGTACCGAAATTGTATAGGTTTCATACCAACTTCACGTGTAATAAGTTTTGAATATAATATAGGTTTCATACCAACGTCACGTGTAACTAGTACCAAAATTGTATATGTTTCATACCAACTTCAAGTGTAATAAGTACCAAAATTGTATATGTTTCATACCAACTTCATGTGTAATAAGTACCAAAAAAAGTATAGGGTTCACACCAATTTCATGTGTAACTTGTACCAAAATTGTTTATGTTTCATACCAATTTCATGTGTAACTAGTACCGAAAAAAGTATAGGTTTCACACCAATTTCATGTGTAACTTGTATCAAAATTGTATATGTTTCATACCAATTTCATGTGTAACTAGTACCAAAATTGTAAAGATGTCATACCAATTTCATATGTAAGAAGTACCGTAATAGTGTAAGTTTCGTACCAATTTTATTTGTAATTAGTACCAAAATTATATAGGTTTCATATCAATTTTACGTATATTTAGTACCGAAATTGTATAGGTTTCATACAAACCTCACGTGTAATAAGTACCGAATATAATTTAAGTTTTATACCAATTTCATTTGTAACTAGTACCAAAATTGTATCTGTTTCATAAAAACTTCATGTGTAACTAGTACCAAAATTGTATAAGTTTCATACCAACTTCATGTGTAATAAATATCGAAAACAGTATAGGTTTCATACCAATTTCATGTGTAACTTGTACCAAAATTGTATAGATTTCATACCGATTTTATGTGTAACGTGTACAAAAATTGTATAGGTTTCGTACATACTGTAATGATTTCTCAAAATTAAAAGTTCAACTTTAGCAGAGGGGTATCATAGTCATTTTAATAAGATAGAGAGTTAGAACAAAATTTAAATTGCAGTAGGGAGTTTGAATCCGTAATTAAGTTTGACTATGTGAATTTTTTTTTGAATTTCCCCTCATTATATTTCACATGAAAATTTATTATTTATCAAATTACATTTTATTAATATATGTATGTGCAAATGTTAACTACTTGTATTAAATTCGCTATATTGCCCATGACAGCTTGTTCTAGTAGCAAAGTAGTCTCAATTTTTGGGATTTGTCTCAGTTTGAGACCTGTTAGTTGCAACAATCTCCTCCCCAATATTCGAAATAAAATTAATAAATTCGCTATATTTTATATTTCAAAATAGTTTTTTAGAAAATACTCAAAAACCACTATCAAATATTGCCTTTACATTTTATTTAAAAAGAATGAAATTGACATAAGCAAAACGAGAAATCAAGATATATATCGGGAAATTGGCCGCCACTTGTCGTAGAATAGGACGACAATTTCAAACTTTATATATTTAAAAAACATTTAATGACGTGGGGTTTATTTAAATTGGAAGTTGGACTTTTAATTTGAAATAAAGTAGCAAGATCAGACGTCATCCATGGGTGCTTTTGAATTCAATCTCTAGACTCGATTTAATCTATAGATTTTGGCTACATCATATTATTGAACCTTATTTTTTTCCCGTGGTAAGTGTAATATATTAAATATTCAAAGAAACTAAAAATATAATATTTATTAAAATAATACAAAATAATTAAATTTAAATTTTCAAAATCATAGTTTAAAAATTAATCAAATTGACTCATTGACCATATCAATATATCGGTGGAGCGAGTAATTTTAATATTATCCATAACTATTATAAAACCACCAATTTTTTTTTAAAAAAAATAACCGTGATTACTAATTACAATATTACCTTAATTTATAATATAAATCAAACTAATTACAAAAAAATTGATTAAACTCTAAAAAATAATTTAAAAAACACAGATTGTATAAGCACACAACACGTAACCTGTGGTATATCCACCTCCCTCACATTATATGAATCTTATTCGAGTACTTTCTTCGGTCGATGATACGAGGGCGAAAACCATAAAGAACAATCGAAAGAAAACCAAGCCAAGCAAGGTGGAAAGTTTATTCAAACAAGTGCAGGAAGCAGCAACCGTGGGTGAAGAAGCTGCCCAAACACTTAGAAGATTATGTACTGCTTCAAACAAATAAACATTTACTACCTATTGTAAAAGCGTGAGATGGTTAGTGGAAAGTGCTACTCTTAAGTTGTGTTTCTCGGAGATGTGGGTCAATATGCATATAAAAGGAAGTCAGGTTGTGAATTGTGGGAAGAAGTTTGAAATCAATAAAAAAATTCTTCTCTTCTCAATTTCAATTTCTTGGGATGCAAGTTAACTTCGAATTAGTTACGTATCAGTCGAGCTCAAATTTTACTGTTTCATATTCAAATAATTATATTTCATACATAATTTTATAGCTCTGGCGGTCGAATCTCCAATTTTGAAGTAGACTTATCATTTGAAATTAGAATTTCGAGGTGCAAATTGGTTAACGATTAATTTAAGAGTTAACGGAGGATTACCCCCTTATGATTTTGCCAATAAGCAGATTGTTCTCCAATGGTTTGAATAAGGCATTTTACCTCATTGTGATTTTTAAACTAGACATATTACTCAATGTGGTTTGAAAATATGCATTTTACCCACCTGTGCTTTTGAAAATATGTACTTTACCTATTGTAGTTCGTGAATATGTGCAAAATACAAGTAAAGTGTCTATATTCAAAGCCAAAGTGGTAAAATGCCTATTTTCAAACCACAAAGGGTTATCTGTTTATTTTCAAAACTACAATGGGGGTAACATGTCTATTATCAAACCATTGGGGAGGTAATCTGCCTATTTTCAAAACCACAGGAGTAATCCACTACTAGCTCTTAATTTAAATATTACGAGACTAAAAATTAAGTTGTTTACAAAAAATTCCAAGAGTTTTCTTTTATAGGACTCTTTAAGTTTTTGAAATCTTGCATTCTAAGTGTATATATACTTGTACATATGTTTGAAGGATATACAAAGGTTGTGATTTCCTCTCTACACTTTGACAACACCCATTGGTGATTAATAAGAAATAAACATAGCATTTTTTCGTGCCTGCATTTACTCTATTTTTCTTCAAAAGGAAATAAAAAAATGTTTTTCTTAGTCTTGCCTTGATGAATCTTAGGGTCCTCACAAGTAGTAATTGCAAACTAGATACTTGAACGAGAATAGAAGCTCAAAGGATTGAGTATCTTTGGGGTGATCGTGTGGGTTATAAGGGAGAAGCCTTACAAGCCGAAAGAACTAGATTACTCCTACTTATTATAATTTTCGACCAAGCTTCGTGGAGTATCGCAGGGTGAGAGTGTAAGACCCTCTTCGTTCAAATCCCATCCGAGTTTAAAAACGAGCTTCTTTACAACAATCTTATTCTTGGATGCTTGGAAAAAGGATCACTTAGACTTTCACTGGAATACATGGAGATGAGGGAGTTGGGTCATCCCATATCCTACTTAGCTTTCAATCGCCTCATTATACTTCATTCCTCTCATAGTCGTAGGAAAGAAGTCCCGAAAATTTTAACACATATTGAAAGCTGATAACATGGTTCCACATGTCTCTACTTGTAACATTCGTTTGAAGATAGAAGCCAATGAGCATAACATTGAAGGTTTGGTGAAGGTATTTGGTGATATGAAGAGAATGATGGTTGAACCAAACAAGATAACTTATTGTATCTTCGCTGTTGCACATGCTGTGGCAAAGCTGTACACTGTGTCTGAGGCTTATGTAGACGCTATTGAAAAGTCCATGACTGGACTTAACTGGTCAACACTAGACATTCTTGTGATATTATACGGATATTTGAGGAAGCACAAGGATCTAGAAAGGACATGGCTCAAGATCCGAGAATTACCACATGTTAGGGTAAAGATTTTTGTGCTGGCTATAGAAACTTTTGGTAAGATTGGAGACCTTGCTCGAGCAGAGGAACTGTAGCTTGACATGGAATCTCACAAGGGGTTGAGTTCAGCGGAGCAATTTAATTCAATGATCTGTTTACTGCAGACATGGGCTAATTACTAAAGCAACTGCTCTGTATAAATACATGGAGAAGCAGTTAGAACTCTTGAATTAGGGATGGAATTCAGAAGCAGTTCAAAGGTCAGAAGATCTACTCCATGGAAGGAGACTATTTTTTCGATGCTAGAAATCTTTGAGGGGAATGGTGATGTAGAGATCGTTGAAAAGTTGTTTGAATAATTGAAGCAATCCAATCACACTAGGTATACTTTAATTTACAATGCCTTGATTAAGGTGTATGTTAAAGCCAAGATTTATGAGCCTAACCTTCTTGAAAGATTGGTCTTCGGAGGGGCTAGGCCAGATTCCGAGACCTATAACTTACTAAAGCTCATAGAACAGGTTGAATACCAGCAGCACTAAGCTCTGTCAAAGTATGCACATCCTCAACACTTGTTTGTGTGATTATGAAGAGAATATGATATTATGTGGCGAATGGAAGAGGAAACAATGATTAAAATTGGGTGCAAAGGAGAGTTTTCACCTGGAAGACATGGTAGCCTTGTACCTGTTAAAATGCTCTCTTCCCACTTGGCTTCGTATGACGACTTTTTGGCACTGCACAATTATGCCCTTGGCATATGGCTCGTAAATTTGGTCTAAAAATGCATCATAATGATTGTTAATTTCCTGGAGGCTTCAGATTTTATGGGTTGCACCATTAATTTAAACTCATGCAATAATGTACATGAGGCAAGGCAGACGGATTGTAGTTTAAAACGTGTATCATATCATAATTTTACAGCATTTGATGCAATCCTCGAGGAAATGGCTTGGATTTCGGTTCTTGTTGCTTTTGTGGTTGGACTGTTGTATGGAGAAATTGAGTTGAAGTTATGAATGATTCTAACATTTCTCTGTTTCCTTGGTTTACATCATATTTGGAACAAACTAACATTGTCACCGCTAGAAAAAGAACAACAATCAAATCCACACACTAAGAAAAACAAAGTTTATGATTGAGTTAACAAACTGAATAACAATGCGTAAAATGATTTATAGGATTCCAGCAAGGAAGACACACAACCTCAAGTAGTTTAAAGACGGTCTTTTAAACAAAGAAGGATTTTTTTAAATACCAAACAATATTGGACAGGAAAACCCCGGAAACTATTCATCTTTACGGTGATGGTTCCTGCTCTTTTTTCCCAATCTCTTCTTGCCCCTCCCCACTCGACGATCATCAGAGTCATTGTCATCAGAATCAGAAACTGAGTAGTCCCGCCTGCTCCTCCGCTTATGCCGCTGCTTGGTAGAATCATCAGAAATAACATCATCAGGATGTCGGTGAATCCTCTTCACCTTCCTACTCTTCCTCCTCCTTCGCCCACGCTCTTCCTCCTCATCCGAAGAATCCTCATCCCTTTTCCGTCTCTTCTCGTTCCTCTTCTTTCTTCTTACTTCTTCCTCGCCCTCAGAATCATCATCCCTTTTCCATCTCTTCTCCTTCCTCTTATCTCTTCTTACTTCTTCTTCGTCCTCAGAATCACTACGCTTCTTGACACTCCTTTTCGTCGACCTACCCCTCTTCCTTCCATCCCTATCTTCGTCAGATTCATTCACATCCTTCTTCTTGCTACTCTTACTAGCTTTCAACCTACCACCACTGACCCTCTTTCCGTACTTCTCAGCAATTGCCCTCTCCATCTCAGAATCATATTCCGAATCAGAAGACTCGCTCTCTTCTTCCTCATCACTACTCTCCTCGCTCTCCCCAACAAGCTTCTCTTTTCCTTTAACTCTCCCCCCCTTCAGCTTCTCCAAACCAGTCAAGACTGCATTTTGGATTGCCTCAGGATCCTTCCCCTCTCTATCACCACCATCCTTAGCACTCAAAAAATTCCTACATTGAAACGTCAAGTGCCCGACTCTACCACACTTTTTGCACGCACCACGGACCTCGTCAGCATTAGACCCTGTGATACGAGCGAGAGCAAGTAAACCCTGAAAACTAGCATACGCATTCTCACCCTCAGGCTCTGGAACGGAGCTCTTCTGAGACGACGATTTATCCTTCTTATCTTCTTTATTTGGCGCATAAGGATCGTAGCCAATCGCACTCTGCCATATGCCGTGGGTCTGTAAGGCGGCGCTGCTGTGCACCCGGTTGTTCGCTGGCATGCGAACCCTACCCGCCGTCGCCGGCATATTGGAAAATTACAGTTACTTTCCTGTATATCATAAAATCACGTCTGTTACATAAACTGAAAGCCGAATCTAGTCTTCTGATAATAATATTGAAAAAGAAATCTAGGAACAGCAAAAGCAATCAAATCCAAAGGGTTTACAATTGGGGGTTTCGACAAATCATATTTAGAACAACAATTAACTCAATTTAAAGAACAATATGTAAGAATTAATCGACAATAATAAAGTAATAAGCTTTCGGCAATTGAAACTCACGCTTCTGCGATTTGAAGGATCGAGATTTTCTGGCAGAGCGATGAACAGAGAGGGATGGCGGAAATGATTTAAGCGTAATAAATAGAAACATGTGGCTTAGACGACAGCGTTTAACCGTCAATTATTCTATTTATATTTAGTCATGCAAATAATAATAATAATAAAAGAGATATATATATATATCTTACTATCTTATAATGCCTAAGCCCCCTTTACTAACTACCTTGGTATGGCAAATTTGAAGTTACCAAACTACCCCTTTCAATGGTTTGTTGTGGTTCTTTGATGTATATTTTGAATTGTAATATTAATCAATATATATGTCTCATTTATTTCATTACACGTATCAATCCGTATGCATTATATATTACGTTACACACGCAACGCGTGTGCGTTGTCCGCTAGTATAACATAATATATAAGCACAGTCTTATTTGAAATTAATTACCTTATTTTATTAATTAAGTTTGCGCAATATTACTTGATTCTTTCTTTGGTTCTTATAATCTATCACAATTTATTATGATTAAATATTTATTTATTATTGTATTTTATTAATTAAGTTTGGGTCGAGTTTTGAGCCTGAGTTTTGATTTTAATTATTTTTATAGGATGTGCTAATCCCTTATACAGCATTATGAATTTGAGAATAAAAGTTATATATATCTTAAAAAATTACACAATATTTTATAAGTTGTGTATAATGCTTATATATATTACTGTATCGCATATTAAAGACCTAATTTAAATATTTAAATGGATGAGTTGTGATTTCCTTTTGGAAAATTTGATTTTCAAAGTAAATAAATTTAGTTAACATTTTATTTTCTTAGCAATTAATGATCAACTGGCTTACCTTATTTTAAATTCGATTAGTTTGCAAAATGGAAATCTATGATTACAGCATATTCGCTTATATAATGCTCCAAGTATTGGGAAGTCAAATAAATGTTGTGGCAGATGATTATCGGAAAAATATTATATGTCTCGGGCGGACTCATACAAAAACATGCATATCAACGAATCCATATGTGTATAGATTTGAATGTGCATTGGTACATAGTTCCACCCATTGCATAAAAGAATTTTCCGATGAAAAAATATAAGCTGGGGTCGGTTGAATATTTAAGTCCACATGTCATTGGTCTTGAACAAGGTCATATTTACATCTATTTTGCATTCTGAAAACTCCTCTTGCAACACGTACAGATTAAAATGCCTCTCCCAAAATTGTATCAAAATCAATGCGGATGCCTTCACAGGTAGATTATTGTGCCATTGGTGTTGTCATCCGAGATGACAGAGGAGTTGTGATGCTAGCCTACAACATATTAATTCCAGATAGATTTTCCACACAACTTGCATATTTGATTATAGTCCGCCAAGGTATTTTGTTAGCTCGCTTAAATCACTGCAATCAAGGTTTTCTTGAGACAGTTAACTTCTCGTCGTCCAAAATATTCATCAATCCAGTCGTGGCATGCTGATGTTTCTATCATCTCTATGATCAACCACTTGTGTTCTTCATATGCTGACTTTAAGATTTTACATTACCGTCGGTCGGCAAATGTGATTGCTCATTGATTAGCAGAAAATTATGGTATCCAGTCTGCTAATTTTGATTCATATAGACAGGGCTTGTTTAGTCTCTCATATAGACGGGGGCTTGACTCAAGAACACATAAACTGAATTACAGAACAATGTTACAAACGATTATAAAGAAAGAAATAAATATATTATTACAAAGCTATGAAAGTTGAAAATTACAAAGCTTGGAGACTACAATATTTTATTCTCAGAAAATTATGGAGAATTTTCGATGTCCTTAGCTTCTTGAATGAGTGCCTTTATATAGGCGTGAATCCGGACTTCAACTTCGGATTCCAAATCTTGATATTGTTGAGTGTGCCTTAACTTTCACGTGGTCTGGCATCTTTATCTGAATGTGCCAACTTTTCTCGTGAGTGATCCATTATTTTTGTCCTAGTGCATTTAAAAGTTACCGCACTAATTTTTAATGGTCCACGCCTTTTCCTGTCGAGGAATCTTTACATTATTGGTTTTTATGGTTCCCGAGTTTTAGGAAAACGGGCTCTCTTGTCAGCAGGCATTTTGTCTTTTTTTCCTCTGATCTGTCGGGTTTGGACCGGAATCCTTTCCCGAACTCTGGTTCTTTCTGCTCCGGGCATGCTTGACAAATATGATCTATCCATCAGCCAATGTGTGCCGTGTTGCAGAATTTTCATTTAGTTTCTTTCCCGCCAGAATCTTGTTTTCCCAAAGAATTCTTTTTTTTTTTGTTTTAAAGAGTTCTTCGACAAATCTTGTTGATGTTCATATCATGGAATTCAGCATGAAAGTACTCTTGGCTGAATTCTAAAGAACTTAAATGAGTATTTGACTTTGTCCATTTCCGTAGACAAACCAAAAACCCTATGCATGTCTGGTTGAAACTTCATCTTATGTGATAGTCTCAGCCAAAATTGGTATACCTTCTGGTAGCGCCATTTTTATATTTTTTAAGACGTTTTCATCTGGCCGTCTGAGCTTGATAAACTGAAAAGCCTCAATGAAGCCTTTCTTTGCTGGTTCTGGAGCAGCACTAAAAAAATACAACTCCAAAATATATCCTCTGGTCAAATGTGGATTATTGGCCCATGTCTCGTGAACAGCTTCTCTGATCTACTTTGATAGTTTTGAGATTTCAGAGAATGCTGGTGCAATAGTATAAACCGAAGCCATATATCAAAATTATACCATTCTTGAACTTCGTTTGGATGGCTGCCTGGTTTCATCCAAACTCTTGGATATTTTCCGGAGATATCAACGATAGATTTGTCTGGGTTGATACACCGTCTGGTAATTAGTTTCTCCCAAGTATGTTGGTAATTCTGCATAGGTGAAAAAACTAAATCATCATTAGTTTGAACCCTAGAATGTCAGTCATTGGCCTAAGGTTCAACTATCCCTCTTTTTTCCCCAGAGGTGCTGGGTTGACTTGAAGGTTCAGATTGTGATAACACCTGACCCTCAACATTCGCTACAGCTTGTAGATCCTCAAGGAATGCATCATCTGCAACACTCGTGACAGGGATACTTGATTCCCTTGCCTCCGGGTTAGGTGAGCCACATTCTCTAAACACTCATTTATGCACCGTTGGAGGTCCGGCCTGGAGGATTGGCCCTTTCAAGACTTCAAACAAACGTTCATGGTCCCGAAAAGCATGCTCGTATGTTATCAGTAACAAGTTCCACGTCTGCTCGTTGAAGTCGTCCTGCGACTCAGCATTGAGACAAATAATCTCAAAGTCTCGTTCTAGGATCTCCAGGTTTTCCCTGAGATTCCTCACTCGTTTGAGGGTATCGCTAGCAATGTGTCCCTCCATCTCGTGTCAAGAAATCTGCAAGAATATTTTTATTAGATTTCACAATAACAATATCATAATCATAATATTGGCATTTAATTTGCCATCGTCTAGCATTTTCTGGTTTTGACTCAATTTTATTTTTTAGAAAAGACTTAACACTTGTATTATCTATTTTCAAGGTAAATATCTTCGCAAGTAGAAATAATGGGCCATTTTTTAAAAGCTTTTCTGATTGCAAATAATTCTTTTTCGTTTATATGTCATCGGATAGCTTCATTGTCGGTGAAGAGACCGCTACAATATCTGCATGACATTTCTCCATTTGGTGTGGCTTTCATGAGGATCGCTGCCCACCAATGATCACTAGCATCCGTGTATAACACTAGTTCATTCTCGTCGTTTGGGATTGCAAGCTTTGGTAGTTGCCTGCAAACTTCTTTCAGCTGTTTGACAGCCTGTCGATGGTCTTCGTTCCACTCAAATTTAACGTCTTTTTTTGAGTAACGGACAGAACACCTTTCTGTTGGTTGCCAGATTGTTAATGAACATTCCGGCAAAATTAACAACTCCCAGAAAGCTCTGAAGTTGCTTTAAATCCTTAAGATCATCTGGATATCCTTGCACCTTCTCAACAATGTGGTTTTGAAGGATGATCCCAGATTCATCAATCTCGATCCCAAGAAACTCAATTTTTCTCGTAGCAATCATTGTCTTCCTTTCGGAGAGCACTAATCCTTTTTGTAGCAAACATCTGAAAAGATTTTCAGATGCGTGAGATGCTCTTTCATGTTTCTTGATGCAATGATGATGTCGTCAATATTCACGAACATAAAGCTGAAGTAATCTTTGAAAAGATTATCCATATTCCTTTGGAATATCTGGGCAATGTTTGTCAATCACATTGACATGACATTCCAGATATAATGCCCTTGTGGTGTGGAGAATGTTGTATACTTTCTGATTGCTTCCTCCATCATAATCTGGTAAAAACCAGACTTACAATCGAATTTGAAAAACACTTTGGCATTCTTGATGCTATTTACCAAGTGTTCTCTGCTTGGGATAAAGTATACATTGAAATCCAAGATGTCGTTGATTTCATTGTAGTTGTTTACTAATCTTGGCTTTCCTCTTTTTATTTCTCCATGATTTCGAACAAGAAATCCTGGACTGCTATATGGAGAAACACCTGCTGTGATTAACTTAAGGTCAAGATGTTCCTTAAGTATTATCTACATGTCCATCCGATCTTCCATATTCATGGGGATTGGTCTGAATCTAACGAACTTATTTTCTTTTTCGGCTTTCACCTTCAAAGTAGCTTTGAGCTCATTCTTATTCCACCATGCCAGTGGATCCTCGTTGTAGTTCATCTGAATCTTCCTTTTAACATCCTTTAGAGTAATTTTCTCTTCGAGGGTAGCTTCAGGTTGTGGAACCTCGTTTTGCAATGCCTTTTTAGTAATAACAGGGTTTCGGGAGTAACTTCCTCCTCATCCTGTTTTCGGAAAGACATAATATTAACCCAGTCAAAAGTTTGGGAATCATTTTCACTAGGACCTTGTTGTCGAAACTGAAGGATTGCTTCACCAAATTTTCATTGATCCTTCATCTTTGGGTGTCGAAGTTTTCCATCATCACTATGCTTGCTGCGAAAACTAATGGGGAACTTCCTGTGAAACGCCTCTTGTAGTCTCTGCACAATAATCTTATGGTCACAAAGGGTTGTGAAAATAAGTCGCCGAGTCTTGTTCTCTTGGGTGAACCGCTTGAATGGCTGTAGAAAATTATTTCCAAGCAGTATATCAGCTCCTGTATCATGGAAATAAATGGGTGGAGTCTTGACTTTGAACCATGGGATAACGCCTGCTCCTCCGATTATTATTTTCGCTCCCTGGACTCCTTCATTAAGGATAAGGATCCGCTTGGAAAAATCTCTTCCGGCAATAGCTGGTAATGTTTCACCAACTTCTTTGGGGAAGATATCGCGCCTGACAGTACATATTATAGCTCATGAATCGATGTAAGCTGCAAAATATTCTGCTCGATACTTGGCATATAACATCCCCGATGAAGATGTATATAGAGAATGGACTGGTGGTCATCTGATCCGATATCTCTTTCCTTCCACCGTGAATTCCATTCCGTTTTGTAATCTTTCCCAATGTTTATGTTCCTCGAGAAATTCAATCCCAATAATAAGCTGTTCTGGGACCATGCATGTTGTTCCTTCAATGGTTAGATCAATTTCACCAATTTTAAGATTTCCTTGATATCGGCCCACCATAGGTTGTTGGAGATAATATAAGACATCACAAGGAAAGATGTTGTTCTTTTCCGCAATGTCAAAGATTATCCGCATTTCGTGCCATCCTTCTGGACACTTCAGAATACCTGTTGTTTTGAAGACATCATGGATCTTCTGAATCCTACTTGATACAACCTTTTGTTTTTCCCCAGGATAGTTACTGATCAACCTATCCTGTTGGAAAGACATTCTTCTTGGCTCGATCATCAGGCTCCGAGTTCTGTTTAAAATAGGTTGGTCTTGTATCCTCCTGTCGATCTCTCATATTGTCAGAGTATCAATAATGTCCGGCAATACTGCTTTGGCGAAAACTTCGAAGATTCTAGGGACTTCGATGAATTCCTTTCTCAAGAATACTTCTGAATGATGAGTATTTGAGAGCGCGTATGACACATTGTAGGTAATCGAGTAAGGCTAGTTCCTTTCTTTCATCAAATCACATCTTTTAAAATCTTGATGAAGAGTAAAGACTTTGTTGAAGTCTCGATCTCCTAAATTGTATACAATTCTTGGATAGATGTTAAATGACATCTTTCCTGCATACATATTACTTGCCACTACACCCAAACAAGAATCTTTGAGGTTCGGGATTCTTTTGTCAAAGATCGACAGGTTGAGGGGCAAATCAATTCCTTCCTTGAAAGTTGCCCTGATTATAACTTTAATGGCTCCAATATGAATCCATGAGAATGTGTTAGCAACTTCTCTTTTCACCTTGTTCTTAATCTCCTGGATTTCTCTGTAGGGGATTAACTGCATCTCAATTTGGTTTCCCGTGATTCCATCGGGATCGCAAATTTACCTGTTGTAACCCTATGGATAATCTGATGTTTCCTGCTTCAAAGACCAATCATATCCATGGCTTTTTCCATTGCTCCAATTGTAAAACCATCGTACATCTGAAGCTTTGGCTCTTCTTTCATGATCCTCATAAGGGTTTTATGAGAAACAGTGGTATGTGAGAAAAACCCTGACAACTCTTCTCTGATCATGTGCTGAAGGAATTATCCTTCACTCTGATTCTGTACTGGATTCACCTCCATTATCAGAATAAAACTATTCTTCATGGATGCTTTCATCTGAGGGGAACCAAATCCTGGAAATAAACAGCATCCTCGAACTCCTTGGTGTGCTTGAACAGTTTTATGCCTCGGCTTTGGTTCTCTGGACAATCTGTAGAGATATGTCTTCTTGCTCTGTATGTCCAGCAGTTACAATCTTTGAAACTCTCATTCGTACGAGTATGAGTGCGTCTGAAAGTCCTATTTGTTGGTGCTCTGCTAGTTTTTGCTTGATTAGAACATGTTGACAAAGTTCTATTTCTTGTTGGCCCAGATATTTGCCCCGATCTGAAACTTCGGGCTTTTTGTTTTGACCAAAACTTCCTAGGTCTCCATGAAGACCTACTTCTTCTCAAACTATTTCCTCGAGCATAAGGATGACTTCTGTGTTTCTTCATCTGCTGCCTTCGGGGATAGTTTCTGATGATAGTAGGGATATCATTCCATGTACAGCAAAGAGGAGCTGTTTTGTTAATTCTTCTTAGCTTCTTGATTCTTTTGGAGTTTTGCTTGATAGCACCACTCCGCAAGCTTCATTTTCATAAATGACATTTTCCTGGCCACCGTCTCAACTCCTTGCGGTGTATATTCCTGGATAAGCATTTCTCTCCACGGACTCGGTATTTTGACAAAGAACAGTTCTGATGCATCTTTTTCGTCTATCTTTGCCTTCCATCTATACTCTGTGAAAAGCTTGATATATGATCACTATTATTTTAAACAATATTTTTTAGTGCAACGATTATGTACCGCATATACACGGTGTCAAGCTTTAGTATAATGATATGAAAAATATGAGTGTCGAACCCACGAGGAGTAGGAAATAAGTACCAAATTCAGTTAGCTTAACTATATTTAGCCTATGATAATTTGTTATGATTATTTAACTAAATTGACTAATTAACTAAATATTCAACCCAAACAAACAGTTGTGAATAAGTAGCATCAATAGAGACAATATCAAGACTTTGGTTCACCTATGTAATCCCCCATCATTCGCCTATTAGTTAAGATATAAATTCAAACGATCTAAGGTGACGAGTTTTCCTAATGCACTTTTTATACCTTGGTCCGGCTATAACAAGTCTAATACTAACGTTGCAATAAGCTACTCCCGTATCCATATTGAAAAATCAATATTGTATGTCGGTCTATGAAAACTACTAGCCTTCGAATACTAGATATCTATAGCTATCACATATGTATTTAACTTTATCTTTCGATCTTAGTCTGAAATCCACGACATAAATTACTATATCGTATTGCAATATCATATGGTCAATTCAATCGTAATATATTATCATTCAAAGTGGCCAAACTGTCAAAAGCATGAAGAACAATAATCTATGCACAAAGATATGGAAGAATCAATCAAAAACCTTAAATTTAATTATGGGTTCATACAAAGGATCCCCTAAGTCTTGACAACAAACTTAGCCAACATTTTCCATCAAATATGAATGCATAAAATTGTTTTGCAACAGTCTAAACATCAAAATCTAATGAAAATATAGAACAAAAATTAGAAATACGGAAATAACGAAAGGCTTTGACTCCTTGCGTTGCTCTGTCGTCCCGTCTCTTCCGATGCGTCTCATATTCAATGGTTGAGTAGTGTATGGATGAATGTAGTTGAATGGAGAGGGTGGAGGCTGATTATTGTAGGTTAATTATGAGCCAACAAGTCCCAAAAACATCCAACATACTCCATATATATAGTTGGAGGAGTTTCACCAAACTTGGACACAAAATAACCAAGATGAAAACAAAATCTAGAATTTTTTGGGTTTGGCGATCGATCGCCAAATATTTCTGCCAATTATTTTTCAACGTTTGTGACACCACGATCGATCGGCACGATATGTCGATCGATCGCCAAATGTTTCTGTCAATTATTTTCAACGTTTGTGACACCGCGATCGATCGACACGATATGACGATCGATCGCCAAATGTTTCTGTATCGAGGCGATCGATCGGTAGGAACTGGCGATCGATCGCCACTCTTGAAATTCAACTTTTTTCGATTTCGTCATTTCTTCAACGTGTTTGCTCGGTTTGGTCATCTTTCATCATCTTTAGCTTATTTTTTGAAATATATAAATATATACCAAAACGCGTAATATTGTCCAGGAATCACTACAAAAACACCCATAATCTCATATCAAATTAAGTGTACACTTCACACTTATCAATGTACTCGTCTACAAAACAAATATCATGTAGTTTCAGGCTAATTAGAGCTTGTCTATATTTTTTAGCCTTTTCTTCCTCGAAGTAACCAACTCCAATGAAACATATTTTAAAGAATTTTGCCATCTTGTCCATGATTTCTTTCAGGGACTCTCAGGCTAAAACTTCTTCTTTGGTACCTGGGTCTCCGAGTTCCCAAGCAATCTTGACCGATCCTTCTAGACTCATTTTAAGGAGTAAAATGAATTCTTCTTTACTTAGATCAAGCGTTCCAGTTGTTATTCTCATTGTTGAAGCCCGTTCATCAATAAGAACTTCTCGATTTTTAAAGTCCAAGATATCCATGTTGAGCATAAACCATATGGATGAATTGGATCTAACTGAGATTTTCCGTAAGGCATCTGATGTATATCTGGCCTTCGGGGATGATTTCTCACTCCCATTGGAGGATCTAAGTTTGCTCCATTCTGGTTACAACTTCACATATCTTCAAGTCTACGAGATTTAATCTCGCAAACGAATCAGCAAAATCACGTAGATCTTTCAAGTTGATTCTTTCAATTACTTCGTTTGAAGTATTGGCTCTCGTCGTAAGACTGCAATCATTTTTTCAGTCTCAGTTAGGGCTGCTTACCGGGCCGGGTCAAACCGGACCCGGCCCGGATTCGGACCGTTAAGTTCGGTCCGAAACCGGAACCGGACTTAACGGTTCCGGATCGCCCCGGAACCGGTTATAAACCGGTCCGGGGCGGTTCCGAAGAACCAAACCGGTAGGACTGCCGGTTCCGGTCCTACCGGTCCGGTTCCGATTTTGAAACCGGAACCGGTAGATTATAAAAAAAATAAAAATAAAAATAAAAAAAAAATAAAAATTGTTGAAGGCAACGTTAACATTTGTTAACGTTGCCTTCAACGTTAACAATGTTAACGTTGGCAACGGCTCTTAGCCGTTGCGAACGTTAACTTTTATTTTTTATTTTTAAAAATTTTTAATAAAAAAAAAAAACTATAAATAGGGGATGTTGTGTTGTGTATTGTTTCATAACAATTCTTGTAACAAAAATTACTTCACTCTCATATTTTTCTCTCAATTGTGCTATTTACAATTTACTTATAGTCTTATATCATAATGGCATCTTCATCTAGCAGTGGTGCTGGTCGTAGCCGGGGTCGTAGTCGGGGTCTCGTTCCGGGTCGTCTATCACTGAGTTCATCTTCTGCAATGAATTTGCCTGTGCCAATTCCTGAGTTAAATGAAAGTTATGATTTTTTTGCTGACCTCGATGTTGGTGGTTCTTCTATGAATGTCGAACCACAACAACCCCAACAACCTGCCGAACCTGTTGCTGCCCAAGCCCAAGAAAGACAACATGTGGAGTCATCCGGAGCCACTACAGCAGCAAGTAGACTACCTACTCGTGCCAAAAGAAGTAAGATATGGGATCACTTTGAACTCGGTCAAAAAGAAGGTACTAATGAATCTGTTGCAATATGTAAATTATGTAAGATCCAGTATTCATATAAAGCCGGTGGTTCCAGTGGAGGCACCGGAACATTTAAAAAACACTTAGTAAAAAAACATAATTTTGATGAGACAACATTACAACCATTAAGTCGAGAAGCAACACAAGCACAAATTAATGTTCTTACTGGCACAAATTTTATTTTAACTGCTGAAATTAATCGTAGGTCACTTGTTAGATATGTGATCAGATGTGAACTACCTTTTATACAAGCTGAACGTGCTGGTTTTATTGAATTTGCTTCGTCTATACAACCCATGTTTAAACATATATCCAGGCACACACTAAAAAGAAATTGTATGGACGTATTTGTTGAATATAGAAATACATTGTTTCAACATCTTTCTAGTTTGCCTTGTAGGGTTAGTTTAACAACTGATATTTGGACAAATGTAAATTCTGATTCATATCTTGTTGTCACTTGTCATTGGATTGATGATAATTGGTGTATGCAAAAAAGGATTTTGTCTTTAGATGAGTTAGATTGTGCACATACTGGTTATGTAATTGCTAAATATGTATTCAACACTTGTAGACATTATGGAATTCAGGATAAGGTATTTTCAATCACATTAGACAATGCTGCGAATAACAATGCTGCGATGCGTGATTTAAAGACCTATCTTAAACCAATGCTTGATGGTATTTTTTTCATGTTAGATGTGCATGTCATGTGATTAATTTGGCTGTTAAAGTTGGTTATGAGGACAATCACTCAGCATGTATTGAGAAAATGAAATACTGCGCTAAATGGTTACGCACGAGCCGTGTTAAGCGTGATTGGAAACAATTATGTTTATCTAATGGTTTAAAGCATCTTCTTTTTCCATCACCAATAGAAACTAGGTGGAATTCGTTGTACAATTTGTTGAATGCTATGTTACCTTACAAAGATATTTTAACTCCATTTTATAATTCATATCAAATGCCTGATAGCGATGAAAGTATTTATTTGACTGATGAGGATTGGGAATTTGTTGAAAATTGTGTATCATTGTTAGGTACTTTCAAAGAAGCGACGGAACGTTTCTCTGGTGTTACTTATCCAACTTCCGTTTATTTTCTTCCTTTAGTATTTAACATGTTTGATAAATTTATAGAATTTAGAGATGACTATGACTTGCATGCTTTTGTTAATGCAATGGAAACTAAATTTATAAAGTATTGGGAACAAATCCCACCTGTACACTGCATCGCAACATTGCTAGATCCTAGTCAATGTTTATCTTCATTTGAGATATTTTTTGAATATTATGCTAAATTTTTGGAGAAGGTTGTTGACGATCAAAAGACGTCTACAATGCAATCTCTCCAAAATATGTTTCAATTGTATTATAATCAACAGGCAAGTGAATCATCGCAACAAAGGCCTGTTGAAGAACAACCCCAAGCTCAATCTAAAGGTGGGGGCATCAATTTGCTTAGATTGCTGGGCAGGAAAAAACTTAAGGGAAAAGGACATTCTACTAGCACGTCGACTGAGTTGCAAATTTATCTGAATTATCAATTTCTAACCGAAGACAACTTCGACGTCTTACAATGGTGGAAGTCCAATGCAGCACAATTCCCTATCTTAGCCAAAATGGCTAGAGACGTGTATGCTGTACAAGCTTCAAGCGTCGCTTCTGAATCGGCATTCTCAACATGCGGCCGTTTATTGGAGACTACAGAAGTAGTCTATCAGCTGATTCGTTATGCATGCTCACGTTACTTAAAGATTGGTTTGAAGCAGAATGCAAAAATAGAAGAGATGGGACGGTTGACGAATTCGTAAATCATTATGACGAGCAAGAAGAAGAGATAGCCAAAACAATACTTATCAATTATGAAGACTGCTAAGTACTAAATTGTAATATTTTTTTATTTAGATTTGCAATTGTCATGTCTTTACAATTATTTGTATGCTAGAAGTATTTAAACACATAGACATGTTTAAATAACCCATAAAAATTGTTAAATTTCTAATCCCTTTAAAAATTACCACTTTATTTAGATTTTTTTTTTTTTAAATGAGGCGTAGTTACGCCACTTAAAAAAAAAAAGCCGTAGCTTAGGCGTAGCTACGCCTGAATGGGGCGTAGTTACGCCTAATTAAAAAAAAAAAAAAAAAAGCCAAAATCCGATTAACCTCCGAATCAAACCGGAACCGGTTCGATCCGGTTCCTTACCGGACCGGACCGGTTCCGCCCATAACGGGGCCGGAACCGGTCGGTTCCGGGCCGGACCGGACCGGTTCCAACCGGTAAGCAGCCCTAGTCTCAGTTAAAGGCCTTTGGACCTCATATGCCTTCCATTTTTGGTGTAAAAGGGGCTGTGTTCCATAGGACGGTGGTAACCACCCTTCGTTCATTCTTCCTGAAGAACTTGGTCTTGACTCCATATTAGTAACACGAGTTTGAACATCTCGAAGATTTTTAAGAATTTTCTCCTTATGTTTGATCATAATCTCCATCTGACTTTGAATCTGATGGACCTGTGCCGGGACATGGTATTGCAGGTAGCTATAGCGCTGAACTGTCTTCTGGATCTATCTAAGATCTTGGGATATCTTAGAAGTATCCGGCTCGACTTCTCGAAAGGTTGATCCACACATCCTATTCGTCTGTTCCGAATCCTGTTGGGTTGCTTGGAATCATGGGGTTGTGCTCATGATGATCTCTCTCCTGGGCCTCTGAAATCTCGAATTGTAGCTTGAGGTTCTTCCTGTAAAGGTTCATTGCTACCTTTTCATGTTCTTGATACTGCTATATGCTAGCAGGGCTATCACCAATTTCTAATAGAGTTCCATTTCTGGTTGAAGTGTTTAGCTTCGGCCATATATCTTTGATTTAATTCTTCCAATTTCTGGAAGTACCACCTGTATGACTTGCACCACGAACATTCGTTCGGATCCATAATATTTCTTGAATCGTCTCCTCCGTATATGTTATAAATTAATATTCAAGATATTATTATAGTGTTTCCAGAATAAACCTAGGCTCTGATACCACTTTGTGATAAATCTGGATACTTGTACAAAAACTTAGAAATATGCTCAATTCAAGGATGTAAAATGTTACAAACTTTGAAAGTATATGATGTAAAGTGTTACAAACCTTGAAAGTACATTATGTAAAGTGTAATTATTCAAAGTATAGTTGGAGAGTGAAATAATAGGTAAACCATATGATGTTGAGAGTAATTTTTCCATTTAAATACTTTGGCTCTTAATTTTACACAATTTATTTTATGATTATGTTTTTTATTTTTTATTGAACTAAATTAATATCATTTTTACAATTATGTTTTTATTTATAAATGGTTATTATTTTGTGCACTATGTCAATTATATATATATATATATACATATATATATAGATAATTAATTATTTAAAAATTTATATTTACACCCCCTAATTTATTTTTTTAGTTCCGCCCCTGCTCATTAGTAGTCACCCTCCCACTTTGAGAAAGATGACTCGGGTTTCAGTTTTGTAGATAACATTTGAGAAATTCCCATCGTCATTATCAAAAATAAATATATCACTGATCAAATTTATTTATTGATTACGAATGTACATGTGTGATCCTATATTTTTACTACTCGGTAAAGTAAGTGCAATAGAAAAACAAGTAAGACACCACGTTTTTTACGTAGAAAACCCTTCAAAACAAAGAGAAAAACACGAGACGTTGTCCAGAAAAAAGTTTACTATGAACAAATGTACAGTGTTCTAATACACTATTTGAGCTACAGAATGAAAATAGAATAATTGGACTGTTTCTATGCTTGATTGGGGTATGCACCGATCAAAATGAACTTTATATTATTATCTAAGCTTTTCTAGAAAGAAGTCTCAACCCTTTATATGCGACCTAAAGTTGGTATTTATAGTGATACCTTCAGCAGTTAAGGAGCGCCAAATTTGGAACATGATATGCCCATGATTGTGACATGTTGGCTCAAGATGTGTCTGAGAAATCCGCGCACTATCAATGTACATTCATCTGTCTTTGTTGACTGTCACTTATGTTCGGGTAGTGCGTTGTTTGACCAAGTGGAACGAGCAGGTACTTGCTCTGCTCCGGTATTTCGCGTATGACATTAATATGAAATTTTACCAATATGAGATACATTCATCCTATGACATCAATGACCATATTTATTTATTGGTTACAAATGCACGATTAATTCAAATTAATAAATATATGATCAAAATACATTATATCATTTCCGTCTAGTCAGCACTTTTAAGATATCCAATGTAACATGTATTATTATTATTATTATTATTATTATTATTATTGTTGTTGTTATTTATATCATATTATAAAAGAAAAGTAATATATAGTAATTATCTTGACCTCTTAGTATATTTTATGTGTTCTTCTTAAAATACGCTTATATAAATAACTACCTCTAATATTTTGATTTTCTAAACAAAATTTGTTTCATTTAATTAATAATATACCATATTAGCTTAAATATTTAGAATTTTAAAAATATATAATAATTGCGTATTTATATTGTAATTATATATCATACAAAATTTTTAAAAAAATTTACATAAAATTATATTTGCATGTATCGTGTGCCAAAAATCGCTAGTTACTATTATTAATCAAGGGAGATATGAGTTGTAGGACTCATATTTAAGTCTTCTCAATTGTTGTGAGTATATAATCAATTGTTTTTTGTCCTTTTGGGGTGATTTTGTGGTGAAAAATAAAAATTGGGTAAAAAATAAGAGTTTTGGGGTTTATTTGATTGTTAATTGAAAGTTTGTTAACAATTAGGATTGGTTTGAGAAAATTAACAAACGAAAGGGACTAAATTGGATAGGTACGAACGATGAAAATTAAATCAGGAATGCATGTAGGGGCATTTCCGTCGAATCAGGTCTCCTCTTGCGTGATGGCCACAAGTTTCAGCATTGGTCCTATCCAACATCAAAATCGAACAAAATTTAATTCCTTCCCGAAAAAATCATTCCCTACCACTGTCATCCGCCGTCGATGGCCGTAGCTCATCAAATGAGCTTCTCCGCCGCCGTCGAGCTCTTCCGCGCTGGTTCTCCATTCTCCGTCCGCTTGTCCACGCGCAGTTACGGCGAATCCTCCACCCCCTCCGCCACCATCGGCAACGGTCGTCAGCTGGAAGGACCGTCTTGCGTCTTCGTCGGGAAAATTGAAACTGCCAGTCAAGAGACGCTAGAAGCTCTTTATTGTCAAGTCAGTCGGGAATATTCTGCACTTCACTTTTGGATTAATTTATGCTATTTCTCTTACGTACCTGTTATGTTATCCTAGGCACGGAATGCTTATTACAGCGGCGAACCGTTAATTGTCGATGACATGTTTGATAGGGTTGAGGTAAAGTTGGTTTCAGCTTCAGTTTTAAGTGAGGTATTGTGTCATGTTTTTGCTTGTTTATATCGATGCGCTGATGGAAGAAAATCTTGTTTTTTGCAGTTAAAGCTGCGGTCGTATGGATCAAAGTATGTTGTAAAGTACCCACGATGCAGTCTTAGGCGGCAATCCACTTACGCAGATGCTGAGGTAATCTTGCATTAATTTGTTTTTAACCGATTGTATATTGTAAAATTATCTATATTATGGTGCCATCACTTTTCTTCTGGCTTGTGTTGAATCAAAATTTCAGTGGAATTGCCTTAAAAACTCTGTATTCGATTGAATAAATTGTGAGGTTTAGTTGGATTTGAATAATTTGTGACTTTTTACTGCTGAGTGGTAAATGCTATATTTAATGATCCTTCAGTGTCTTTCGTCTCTTGGAGCTAAATTAAGGTTCTGGATATTCATCTGAGTATTTTAGAAATGTGGTACATTATGGAATAGCTTGGGCAAAACTATATCATCATTTATATTGAAGGGCACAGTGGATGTTTCAGTGGTGCAATTAGTTTTGGTTGTGTCTAGGCTATATCGGAGGAGAGACACCAAACTAAAACTTTATCATGTAAAATCATCCTTTAATTTTCTAGCTTAGGTTTCAGCTTACAAATATAAGAAAACTCCTTGTGCTATTCTTGTCAGAGTTGGTACATCTCCAACTTAGACAAAATTCTAGGATCTTCTTTTCTCATAACTACAAAGGTGAAACAATATCCAGTTCTCCAAAGACATAATCGATATTTTATTTTTATTAGCCATATAACACTGAATGGCTTGATCCAGTCAGGCATGTGAATTACTCAAGTAGATAGTGGATAGATGTTAACTCCCCTTTTTTTTCGGTATATTTCGTGCTCGAAAGGTTACTGCAATATTTGTATGTTTTCTAATATCACGACTTATATTTTGCTTTATTAGTTTTGTGTAAGCTGAACTATAAACTTATATTGCAGTGGATCATTGTATTTTGTTTTCTCTACTTGAATATTGTATAACATGAATGTAGGGCAGGAAGATCCTTCACAGGTTTTTGCATTGGCAAGCTTATGGCTGCTATTTCTTGGTTTTGGGTCATTAGCCTGTCTTGTGCCTATCATGTACATGGTTGCTGAGGTTTATCCAGATGCATTCGATTCAGGAATTTCACCTACTGATCAAGCTTCTGTAGTGGAGTTTCTTGCCCCACTGAATGTTATCTTCTTCATGTTGGGGTTCGTCATAGGCTACCCAATTGCTTCAGCTTCTGGTACTTTCATTTAATTATAAAGCTGTTGTGTACGTAAATGGAATTTAAGAGTTTGCAGAATAGAGGAATGAATTGCAGGCTGAAATGAACATTAACATCACGCAAAATTGCAGTGTCCTTCTTTACAACTCAAATAAGGAAATAATAAAGGAAATATATAAAATGAATGACAAGCTTCCATGCATCTCATGCCTACGCCTTGCCCCTTATATAGTGCCTGACATAATCTGTTAAACCTTGAGCTCACACATAATCTGCCAAATGCTTGGGTGGGCCCCTTAGGCGGTTACTTGCACGTGTGAAGATCCCACTATCAGCTGGTTGTTGGGAACCTCTTGGGCTGCACGTATCAATGCCCTCCCTTGTCTGCAAGGTTCGAAAAATTCGAAGGTAGAGTTTCTGAATCTTCCCAAGAAGCTTCCTCAGGTGGTAATCCTGTCCATTGGATAAGAAGTTGTTGTATGGGTTTCCCTTGTTTCAAAATAGTGCGTGTATCCAAAATTCGTTGGGGCGACAAAGCAGGAGAAGAAGCTTCGAACATAGCTGGCAGAGGTTGAGGAGGGGGAGCGGAAGGCTCGACGAATCTTTTGAGCAATGAAATGTGAAACACAGGGTGTGTCTTAGCATCATCTGGAAGTTGGAGTTTATAAGCTACAACCCCAATACGTGCAAGAATAGGAAAAGGTCCATAGAAACGTTTACTCAACTTGGGTGATTGATGACCCCGAAGTGATAATTGCATGTGGGGTTGTAAACGTACCCAAACCAAATCCCCAATATCAAATGTGCGATCAATGCGGTGCTTATCAGCCATAACTTTCATTCGGTTCTGTGCTCTTTCCAAATTCACGCGCAATTACTGTAAAATCATATCTCTGTGCCGCAGCAGTAAGCTCTAGGTCTACTGCTGCATTGGTGGTTGAATCGAAAATGTAACGATTGATTGTCGGAGGGGGTCGACCGTAAACCACTTCAAAGGGTGTCAACCCGGCGGACGTATGGTATGAGGAGTTATACCAAAGTTCTGCCCAAGGTACAAATTGTGCCCAAGAGTTTGGTGGTCCATTGAAAAACAACGCAAGTACATTTCGAGGCTGCGATTAACCACCTCAGTTTGCCCATCTGTTTGAGGGTGATACGCGGTACTCAGTACCCTGCAACCGAAAGAGTTCACGTCAGAAGTGACTAATGAACGTGCGATCCCGATCACTAACAATAGAACGAGGAATGCCATGAAGGCGCACAGTGTCTTTGACAAATATTGCAGCGACGAGAGAGCTTGTAAAATGTGTTCCTAAGGGAATAAAGTGAGCATACTTCGAAAGTCGATCAACTACCACAAAAATAGCTGGTCTTGCCGGTTGATAAGGGTAATCCGAATATAAAATCCATGGAGATATCCTCCCAAACCCGGTCCGGAATAGGAAGAGGCTGTAAGAGGTCTGCAGGTGCTTGATTACTTGTTTTCACCTGCTGACACACAATGCACTGAGCTACAAACCTGCGAACATCATTGCGCATTTGCTTCCAATAAAAGTTTGAAGCCACTAGATGAAATGTTCTGTGGAACCCTGCATGCCCACCTTGTGTTGTGGCATGAAACTCTGTTAGAAGAAGTTTTTGTTTTAACAGCCCTTGAGATGGAATAACCAACCTGGTTTGATAATAAAGTAGATCTCCTCTGATGCTGAATTTGGCATAGGCAGAATTGCTGGCGTGGACATGTTGGCGTATGGTTTGTAATTCTTTGTCAACTAAATTGGCCTTCTTGACTTCATCTAAAAATTCAAACCGAGGGGCGGATAATGAATAACAATGGACACGAGAGAGAGCGTCAGCAACTGTATTTTCCTTTCCCGGTCGATATTTGATGTCAAAATGGAACCCAATGAGTTTGGACAACCAAAATTGTTGCTCTGGTGTCTTAATTGTTTGAGAATTAAGTTCCCGAATGCTCTTTTGATCTGTAACAATAACAAATTGGTGGCCTAGCAAATAATGACGCCATTTATTGACAGCTTGCGTAATAGCAAACATCTCGCGATGGTATGTAGAAGCTCGCTGCACGCGAGGTGTTAATTTTTGGCTAAAAAAAGCAAGAGGATGGCCATGTTGACAAAGGACCGCGCCTATTCCCACTCCCGAAGCATCTGTTTCCACTGTAAAGGGTAAGGAAAAGTTTGGGAGGGCCAACACTAGTGCTGAAGTTAAGGCTTCCTTTAGTTGGTTGAAAGCTTGCGCAGCAGATTCAGACCAAATAAAAGCATCCTTGCGTAACAAATCCGTGAGAGGAGCTGCCATGGAGGCATAGCTCTTAATGAAACGTCGATAGAACCCAGAAAGGTCCAGAAATCCTCGAAGGCTCTTTAATGAGGTAGGGGTGGCCAATCTGAAATCGCTTGAATCTTGGATGGATCAACTTGTAGACCATGAATGAAGAAGCAGTGACCAAGATATTCAATGCTTTGGCGTCGAAATTGGCATTTCGATCGCTTAATAAAATACCTGTGAGTTTGAAGGCATTAAAAAACTAATTGCAAGTGTTCCAAATGATCGGCCCATGTGTGACTATAAATCAGAATATTATCGAAAAAAACTAAGACAAAACGACGCAAGAATGGGCGAAGGATACTGTGCATTGCTGCTTGAAATGTGGCAGGCGCAATAGTGAGCCCAAAAGGCATCACAAGATACTCGTAGTGGCTGTTGTGAGTACGAAATGCTATTTTGTGAATGTCTTCAGGTTTGACCCGAATTTGATGATATCCGGCACGAATATCGAGCTTAGAATAGAATAGGGCATCGTGAAGCTCGTCAAATAATTCATCAGTAGTTGGAATAGGGTAACGATCCTTGACTGTTATGGCGGTCAAAGCTCTGTAGTCGGTGCAAAACCGCCATGTACCATCTTTTTTGTGGATGAGCACAACTGGAGATGAGAAGGGGCTTAAACTAGGTTGAATAAGCCCATCCTGAAGCATTTCAGTGACCATTTGCTCGCTGTTTTCTGGGAGTGCGGATATCTGTACGACCGAACATTGACTGGGCCCGAGCTCGATAATATAGGTATAGCATGATCATAAGGACGTGCAGGTGGTAACTCATGTGGAGTATCAAAGAGCTCTGTAAATATATCGAGCAATGTAATTAATTCTGGGTGAGTGGGTTCCGATTGTACCTCTGGTTCAGCAATTACATCAAGACGAAATAGTTGAGCCATAGCGTTCGTGGCCGTCATGCGTGTGAAGCTATGCAAGTGGATATGTGTAGGAGGCCCTGGGCGTTGTCCTACAAGCTGAATAGGATTGCCATTGAAATCAAATTCATACATCTTGTCGAACCCAGCCCAAGGTCGCAAGCCACAACCCTCCCAAAATAACGTCGGCGCCATGCAAGGCCAAAACAAAGAGTTCCAGGTGAAAGGTGTGTCCCTGAATGGTTACTGGAATATCCTTGAGGGAACCTTCTGAAGAATTTTTAGGGTTGCACACCAATGAACATCACGATAGGTTTAGGGATGAAGAAAGTTTTATTTCATCACTAATTTTTCTGATATATCAAGCTACAATCATTCCAAAATATATATAGAAAAAACCTATACAAATCATATCTCACAAAATCCCATAAAACTAGTAGGAGATAATATCCTACCAAACTTAATTAAATCAAATCCTAATCTAATCAAATCTTTCCATACTATCTACAAATCAAATCTTTCCATATTTTCTACACCTTCTGTAAGCATTTTGGCCCCATTTCCAACCGCCACAGTGAAAGGTCCGGATAAAATTGGAGTTGTAGATACTTGGCTATACGAGATTGAACAAATGAATGCGTACTGCCTCCATCAACCAATATTTGAACTGGAGTGCCCGCTAAGAGACCTGAAAAATGAAAAGTTGTGGCTGGTGTCTGGCCCGCGAAAGTATGGAATGAGATTGCGGAATTAATGTTATCCAATGGAATAGGTAGTTCTGTGTTGATTGAAGGGTTAAGGTCAATTTGAGGTAGATCCTCCTCGTCGACATCAAAAAGTAATAATTGAGGCTTTAACTTACATTTATGGGTGGAGGACCATTTGTCATCACAAGGTGAAGCAGAGGCCATGTTGTCGTTTGAATTGGAGCTCAGTGGGTGAAAGACGTTTATATGGAGTAGCAGTGGGAGGAATGGTTGCATGATTAATAGTGGTGGTAGCTGCTGGAGTATGGATTTTTGGGTTTGGAATTGGTGTCTGTGGATGTGGTGTGGAATGATACGTAGGTGGACGAAATGTGGGGCGTTTATCCAGGAGTTTAGATTCTTGTAAACGGGCCAACCCAATAGCTTGTGCTAAAAAAGTAGGTCTGAAGGCCTTTACCTCATGTCGTATATCTGAGCGAAGGCCTGAGAGGAAGCAGCTTGTGAGAAAGGAGGCCGAGACTCCTGGCATTCGATTTGCTAAGGCATCAAATCGTTGACGATATTCCGCGACTGAAGCTGTTTGGGTGAGTTTCGCCAAGATCTCTTGATGATCTTCATATTCAGAGGGTCCAAAAGTGATCTCCACGGAGCGAGTAAATTCTTCCCAAGACTGGAAATGATTGGTTTTGTGTTGCCATTGAAACCAAGAGCCGGGCCATCCATATGAATGGAGGCTATTAACAGGCGTTGATAGGGTGGAGTCTAATAAAATTCAAAGTACCTTTCAGCCTTGTAAATCCAATCGAGAGGTTCAGTGCCATCGAAATGAGGAAAATCGATACGGTTTGCCCGTTGGGGAGCTGCCATAGTGAATGCGAACGGTGGTGCTTGCATTGTCATCGGTGGTGGTTGTGGTATATTTGAAAATCCCGGAGGTGGTGTACCCATAGATGAAGAAGCCTCAGGAGGAGCAGCATGTTTGAAGGAAAGTGTATCGGCCAGAAGAAGTAATGTTTTATCAAGCTTGGCGTCCAGAGCTTCTATATGTTTGGTGGTGAGTTCATGGCGAGCATCTGAGTGTTGTTGAAAATCATCTAAACGTCCTTGGATGGCTTTAACGGATTCATCAATCGTCTTGAGTCGAGTGCCATCGGCCATGGGAGACGGAGTCAACGAGAGCACCAATTGTTGTGTACTTAAATGGAATTTAAGAGTTTGCGGAATAGAGGAATGAATTGCAGGCTGAAATGAACATTAACATCACACAAAATTGCATTGTTCTTCTTTACAACTCAAATAAGGAAATAATAAAGAAAATATAAAAGATGAAATGACAAGCTTCCATGCATCTCATGCCTACGCCTTGCCCCTTATATAGTGCCTGACATAATCTGTTAAACCTTCAGCTCACGCATAATCTGCCAAATGCTTGGGTGGGCCCCTTAGGCGGTTACTTGCACGTGTGAAGCTCCCACTATCAGCTGGTTGTTGGGCACCTCTTGGGCTGCACGTATCAAAAGCTATACTATGTTACATATTATTTTGTTAAAGCGGTTGTTACGAGTGCAAGATCGAGTTATGGGACGATCGTGGAGATCCGTAAGTTCTTGTGGTTTATTTGAATTTTCTTTGGCTTACCTATGATTGAAGTTTGATGTATGAAGGTGAGGGTGGTGATGCAATCTGATTGCTAATGAATAGTACTATTCACGGGTACTGTTCACGTAGGCGACACTGTTCACGGCGGCAGTACTGTTCACGGCGGCGAAACTGTTCACGGCGGTACTGTTCACGACGGGGGTTCTGATTGATAATGAATAGTTTGAGGTTTAAGAGTCCAAAGACTTGTAACTAGGTTAAGGGAAAACTTGTTCTTCTAATTAATAAAGAATCCTATTTATACAACCAAAAATCCTATTTCTGAAAAATAAAACACCCACTAGCTTATCTCTATCTTAAGGAAGAGATAAGCTTCCTAGATATCCAAAAAACCAATCTGAATAAAACCAATCCTAATAACAATCTTAAAAACAAATCCTAGTAATCAAAAACTAGTAAAGATAAAAGTTTGAGATCTCAGCCACGATCTTCTCCCTTGTTGCGATATTTCCCATGTGTGAAACGTTTGTAGATCTTATCATTGTTACTCTTGATCTCGGATGGTATAACATTGCCCGCCCCTTGAGACACGTGTTTGTCCTCAAACACGAAGGAGGGAAATTTTGAAGCAATGGAAGCAGCCAGTTCCCAAGAAGCTTCAGCAGGTGAGAGCCCTGTCCAATGCACTAAAACCTCGGTTTGCCCCTGACGTTGTCGGGTGTCCAGCACCGCTTGTGGAACTGGGCAGAATTCTGTATAGTTAATTGGAGGAAGTGAAGGGCTGCTTGGGCATTCCCCAGTGAATTTCTTCAGCACAGAAACGTGAAAAACCGGGTGTAATCTTGCTGAAGATGGCATGTCCAACTTGTAGGCTGTGGAGCCGATGCATTCCAAAACTTTGAAAGGTCCAAAGTAGCGGGGTGCCAATTTCTTATTCCGGCGTGTAGCTAAACTGACCTGGCGATAGGGTTGTAGACGTAGTAGCACCAAATCCCCTACCACGAAATTTAACTCCCGATGAGAAGCATCATAGCGCTGCTTCATTGTGTTTTGTGCAGCTGTGAGTCTGGTTCGAAGTTCAGTCAGCATCTTGTCACGATCCTGGAGTTCCAAATCAACCGCTCCCAGTTTAGATAAACCAGGGCAATAAGCAATTAAGCGTGGGGGCTGTCTGCCGTAGACTACTTCAAAAGGTGTTGCACGTAAGGTAGAATGAAAGCTTGTGTTGTAGCAGTATTCAGCCCAAGCTAACCAGTGATCCATCGTTTAGGGTGTTCGCTAGTGAAACACCGTAAATACATTTGAATGACTTTGTTCACCGCCTCTGTCTGGCCATCTGACTGTGGATGATAGGCAGAACTAAAACAAAGTTTTGTGCCATATAAAAGGAATAGCTCCTTCCAAAAAGAACTAGTGAAAGTAGCATCCCTATCGCTAACGATTGATTCCGGTAGACCATGCAGCTTTACTACGTGCTCAAAGAAAGTTCGTGCGACCGAGACAGATGTATAAGGATGAGACATGGCCACGAAGTGTGCATATTTGGAGAAACGGTCCACCACGACAAAGAGGACCGATTTACTCTGTGAAGAAGGTAGTCCATCGATGAAATCCATAGAAATATCAGCCCAAATTTGTTGTGGTATTGGCAGGGGTTGTAGAAGCCCCGCTGGTCGCAATGTGTCTATTTTGTGGCGCTGGCAAGTAATGCACGCCGAGACATATGACTGAATATCATGTCGCATCCGCGGCCAATAGAAGTCCCTTGTAATGCGATAAAGTGTTTTTTGATAGCCCTCGTGGTGCGAATTGTGTAATGACTGAATAATAGTGGAGATAAGGGTAGACTCGGCGGCAAGATAGATACGTTTTTTATAGAATAGAACCTCGTTCGTCACCGACCAAGGACTGGAAACATCGTTGATTGGTATGTCACGAATTAATTGTTGAATTTGGGGTGATGACATGTGTTCTTTTCGAATGGTTTGAATGATGTCCCATGTAGGTGAAGATAGTGCATGTATGATCGGTAAGTCCTCCTGCTGTCTAGACAATGCATCGGCTACAATGTTTGATTTTCCAGGCCTATACTCCACCCGAAAGTCATAACCCAAAAGCCTACTTATCCAACGTTGTTGTGGTGATGTGGAAATGCGTTGGTCCAGGAGGAATTTCAAGCTGTAATGATCCGTTCGGACGACAAAAGAGTGACCCCAGAAATACGGATGCCAATGGCGGATAGCCTTGGCGAGCCCAATTAATTCTTTTTCATATGCTGGTAGAGTCCGGTGTCGCTGTGCAAGTGCCTGACTGTAAAATGCAATAGGGCGGTCATTTTGTTGTAGTACCGCGCCAATACCCGAATCCGAAGCGTCGCACTCGATGATAAAAAGAGTGGAAAAATCAGGTAGAGCTAAAACCGGAGTAGACGTAAGAGCATGTTTGAGGGACTCAAAGGCATTGGTTGCCTCAGGGGACCACGAGAAGGCATTCTTCCGAAGCAGTGATGTGAGAGGGGCTGCCATGGTCCCGTAATTTCGTACGAACTTGCGATAATATCCTGTTAACCCTAGGAATCCCCGCAAAGCCCGAGGGGTCATAGGTTGCGGCCACTGTGTAATGGCATTGATTTTTGCATCATCAACTGAGACACCGTTGCTAGATACTGTATGTCCCAAATAGGCTACCTTCGTTTGACCAAACGAGCACTTTGATCGCTTAAGAAAAAGTCGTTGTTGTGCGAGGACTTTAAACACCAAGGAGAGGTGTAGTAAGTGAGCATCCCAAGTACGACTGAAAATCAGAATATCATCGAAGAAAACAAGCACAAACTTGCGTAAATAGTCCTCGAAGATTGTGTTCATTAGTGCCTGGAATGTGGATGGAGCATTTGTCAATCCGAATGGCATAACAAGAAATTCGAAATGCCCGTGGTGTGTACGGAATGCCGTAAACGGTATGCTAACTGCATCCATAAGAATCTGATGGTATCCGGCTCGTAAATCTAACTTCGAGAAATAATGTGCCCCATGTAATTCATCAAGAAGTTCGTCAATGACTGGGATTGGAAACTTGTCCTTGATTGTTTTTGCGTTCAATGATCTGTAATCGACACAAAAACGCCAAGAATTGTCTGCTTTCTTGACAAGCAATACCGGCGACGAAAAGGGTGAGTTACTATGGCGAATAATTCCTTGGGTCAACATTGAAGCACACTGGCTTTCTATTTCATCTTTTTGGGCATATGGGTACCGATAAGGCCGTACCACGGTGGGGTCTGTTCCCAGCTCGAGAATGATCCGGTGACTGAGGGATCGTACTGGAGGAAGCCCTTGTGGCTCGGAAAATAAATCCGAGAATTCCCCAAGAAGACGCTGTAGACGGCACTGCTCAGTGTTGTTGAGAAGAGATGTGGCGCAGCTTTGCATAGGCGTCAACGGGGACTGTAGTCCTAATAGCGTAATTGGGTGACCAGCATGTTGGAATTTCATTTGCATGAGGGTAAAATCCCATTGAATTTGACGCAGGGTGCGTAGCCAATTGACACCGAGGACCGCTCCAAATTCTCCAAGTTTAATCAAAAAAAATTCGACCGAGAATTTCTCACCCCCAAGAATTAGAGATGTATTCTTGCAAACTCCGGAGCTTTCCAGTGGGTGGCCATTTGCGACCAGTACGCGGAGGCCCGGGCTTGGAAGGCAAGGAAGAGCCATTGCTGTTGCCAAGGAAGCATCAAGGAAGCAGTGTGTGCTACCAGAATCAATGAGGACCCGAATAGAGGTGATATTTACCTTACCCAGAACTTGCATGGTTTGTGTGCGTTTGGAACCAGTGAGAGCATGCACAGAAACTTCAACATCATCCTCTGCTGTGCATTCTAGATCGTGGTCTGCTGGTGGTTCATCAATACCCTCGAGCAAAAATAATTTCTTGCATTGATGACGTGGAGTGTATTCCTCGTCACAATTGAAACACAAACCCCGACGCCGTCGTTCCTCCATTTCAGGTTTAGTTAATCGGCGGATGAAAGGTGTTCGTGGGGACGGACGCTGACTAGTACGCTGGGGTGTCTCAGTACGTCGTGGCCCTTGTAGTCCTTCATATAGACGTGCAAGGCTCATTGCTCCGGTAAGTGTAGATGGTTGGTGGATGGAGACTCCGATTGCAATAGTGTCTTTTAGGCCACTTAAGAATAACTGGACTTCCTGAATACGTGTTAACGGTCCTGCACGCGCTGCCAATTGCTCAAAGCGGCGCTGGTAGTCGTCGACGTTTCCGGTTTGGCGCAGTTTGGCTAATTCGCCCAAGTGATTGTAACTAAGTGCAGGGCCAAAACGTAAGTGGCAATGATGTTTGAATCCCTCCCATGTAATGTCTGGCATATCATGCTCTAATTTAAGGAACCACAACTGAGCATCTCCATCAAGATGAAACGATGCTAGTTCGATGAAATCCGATTCAGGTGTGCGTTGGTGGCGAAAAAAATGTTCCCAGTGCGTCAACCAACCGATAAGATCGGATTGTCCATCAAACCTTGGGAAGTCTAATCGAAAGAATCTGGGAGCGAAAGAATTTGTTTCCCCGCCATTATCATTGGTTCGTTGCTCGCGATTGCGCGAACTTGATGCTTCCGGAATGTCACGGTTGTTGTTGGCAGCGCTGGTGAGCCCCGTCGAAACTTGCAACGACAGTTCATCAAGGCGTGATAAGATCATGTCTTTATCGATTTTATAGTTGGCAAGGAACTCTGAAAGTTGTCGCCGGAGGGCTTGGTTATCTGCCATAACTCCTGGCTCTGATACCAATTTGTTACGAGTGCAGGATCGAGTTATGGGACGATCGTGGAGATCCGTAAGTTCTTGTGGTTTATTTGAATTTTTCTTTGGCTTACCTATGATTGAAGTTTGATGTATGAAGGTGAGGGTGGTGATGCAATCTGATTGCTAATGAATAGTACTATTCACGGGTACTGTTCACGTAGGCAACACTGTTCACCGCGGCAGTACTGTTCACGGCGGCGACACTGTTGACGGCGGTACTGTTCACGACGGGGGTTCTGATTGATAATGAATAGTTTGAGGTTTAAGAGTCCAAAGACTTGTTACTAGGTTAAGGGAAAACTTGCTCTTTTTATTAATAAAGAGTCCTATTTATACAACCAAAAATCCTATTTCTGAAAAATAAAACACCCACTAGCTTATCTCTATCTTAAGGAAGAGATAAGCTTCCTAGATATCCAAAAAAACCAATCTGAATAAAACCAATCCTAATAACAATCTTAAAAACAAATCCTAGTAATCAAAAACTAGTAAAGATAAAAGTTTGAGATCTCAGCCACGATCTTTTCCCTTGTTGCGATATTTCCCATGTGTGAAACGTTTGTAGATCTTATCATTGTTACTCTTGATCTCGGATGGTATAACAGCGGTGCAGTGACATTTACTGTTGTTATGGATATATGCTTTCTGTTAACATGAATACTTTCACTTAGCTTCATTTGGTTTTGCATCCCTTGTACATTTTTTATCTGCAAAGCTTTTTCAATGTTTACAGATCATTTTGTTCAAAAGTAGTTGGATAATTTAAAGTTACATGACTAAAATCAATATCCAATATTTTAATCTTTTTGGGTCATTTGATTGATAAAGTAGTATTACCTCATTCAAATTGTATGATAACAAGATTTCTTGGAAACTTTGGCATTGGTATGTTTAGAAATTGCTCTGTGAGAATTTATAAGTGAAATTTTTTGAATGACCATCTTTTAATGTGTCTGCTACTCTGCTTGTAGTATTTGCTGTTTTTATCTATTCAAATCAAAATTATTGATGGTCAACAGTCAACACACCCGTTTCTCTTTCCTTTTGTATACTGTGTTTCTTGCCCAAGGATCTTTATATATATTTATATTGCCCTCTACTTATGCTATTTTTTATGGATTGGCAATGGCATCACCTATGGCATTGTTCTATACAACTGAAAGTAACGGAAGCTGTTTTTTTTTCTTTCTGTTCCTCCCCTTTTTGCTACATTTTCTCTCTTTACCAACAAATCGCAAAATTAACTTTGAATGAATTACATATTTTATAGCGTATCGTTATTAGAACAAAAATAAACTTTTTCGTCTTCTATTGAGACTTTAGGAGTGCTATATCTTGTTCATCAATATCATGTTGTCAATAAAGGGAGATCAATATCATGTGAGTTAGCTTATACTGGATCTTAGTTTGGCTCACTGCTCAGTTAGTGCAACTTCTTGTAAGAACTACGAAATACTTTTTTAGTTTTTTATTATATTCGTAAGATTTATATAGTATTTTTTTCAAAAAAACATTTTTAACGTCTTCCTTTTCCAACCGACTCATACCTAGAATAAACTCAGACATATTCAGCCTATAATTTCAACAAGCAGAACCTAGTTTAGGTGCTCAACAAATTGGAAGAGAAAGTCTCCTACTAAATCCATGTTTGGGTTTTACACTACCACAAATTTGTCTGATCCAAGTATGATTACTGGATAAAACAACCACTACATTTTCCAGTCAGTTTTCATGCCATATTATTGTGCAAGTTCAAGTGACATTGTGTTGTACAATAATATAAAGAATTTGGAAAAGAACGGCTTTTTATGTTTGGATTATTATGTGGTCAGAGTAATGATTGTGTTATAAATCGAACTTATGCTTGCCAGCTGTTGCTCCTCAAACATATGGAGCATAAAAAAGTTTAAATTGATATAATTCTACCAAGATCATATAACATATACGCCAAAGAAGTGTATGAAGGGTGTGATATTCTCTCTAATTGGGGATTTTCTTATAGTTGGAGCACTTCAAGGGCTGTGGACAAATGACTTGGTTGCATTAAAGGGGGCATGCCCAAATTGTACTGAAGAGGTGTGATAGAAAATCATCCTTTTTCAACTGTTGTTTTTTTTCCATGTGAAAGTTAACAATTTTATTGATGATGTTTGGCCTGGATCCTTATAACATTAAGGATTACATTTACTATCAGGTGTTTGCTTTTGTTAGATCAGATCAGCCCAATCAATCCTCTCATCGAGCAGAGTGTCATGTATGTGAGAGCTCCTTGGAATTTCGGACCAAGGTTGAGGTAGTTAACTCATAACTGTACTCCAGGTGTTTTATCTTAAAGATTAATCATGTTTTTCATTGTTTCTCTGTGACGAGTTCTTAGTTTTTAGACGCCTGGATTTGGAATTTTAAGAGTAATTTTGAGGAATTTCATTCCAAGCGATTATATCCGCTTCTTTTCGTTGCCATGCTACTGGAGCTTCCTGGAATACGGGAATAAATGTGTAGAGGACAAATATCCATAGATTTTGTGCCTCTGACAGTGAGACAAGGGCATATTCACATGGTCCAAGCCTGTCAATTTATTGGATAGTGTTTGCAAATGCTACCAATTACGTGAGTGGTACATGCCTGTGTGAGGTGCTCAAACAATAACTGAATACCCTTTTCTCAAGGACAAGTAACTTGCTTGCTTATGAAAGATAATGTTGGTGCATCGAAGAACAATTTTTTGCATGTTTTGCGGCTTTTTTCTTGTGGAGAGACGCCTCACTTGCACAAACTTGTTCATATTTGTGACAATGTTACATAGATGGGTAGGAAGAAAATTCTACCTATTCATAGCTTTTTGTAATTGATTTCATGTTTGTTCGTGCAGCAATCTATCTCAAGACCAGGTAGACGATGGATTCATGGACGCATATACTTAATTCGGTCCAGGAATCGATACTAGAGATGGTCCTGAGCACGATTGCCTCAATCTCGTACTTGATTTACGACAGCCTCTTGTACAGGGAAATATTGAAGCCTTTTTTTTCTGGGTGGTGGGTTGGTTTGCAAGCTCATAGAAAGCTTGCAACATATGTATGGACAGCATTAAATAACATTATCTTGTTAAATTCATGATCTTATATATTGGAAATTAGCAATAGAGTTTACAGCATCACTGCAATGCGTTCTTGGTTCTATTTCATCTTTCCTAGTACGTATATACGTTGGGTTCTTGCTATATTACTATTACAATGAGAGTGTATCTAGATCATGAATTTCGCTATGAAATATGAATATTATACTAAACAAAAGTAAAAATATATATATTTCAATACATGTATCGATCTTTACATTTATATACTTCCCTTTGTATTTAATTATACTCTAAAATGTAAATCGCAAGAATGTGTTTAGTTATATCATAATTATTTAAAGAAAAATACATGTGCGAGAACCATGCACAAACTAAGAGGATTCACCCAAATTTCTTGGTTTATTTTGTATTATCTTCATTTATTTGTATCATATCTTTAATTTAGGATAGTTTATTGTGATTGATTTGTTTCTTTTGTGCTTAGGATTATCGGCTTGTATATATATGTAATCATGAGATTGAATTATATTAAAAAGCATTATCCTCTTCATGGTATCAAGTGCCACTAAACGTTAACGCCATTTCTCATCTTGTTCCAACCAAAAACACCTACAACGTTCTATTTTTTCCCTTTTTCAAATGGCCTCTATCACTGAGCCCTCATCCTCATCATCTGCCACCTCCCAATCACCCATCACCAACCCAGTTGAAAATCCACCCACACTCATCACCCTTAACGTAACTGCTCAAGCTCCTCTAAATTTAACATCATCTAACTACACTGCTTGGCGCTTACAGTTTCAAACTTTGTTCATTGGTTACGACTGCTCGGCTTTGTTGATGGGACAAAACCATGCCCGCCACCCACCATCCTTGGAGCCGCTGTTTCCACACCAAACCCAGATTATGTTCACTGGATTCCAAGATCAGTTAGTTTTAAATGCTATTATCGGATCTCTCACACCCACACTCATCCCTCCGCATCCAAAACATCTCACGATGCTTGGATGACTAGCCAACACATAGGCCAAACCAACTCGTGGGCGCATTCTCCAAATCGAAGGAAAGTTAAATAATCCTATGAAGGGTTCTCAATCTATCATTGAATTAATGCCAGAAATCAAAATCAATGTCGATGGTCTCGCCCTCATGAGCATTCAAGTTGACATGGACGATCTCGTAATCAAGATCCTTAATGGTCTTGATTACAATTACAAAGAACTGGGTAATGCCATTCACACAATCTCGTTTCACATTTGATCGTCTGAATCCAAACTACCTGGTATGGTAACATACTCGTGTTTCCTTGGATTCTATCATCAAAAAGCATGTTTGGAGAAGCTCACATATCCGCAAAACATCAAAATGTAAAGCCAGCATCAAAATATTAGGGCATCAAATACACAACCAACAAACTTAATGGGAAAAACACCACAGTAAACTACTGACACCGAATTTCAAGAAGATAGAGTCTCGGAAAAGGAGATTAAATGGGGCAAAACCGAAAGTGGATCATTAACACCGCACAATTTCAACTTAGCAAAAAAGATGAGCAAATCTAGTCGGTCAGACTTGCACGAGGCCAAAGACTTTCTCAAGGGAGGTTACCATGCTTGCTTTCAAGTTCATCAAGACGTGCCCTCAATCCCTCTATAGTGTTAGACATATTGGTGATGAGTAGGGCACTTTTCCGCTTCTCATCTGCTTCTATATCGGCAATAGTCTTCAAGTCTCCACTCTTGCGAAGATACTCACCGAAGATGCTCTTTGAACTGAAATCATCATCTCGGGCAATCCACCCGTAGCATTTGTCCGCTGAACATGGAGCTGCATCATAGTCCTTCTTTCCATGATGATCAAATTCAAATTCCTTCTCAAACATCATAGCATTATAGAATCCACTCCAGTTTTTCTTGAATTCCACCAATGCAAATCCCGGATTATCTTTATCATTTGGCAGTAGTCTAACTCTAACGGGATCAAATCCTTTCTTGGCCAGATCATTCTTGAGGCTAGTGCTAATTACACCAACATTTGCCAGAATTCCGATCCACGGCCACACAAACACCTCGTTTCCACCATTTCTAGAAGGAAGGTCGAGAGTCAATCCAGCGAGTTCTGAAGATAAATCATCCTGAAGAAGATTCTTCATGTACTTGACAAGGCTCAAGTGCTTACCCTTGTGCTTTATATCCTTGTTCTGTGATCCCTTGGAAACATCAGAGGCATGTTGAAGAAGGTCCTTATATTGGTAGACGAGCTTTTTCTTTCCGGGGCAGTACGGACACCTGTACAGTTCTTCTGAAAACTTAACTTTCGTGTGGCCATCCTTCAACAGCTCGTAGCATCGATCAACATAATCCTCTAACTCAGATTCACTTATGTCGGTTTCATCCTCAGATGAGTAAGACATCTTTCACAAAGCCTGAAAAATTGATACTAGGTGTTGATAAGATTGGTCACTAAACCAACTAGATGTAAAAAATGCATTTCTGAATGGGGAATTGGAAGAAGAGATATATATGGAACCACCTCCTGACTATACTAATGATTTTGGATCAAAAGTGTGCAGGTTGAGGAAATCTCTTTATGGGCTAAAACAATCTCCTAGAGCATGGTTTGAAAGGTTCACGAAGTTTGTTAGAAGTCAGGGATATTCCCAGGGGCAATCTGATCATACTCTCTTCATTAAATATTCTAAGTCCAACAAAATATCTATATTAATTGTTTATGTGGATGATATTATATTAACAAGAGATGATTTAAAAGAGATGAACAGATTGAAAAATCAGTTGGCAAAAGAATTTGAGATAAAAGATTTGGGACAGTTAAAGTACTTTCTTGGGATGGAGATTGCAAGATCAAAAAAAGGGATTACCGTCTTCCAAAGAAAGTATACTCTTGATATCCTGAAGGAAACTGGAATGAGCGGATGGAAACCATGTGATACTCCTATTGCGACAAATGCAAGATTAGGAGATATCAAAAATGACATTCATGTAGACACTGGAAGATATCAAAGGTTGGTAGGAAAGCTGATCTATCTCTCTCACACTCGACCTGAAATTGCATTTGCAGTAAGTGTGGTAAGTCAATACATGCACTCACCATTCCAACAACATCTGGAAGCAGTATATCGTATCCTGAGATACCTTAAAGGAACTCCAGGGAAAGGGCTGTTCTTTGAAAAAAATGAAAAAAGGGGAGTTGAGGCCTACACTGATGCAGACTGGGCATTGTCAATCACTGATCGACGATCTACAACAGGTTATTGCACATTTGTATGGGGCAACTTAGTAACATGGAAAAGCAAAAAACAAAGTGTGGTAGCTCGAAGTAGTGCTGAAGCTGAGTTCAGATCCATGGCTTAAGGAGTATGTGAAATACTATGGCTAAAAAAGGTCATGGAAGAATTACATCAAGTGATAAACCTCCCAATGCAGCTATTTTGTGATAACAAAGCAGCCATCAGTATCGTCCATAATCCTGTTATGCATGAAAGGCACATTGAAATTGACAAGCATTTTATTAAGGAGAAACTCGAAGATGGTGTGATTTGCATCCCTTTCATCCCAAGTGCATTACAAGTTGCAGATGTCCTAACAAAAGGATTGACCAAACAAGTATTTGAAGAACAAGTTACCAAGTTGAGGATGATAGATATCTTCTTACCAAATTGAGGGGGAGTGTTGATATTAGAATAGACTTAGAAGATAAGTAGATTTTAAATCTTTTAAATAGATTTGGTAGGATTTGAGTTTTATCTCTTTGTATCTATTTATATGGGAGATTTGTAACCTAATTGATAATCAGAAATAAAAAGAGTTTTTTGATTCCAATGCTTACCAAAATCTTCACTAGGCATTAAATGTAAGATAATAGAAAGCTAATCGTCCTTTCACCTGTACAATTGGAAGAAGAACATGTTCTTCAACCTGGATTCGATAGGATTGGAGGGAATTTGGAACTAGAAATATCATTCTATGAGCACAAATGAACACTATACCATCGCATTTCACTATGTATTATTAATCACTACATATAACACGGATAAACCGTGTAAGACACATGCCCACTAAAAACAAACCTTGTCTAGGCAATGAATGACCTTACACATTTCATATGCCTTATAGGCTTTTAATAACTATGACTCAACTTATGGCCTGCAAATATATCATACAGTGAATTTTTACAGCATCGGTAAAATTCTTGCAACTACACTTTCAAAATTTCAGTACTACCAAACACACAAGTATTTAATCAACAGAAATATGATTCAAGAAAGCCTTCATCACACTGTTTCAACTGCACTTATCTTCCCTTCAACTGTGTTTATAGCATTAAAGAAAATTGAGTTCTTTCCCTTTGATTTGTTTCTTTTTCTTGTTCCTCTCATCAAGGTACTCCAAGAACCAAATGGGATAAATGACTTTTTGAAAGCATTCAACGATCTAAAATTTCCTCATTTCTCATACTTATCAGCAACAAACAACTACAGTATCAATTTGTAAAATAATACCAAATGAACTAGCAAACATCAAATGCACTACCAAAACCCAGGAGGACAAAATATTATCCTTTTTAACAGGAAAACCATTAATCACAAAACCAGAAATAAGTAGTCTCCATTATCATGCAAGCACTAGTTCTTTGCACCAAACACGGGTAAAAATCTCTAGCCGATTAAAATAATAAAATTAATAAAAAATACCAAAAACCATTTCTATGAAACAAAAATCCAAAAAAAATAAAAAAATAAAATGCCAGCTCTAGACTATTGATATAAAAGCGGGGAAACCCACAAAAAAATCCAAAACTAAAGGGGCAAATATGGACCTTTTATTTTCTAGCCCTTCCGTCGACTGTTCAAACTTGCGGAGCAGAAAATAGAGGCAAAAAAGAAAAGGAAGGGAAACAACAAAAAATTCAGGTATTAAACACACGAATTTTTTTTGCACAGGACCAAAACAAACGAATAAAAAAGCGAGCAGAGATTAACTAAATTGAAATTTCTATATCAGCATTTCAACAAACGCCAACTAGCGCGCGCGTGTTTGTGAGAGGCAGCGCGCACTATATACCTCAAGTGGAACCCTCTATAGCTGAATAAGATACCAGAATTGAGTAGCACAGTACGCTGCTCCAGTATCAGGGTTTAAACTGTGGGCAAATGTTGGGAAGAAATGAAACCGGATTCAAAGGGACAATGTCATATGGAAGCTCTACTGTTTGGATGGATGCATCCTAACTAGACATGTTCGTGACCGTCGGTTGACCGTTTGGAATAGTCGGTTCGATGGTTTAAAAAAACTCGACCCTTAACTTTAACCTTCGTAGACGGTTTCGGTTACGGTTAACCACCGATTACAATTACAGTTATGGTTCGACCCATATATTTTTTAAATTTAAAAAATTAAAATTAAAATTAAAATTTTATTTAAAAAATTTAAAACTTACTATAAAATAATCATAAAAAAGAAAAAAGGAAATGTAAGGGGGAGGGGAGAGTTTGAACTTTTTAAGTTGACATTAACTCTTTATATTCATATGAATCATTTAACAATTTATATGTTGAGTTCCAACGTGTGGGTATATCTAGTGAAAATTCTCTAGGTCGCATGTCATTAATCTTACAAAACTTACCCATTGTTTCATCAAACTCGATGGGACCACAAATAAGATAATGTCATTTTAATTGATTGAATCTGATTATCGAACGATACTAATTACATATGAAATTGGTATGAAACATATATAATTTTGGTGTTAATTACAAATGATATTGATTTGAAACATTTACAATTATGATATTAATTACATATGAAATTCGTATGAAACATATACATCTTTGGTACTAATTACAAAAGAGTTTGGTATGAAACATTTAGAATTATGAAACTAATTACATATGAAACTGGTATGAAAAATATACAACTTGGGTACTAATTACAAATGATATTGGTATGAAACATTTACAATCATGGTATTGATTACATATAAAATTGGTATGAAACCTATACAATTTTGGTACTAGTTGCAAAAGAGATTGGTATGAAATATTTACAATTTTGGTACTAATCACTTATGAAATTGATATGAAACTTATACAACTTTGTTACTAATTGAAAATGATATTGGTATGAAACATTTACAATTATGATATTAATTGCAAATGAAATTGACGAGTATAACATTGAATTATTTGTTATTTATCTATAAAAAACAACACAAAAGTTCTTGTTATGTTAAAAAAAGTCAGTAATCAGATCTGTCAATATCAATTTACATAAGAAACAAATGACAGTAAAGTTATTTTTATGATGATTTCATTGATTAATCATAAATATATTAAGTTAAAAGTTATTAATTTATATAACATAAAGTTAGTGAATTATTAATTCAATACGTTGTTCTCAAATCAGTATAAGTAAATTATTAAAATATTTTATTAATTAATTAAATATTACATTATTGAGTTTCTATTGTAAGTCATATTATGATAAACTAAGATATACTTATGTAATTATTATATATATAATGTAAATCAAATAATGAACATAAAGTACTTGTAGAATAATTATAAAAGGTATATAATATATTTTTTTTGTAATAATTTGCTTCATTATTAAAATATTTTATTTTGCGACCACTATTTGTAGTTCTTATTAATTTATCCAACATTTTTTGTTATATTTACTTTGTTATAGATATGCTTTTATTATACAATATTTATTTATGAGTATAACATATGTTTTTAGATAATTTTTATTTGTCAATATAAAATAGTTATTATTGTATTACACATATAATATATATTGTCTTTTAGTATATATAATTATATTGTCTAAAATAAAACAATCAAGACAATAAATTAGTGGTAAAAAGCTGTATATACATAACAGAGGTCAGGGTTCGAATCTTCAACAACACACTTTATTTTTAAATAATAAATAACAAATAATTAAAAAAATTAAAGGGTGGAACTGGCGGTTCCTGGCGGTTGGAACCGCCGGTTCCACGGTTCTAGAAAATCATGAACCGTAACCGGCCCGTTCAATGATGGGCCGTTTACGGTTCCGAACCGTTGAATCGGGTCAACGGGTAACCAGACCGGCCGGGCCGCGGTTATTTTATAACCGCGGTCATGTCTAATCCTAACTAACGTAATCATCTACCCTCTTAGTCATCCGATGCATTGAGTACACGTGCAATATTTTACTACTATGTTTTATCAAGTCACGTATTATGTTTTATTAAATCGTGAACTTAAATATTAGAAATTCTTAATTCTCCGAAAATAATATATCATTTTAATAAATTCATACTATTACAAGATATGTTGAAGCACATAGGAAATATTTGATTCATTTTTTTTCGAATTCATCATTTATGACCAAATATTAATAATTAATTTTTATTTTCATTCTCTGAAAAAAAATTGAATAACACTATAAATAATATAAAAATGATGTAAGTTTGTCAAATATAATGTGTATTAGATATGTTTAACTTTTATATATACTAGCGACCATTCATGTGTTGCGTGTATATACAGTCGATTATTTTATATAATATAGTTTTTGTTATAATAAATATTTAAATTGTTTATATTTTCAAATTATCAATGAAGCTTGTGTTTTTTTATTTTAAATTGATAGGTTTTGTTTTTGTACGTGAGAGTATTCTTGGAATACAAAAAATTGGCATAACATATAACATGAGTGGCGATATTGGAATTATGAAAAAGGCTTCACCAAGATAGTTATTATACTATCCTCACACTTGATTATTATTATTATTATTATTATTTTATATATATATATATACATATATATCTATTAAGACACACACACTCAATATTTTTTGAAAATTGCCGCACCCGTGCACCCACACCCATATCATGTGACTTAGGATACTTCTCATTTGCACAGTGGAGTTTGATGAATAACAATAAAATAATTATTTTAATATATAAATTATTTATTTATAATAAATATTTTAAAAAACTAAATTTATTTGTTAAAAATATATAATTTGTTAAAATTTGGAATTTTTTCGAAGTAAAATTTTAATTAGATGGGTTGGAGATGAGTTTTTGGTGTTTGATACAGAAGTTACACTATTTTGTTGTAAAATATGCGTTAAAATGAAGTAATGTGTTGAAGATGGCTTAATATTCACTTTTTTGAACTTCTACACATGTCATCTATTCATAAAATGTATGTGTTGAATTTCTGTTGGGCCGGAGCTATAAATTCATGTTGCTAGTAAAATTTTGTACAAATCTTGTTGGCATTTTGACATCAAAACACCAAGTTTTATTCGTGTTTTCCATTTGCGATTCTTACTGCTGATGATTATCTGAACAAAGCTGTTTTCCTTGCCAGAGTTTTTGACATCCCAGTGCTAACTTTTGTATGTGTAGATTTCTCGTCTAGTTGTTTACTTTCCCACTCCCACATAGAATCATAGGAAAAGCTTGATTTGGGTTAATTAGTTTAGCAACTCAAGAACAAAAACGAAATAATTGTTAGAAGATCAGTTTATTGTGTAAAGTTTTGCTTCCTCGGGAAAAAGAAGTTGCTAGTACTTGATATTCAGAACTAGAAGCAAATAAAACTTGGTTTTTTGGTGTTTTAACTAAGATAAATTAGCGTTACTTCAGATACGGGCAGAAAAAAAAATTTATTGTGAAAGTTAATATATTATAATAAGATTAAGAATGATTCTCAAAGTGTTGAATTCCTTCCTTGGAAACTGACGAGGATTTCTCGACTCGTAGCTAGAGGTCAAAGTGTCCCAAACTTGGGAAGAAGTTGTCGTGTCAGGTTTATAGCAAGAAACCGATATGTTGACTCGCCAGGATGAATGCTATCCCAGAACAAGTAGTTCGATGGATTTGAACAAACGGGAGTTAATTGATTACATAGAGGTCCTGCTTCCAGTAATCCACTCCCGCAGCAACCTCTTCTAGTTTCCACAAATTCTGCAAACACAAATCAACACTTCCGCATGTCAATGTACAAGACATATAATAATACTAACGATGCAACTTGAATCTTCTAAATCGTTTATGACTCCTAAACTTTATTAGTTGAAATATTTTGTTCTTGTGTCGTTGTGTAACCAGGTTATACGTGGGTTCTGAGCCGTGAGATCATAATCCTACGGCTAATTGAACAATAGGAGATTTTGAAGCACCCTTACCATATTTTTGTGGGTTGTTGATCATGTCCATTATGGGACTGTATATGTCTGCATACAAGATTTTGCTCCCCAGAAGCTGTGCCTCTATTCGTGGCAACAGTTTCTTTAACTTGCCGTTGTAAGATTCAGCATCTTTATTCTCTATGTGAATGCAACTTCTGAGTAACGGAGAGTTAGTCAGAATCTGTATCGGCAGACAACCTACCGGGGGAAGCCCTGCTACCACCATTTTCCGGCACCCGAGATGATACAGTTCCTGAAATATTATTGTCACATCATATACATACATTTATATATCATGATATTATAATGTGATGAACATGTAATTTTTTTAGCAATATCATAACTACAAGGGAGTGAGTGGGGCGGCAGACTCGAACTTGAGTTTCCTCACTTGCAATGACTAGTGGTACCAGATGGGCCAGAGGCCGTCGACTGATGATTGAGACGATACAAGCCATGTTGGATATTTCATTAGATCTCGATATTGTGGTTGTGTGGATGACAATAGGTGCACATTTAAGAGATATAGATATGAAAAATGTAGTATGTGGTCCAAGATTGAATCATCTTTCTTACCATCCTTGACTCACTAAAATCAAACAATAAATCATATAATAAAATACTAAAATTAAGAGAGTGGTGACGAGCCTTAACCTTAACCATTTTTTGCAGTTTCTTTTGCAGGAAATCTTGGTACTCGTCAACACTAAACTGAAGCCTTCTTGAAGGGATATCATAAAAGTTAAAAATGAAGTCATTTGTTCCTGCGCTAACAATAACCAAAGCACTAGTCATAATTCTAGAGGCCTTTTCTTCCCCAACAATATTATTTACTCTCTTGATATAATCTTTAAAGTACCCCGCCTGCTTCGACATCGGTATCACACTTGAAATCAATGTGGTCAGGTCGTCGTACCCTGATCCGGCCGATGCGAAGCTCACTCCAGAGAGTATTTCCTTGTCGGAAAGATTAGGCTGCAAGAATGGAGGGACGGTTTCCTTGAGGCCTAGCATGGATGCCAACACGTCCGGCACGAGTTTTCCATCTGAAAATCTTCCTGTCGGGATTTTTCCAGGGAAATTTAACCCGTACGGGGGATGATCGCCTCTGAACAGGGTTGTTATGTAGTTGTTGTTGCCAGCATCAACGGTAGAATCGCCGAAAACAAGAATGGATGAGAACTTCGGGATGGTTGCGCTGTTGCATAGTTTCATGGTGGTTATGAATAAGAATAAGGTAATAGTTGCCATTGTTTGGAACAACGTTTGTAGTGGCAAATGTAAGAAAATATGTGTACATTTATACCTGTGTCATTTGTTATGAGATAGTTCTGGCACTGTCTTAATGTGTAAAGAAGAAAAAAATGTGGGCTTTGTTTGATTTTGATTGATTTTTGTATTGGATTTTTGTGAGTTATCCCTCGTGAATTTTTTTTTGGGAAATGAGAAATTTCAGTCCTATATTCGCATTCTAAAAAAATCTATTATGAAATTTGCAATATTTTTTACATTATAAATAAACATTTTATCCTCGTATAGTTTGTAAATAGACATTTTATCTCATTTAAATTAACGTAAATATACATTTTACTCCACATGATTTGAAAAACATAGCACACTAACCCATCGCATGTCATACACAGAATGGATTTTTGCACCTATTCATAAACCATATAGGGTAAACTGTCTATTTTCAGATCATATAGGTATAAATTAAAATCCCCTAATCAAAGATATAAGTTGATTAATCCCTCAATTAATGCCCATATTAATGGTATTCCTATTTCACAAACTATTTATGTATACTAATATATATCATAATTCCTTATTCAGCTGTCAGTTTATCTTTTTAATTAAGATGGACTAATCACTTAGTAATTTCAAAAGTTAAGTCACTTCGCCCGTTAAATAATTAGTAAATGACCTTAAAATTGATCTATAAAAGGTAACGATAGGTTTTCTAAAAAGAACTTCAATGTAAATACAACTGAAAAATAGTACCAAATATGGATTTTTTCAATAATAATTCTAAATTTTTAGTACTAATTAAATATAAGTCCCACAATAATTATTTTATTAAAAATAGTCTCACATAAATATTTTTAATAAATTTAACCCACAAAAATTAATTTTTAAAAACAAATGTTTTAGACTAGTATTGATTAAAAACAAAATTTGGGACTATTTTTTATCAAACAGAATTTTAATGGGACTATTTTGATAATTTCTAAAAACTTGGAACTGATATTACAAAGACATTTGTTCTATAATACCATTTTTTTAAAAAAAATTTACCCTGAAAAATATAATCTTCAAAAATTATTTAACAAAATATATTTTTATTTAATATGCACAAAACACATACATTTACATCAAAATAAATTAATTTTCTAACAGTTAATGAAATGATAACAAATACATTGTATCTTCCAAAATTTAATGTCAATATAACTCCCAACAATTTATGTAAAGCAAAAGTTTCTTTTAGTTGTAAAAGTAGTCCTCCTTTAAAAATAAATTTAATTCTACTTTAATTCGACAACTTCATATCTCAGCTGCATAGATAGCTTTGGCGCATCATCTTTAAAAATAAACACCAGCTTATCAATTCTAGTTTCTGCAAGCATAATCATTTTTAATGTAATTACTTAAGTTGTGTTATGTTTGAAAACGGGGAAACCAGACCTTAGCATACAATATACTATAATACAAATTTGATTTGAATATATGGACTTTATATGTCCAAATCAAATTTGATACATCTGATCTAACATAAGGGCATTATCACTATTTTAGGTTGAACTACACTAAAATTTTAAATATATAGAAACTACTCCAATATTTGTGAGATAAACGGGAAAAAATTAAATGGAATTATCTTCTCAAATGCAAACAATATTTTGAAAATCAACTGAAGCTACCTGACAGGCCTTGGTCAAATGATTATCATCTATTTTCATGTAAGATGTCTTGGGTTCGAGTCATCTCCCCACCCCAAAATACATATATTTTTTAAAAGGTAAGGTAAGACAATTAAACCGATTACAAAGGCAAGATGTAAATATTAAATACAGAAGAAAAGTGATATTTATAAAAACCTTTTGTAAGTGCGAAGCATATTATTCCAACAATATGGTTTGAACTTTGAAGAAATTTGTTATATATATTTCCCTTAATTGCAGATGTGATACTATCAGAGTAAGCTTGTTTGATAACCTTGCCATCAATGAAGGATAATTCTGCCTCACTTCATACATCAGATGAACATAATTATATTTCAAATGACTGGAAATCCGGACCTGATCTTATGGCCAGATCCAACGGCCACAAATGAATTAGAATCGTTGATGTTGGAGTCGGGGTACCCATGACATTTCAATTAATAAAACAGAAGGCACAGACCCATTCACACATACCCATTTCAATGCACCTATTCAAATAATTTTTTCACTATAAACAAATTTTTCACTTGCTACGTGTTTCTTGCTAATTATTACAAAAAAGGATGAATTAGTGATGAATAATTTGCACCTTTTCCTCCGACTAAAGATCTAGGAAATGGCCCTTTGAGGGAATTACAGTACACGATGCAAAGTGAGTTACAATTTTTTTCCCTGCTCAGGAAAAAACAAATGGAAAGTTTTACATTTTACACAATCTTTTCCGGGCTCAATTTGGTAGGCTCATATCCAAATTTTTCTTCCATCAAAAAATATTGCAATGAGAGAGACAATTAAACCATGATCAGCAAATCCAGGAAAAATAGTTGCTCGAAATCTACTTCTTGGAACAAAAACTTTCCCGATTCCGAGCTTATACATAAGGCTAGTCTGCAATATACGAAGCAAGAGTAGTTGATGAACAAAACTAATAATATCAACATATACAGACAGCAAAACACATGCATAAAAGACCGGGAGGGGTTTGGACCAATAATCATAGGCATAATTTTCACTCGTGGGAATCGTTTCTAAATGTAACCTTTATTTCTTGGAAAAAACTTCATATAACAAAATAATTATCGCCAACGACTAATTTTCACACCGATCGTGCAACAAAAAAGAAAAGTAGGGGGAAAATCAATGACCTGTATAAGCATTTTCCTCTGTTCTTTTCTTTTTTGTTCACAAGCAATATTGATGTTAAAACTTTCATGATACATTTGGATTGAATGATCTTGTTACTTATTCAAATTCTCAAACTTTACTACTTTGAATAAGATTCAATGTGTTTTAATAAAGAAATATTATGTATTTCTTGGAGTATAAGAACTCGAATAAAAAGATTTTTGTACTAATAAAGCGTTCCAAATCATGTATTGATATTTCAAATTCATGGCAATCCTTTAATTGCAGCACTTAACTTAAAATATAAAATTTCAGCTTATGTTCAAGAATACTTCCCACCTAAACATTTTAATCTGATTTCAAGAAAAAAAGCCATGTAAATTTGGTCTATTCTGTGAAGATCCATTAAATTTCTAAGTGTTGCCCAAGCGGAACAACAGAATATTGAAGAGTTGGCAGTGAGACCTTGCAGCAGTCAGTCGACTGCACCCGAAGTGGCTGGGACAAGTCAAGATTTTGGGAGGTTTCGGGCAGAGTATTAACGGTTGGGACACAGGACACCAAGAGTAGAGGCCAAGCAACTTAGAAAAAGTACTGTAAGAGCTGAAATCCACAGAGACAAAAAGAGGTTGAGAAGGTGGCAGCTTACTCGAGTATGTGTGAATTATTCACGTGTTACGCCACGTCATCTTACAAGAATATTTGGTTTGTGCCAGGAAATTGCGCAAAAGGGATTTTTCCAGTTTTTGCACAGAAATTCTTAGGGTAAATCCCATGGAACGTCTAATCCCTAACACGGGATAATTCTTCCCAAATCAGTTAAGTTTCAATTAGTATAAATATAAGGGTTCAATTGGGTTACAAAATTATTCAATTATAGGATTCTTCTCCGCCTCTCACATGTTTACTTATCAGTTTGGGACAATTTTTATGTATATGTGATTTGCTATGTTTCTGTTCAGTTATATTCTGACTTTCATGCATAACATCTGTGATGGAGTTGGTATGCACAAATACCACCTCTCAGCGGGTAAATTCTAAGATGAGTACTCATAGTATAGTCACTATGAGATAAGTTATCAGTTCGGGACACAAAATTTTTAGTCAAAATGTTCTGAGTTCTGCCTTTTATTTTAGTCAATCGTTTCCGCAAAATATATGATATATATAAACTTTTAAAAACAATTTTGTCATGATCTTATGCAATTTGACGCTAGGGGTTGCTGAGTTGGGTTTCACTATTTGCCCCGAAATGTTTGAATGTTTTAGATGAGAGCTTATTATGTCTCTGTTATTCTTCTGAGATTTTGTTACTAGCACGCTAGGGTTTGCTGAGTTGGGTTTCACTATTTGCCCCGAAATATGTTTGAATGTTTTAGATGAGAAGTATGATGAATTGTTGCAACCACAAAATAGCTTTTGCACTTTAGCAGACCAGGGTAACAATTATAAAAACAATCAACAATAAATATGTTGGAAGGAAACTGTTATATTGAAATATGGTATACGAAAGTATTTTCCCAGAGAAGAAATCTATGTACAGGGGTTAAATCCCCCTCACCCTAGCATGCTAGTAACAAAATCTCAGAAGAATATCTGAGACATAATAAGCTCTCCTCCCACCTCTCGCATATGCAAGACCCCTCTCTTCTTTTCCTGTTTCTAGATCCACCTATTATTATTTTGTAATTATCTGAATTCAGAAGTCATCCTTATCTTGAAAAGAATTATGTTCACGATTTGAAATGTATAAGAAAAACTTCTCCTATGTGATTTTGGGGAAATGTAACCAATGTCATAATTTCATCAGGTTCTTAGTGAATTTTCTTGGCTAAGAGGAGTTTTATTCTCACGGTGTGTGCTTCAGTACCATCTGATTATGGTTCCGAAATAAACAATTTGCAGGCAGAGAGACTTGAATGTTTCGGCTAAGTTAAATTTAAGAAAGTAATTGACCAACTCTTACACATTATAAGAAATATGAGATCCCAATTAGCTGTATCCGTTCACGCTAATTGGTTAGTTAAGAGTCTGGCGATCAATAGTCTGGTCACAGCACAGACTCATCTTTATCATTTTGGATATCGATAGTACGGGGCATCACATGATTGTCATAGGACACATTTCCCCCCAAAAGCATGCTAGCGAGAACGAATCAGAACCAGCCACTCAATCAAAATACTCATCCTTTATGAGCTATGTGCGAAACATCTAACGAAGATTTTATGTAGGTGATCTTGTGTTTAAACATACTAATTATTTAGCTCCTATTTTCACTAGACGTGGCATTATGCAAGTTAAAAGTACCTCAGCCACAATTGAATCACCATTATAAATGGTGCAGGATCTCTTGAAACGGCAGCCTATCATCTTCATCTCTGTCTTTGAGCCTTCACTATGGTCGCCTACAAGTACTATGTCAAACTCTGTTCTACTGAACTCGTCTATCGTTCTGTTTACTTTGAACACAAAGCCCTTATCTCCATTAAACACATTTCCCCTGAATCCTTTCCATGAAACCTTCTACAAAAATAAAGATGGAACTTTATTATAGGCATAAAGTAGGCGGGACGTATAAGAACATTCAACAAAATCCTTACTGTTTTTGCCAACATTTCAAAGAGGTCAAGCTACAAACATGTTTCTTTTCCCATTCCATAATATTTCAAAAAAGGAGGCGAAGCACTAATTGTATTGAATGGGGATAGGAAATATTGGTTTTCCAGGACAGAGATCTTGAGTTTGAGTCGAAGAAGTTTTTTTGAAAAATATGCTGGTTCGAACCCTCAAAGAAAGGCTGCACTGCACCAATACACAGTGTAAATGGTGAAAGTTTATATACAATCCAGTGACTTGAAAATCAAAAATTCAAGCAAAATCATACTAGATAGATAAATATTCAATCAATCATCTATGTGTTAGAAAGCAAACTCTTAGCGAAAAATAGCACTACTTCGTTTCTTGGTTACCAATATTTCTCAGCACCTAAGCAATATCCAAAATCACACGTCACCGGCACCATATAAGTTTGCCAAACAAAAACTGTATGAGAAACCATTCATAATTCTTCCACTTAATGAAGAAAAATGTAAACCTTCTCAGACTGCAGTTAAAAAATGCTCACGTTTACTCGATTTATAGAGAAAAGGGTATCGCCGGATCCATCCAGGAGCAGCTTTGTACAGTGGGTATGATTAGAATTGGTTGAATTAGCGGTTGGGTGCTGCACTTTGTACACCAAATGACCCTTTGAATCAGTAAATCTCAGAGACCCTCGAGTCCCAAGCCCCTCGTGCTTCTTGCTTACAAAAAGATCAAATGGGATTTCGAAATTAGACCGAAACTGCAATTCATGAAATGGAAATACGGAATTTCCATCCATCAAATGTATGGTATCTCGTTGATGATTTTGAACGTCTTGTTACAAGAAAACTTTCACCGTTGGGAGAAGGAAGGCGTACAAGAGGAAAGTGCCGTGCTTTGATTCTGAGCCAAGAGATGTAGAAAAATCGCCTATTACACACATTATATTCCCAATTTTTGCTTCCTACTTTCTGTTTATTTTAGCATTTTCTTCTAATTTTTTTCAAAAAACTTGTTTTTATTTAATCATATTTTATCTAAATATGTTGTATCTAAAAATTTCATTCAATGTTTTGCATCAAGGAACGGTGTGAAAGATAATGATACCGACACAGGTATGTAGCTCAGTTGGCATCCTGATTTTCAATTTAGAAATTGATCTCAATTACGAGATTTATAGATAATATTTTCTCTCCGTAATTAAAAAAAATGATAATGATACATAGAAATTCCGTCGGTAAATGGAATAAGAGAGAAATTTAAATGAATTAAAGTTGAATTATTTTAAAATAATTATAACAATTAAAAACAAAAAAAAAAAGAGTTTTGCGGCCGCAAACGCTATTATCAATGTTGCACCAGAATGAGGTAGCCTTGCAACTACGAGCGAAAAAGAATTAAGCCACCTCGAAAAAATATTTGTCTTATATTGGAAAATATTATCAAATTCAAACGAAACTCGAGCTTAATTTATTTTTGTTTGGCAGCACGAGCCGCATTTAATTTTTATCAATATAATTATATATTAAATAAATATATTTTGAACCTTTCGAGCATTTATTCTCGAGTAATAACTCAAATAATTTATAAAAATGCTCGATTTTTTAGTGAACTCGAGTTTGAACACTAATTCGAACCAAAATCAAGTAGAAAACATTTAATATAAAAGTTTTGTATCCAACTCGGGATCGAATATATTCAATCCGAGCCTGATTTATTTCTTTATTTTACTTTTGATTTGGTAATTTACATCCCTAATTACAGCAAGCGCTATGCATTACACAAGGAATGACACTCGATTGGAGAGAAGAACCAAAGAAAATTATGTCACGAGGAGTGTTACTATCTATATAGTTTGAGTTATCGGATGAGATACATCAAATAGTGACATTCCCGGATAACCTTTGGCCTTTTTACGCAAAAAACATAAAGGTAAAATTTAAGGATCCAATCATTAGAATCCTGAATGCTTGCTTTAAAGGAAAAGTTCTCGAATCCTATTCCTGAGGCTGAAGTTTTATGTTGCATTTTTTGTCTGAAAAGGATATGGTATCGAAGTCGGCACAAAAAAATACAATTTCCCCAGAGAAGACCACAGGCTTATACTATTATTTTTACAAATATATTGAACATATACGGAGATAGAGACAACGAGGTGATGTCTCAGCGTCCCCTTGGTCAAGCCTTTATTCCCGCCATCTTTAACCTGATTTGTTCCGCACTCGCTTCACAATTTCGACAAAGTATAGTCCATTACATCCACGAGAAAATCTGCAAGCGAAACAAAGACATGTACGTATATTATGATAATTATTCTTGAAAGATATACGCAAAAAAAAAAAAAAAAGTTTCAAATGCGGATGGAAGAAAAAACGAACCAGCATCTGCCTTGGTGAAGCACAGTGGCGGAGTGATCCTGAACACGTTGCCGAAGAAGCCCCCTTTTCCTATCAATACCCCCATGTCTAAAAAACAAAGAAGAGACTGTCACCTTAGCAAGATTTCGGGGTGTTGGAGTCAGCTGTCAAATGCATACAGAAGGCAACAAGAAAGATTGGTCCACTATGTCTATGTGGGTGGTGGAGCATATCAAGCTTTAGCACGACTCATGTCATATCTCGAAACCATAACCATGCAAGCGAGATTCTACTCTACATATTGGGTTCTTATTTTTACGAAAATAATTATCCCAATTTGCTAATGTGTTCCATACTCTTATAAGACCTCAAACATCTTTTTAAAAGTCTGCCGAGGTATTGCAAGAATGTCACCTTTCATCTGTTCCATTATGTGGAGAATCTCAATCTTGGCGGGAATTTTCAGTTGGCGATCCTTTACGAGTTCGACTCCAAGCATCAAACCTCTTCCCCTAACATCCCCAATAACTGCATGAAAAGAACATACGATTGCAGTTTACAATATATAGAAATATGCATATATATATACATATATTCATCTTCATGCAGCATGATTGATATTATCAATTTGGAAAGAATAATTACTGTCAAATTTCTCTTTCAGGGAAGTGAGCCGTTGCTTCAGATGTGATCCGACTACGAAAGAATTCTGCTGAAGGTTCTCATTTTCTATTACTTTAAGAACGGCAAGACCAGCAGCACTACATACAGGATTGCCTCCGAAGGTGTTGAAATAACTTCGGTAAGTCAACACTTTTGCAATTTCAGGTGTCGTGACCACTGCCCCTAGAGGAATTCCGTTCCCAATGCCCTGAAGCAATAAATGGGTCAAATTGAAAAATAGAAAAAAGGGGTGATTAGGCAGAAGGAGAATTAAGAGAGTGGCGAAGGAAGAGTCTAGCTAGCAAGGGAAGTTGCCTCCTCTATGTCCTCTATAACCGCAACAGGTATATATTTTTATTCATATGGTAAATAATTGATTTCGCCATATTACATTTGAAAAAGTCTTTAGTTTTAAAGTTCTCCGCCCCACCCCCCGAAAAAACAAGTTAACTGACTCCACCACAGATATGAGATAGAATAAAGTACCACCTTTGCCATGGTTACAATATCAGGTATGGCCCCATGAGCTTCAAACCCCCAAAAATGGCTGCCAGTTCTAGCAAAACCCGACTGCACTTCATCAGCTATGCAGAGGCCCCCTGCCTTTCTGATGGTGTCGTAAACAGCCGGCAAATATCCAGGGGCCAACTCCATAATTCCACCAACTCCCTGCCCAAAGACAACAATTCAAACTCGTAACAAACTATATAGGAAGAACGCCCAGATGACATATGTGTGCATTTCCATCAAATCAAAACCTGAATGGCTTCAGAAATAAAGGCGCCAACATGACCAGATGTTCCATAAGTAACGATATCTTCAACATCCCTTGCATATTTCAGTCCATCAGAGCCAAATATGCCTCGGTACTGGTCCGGGTTCTGTGCATGGTGGACCCCAGTCTGTAGCAAATATGTGCAAACATGATCCAACAAAATCAAATGTTTAATTCTCTTGTTTTTTGTTTAGCAATTCTTAGAGGGTCAATCACTAGTCCTTCCGCTACATAGTTAACAAGGAATAAGAACAGTCTTGGAAAACAATATATTCTCCTAACACATGTATAACAACACATTAAGGCAAGAAAATGACAACTCAATGTGCATTAAGAACAAGAAATTGGTAATATGACTAAATAACCGAGTAATTTTCAAAAACACTACTCCTATGTGCATTTGAAACTACATATGTTTGCAATGCGATAGTGAAATCGGAAAGTTAATTCTTGAGCCTAAACTTGATATTGTAATATACCTGGACGACATTGAACTTATAGTTACTTTGAGCAGTGGCTCCCATTGTCCCAGACGCATTGCCATGATACCCGTTCCTTATTGATATAACATCGTGACAACCAGTGTACAAACGTGCCATCAACAAAGCAAGCTCATTCGCCTCCGTACCCGAATTTGTGAAGTAAACAACCTAAAAAAACAAGGCGCCAGAATCCAATCATATCCAAATCAAAAACCGTGTAGACATAGTGATCATCCAAACACAATCAATATATACCTTAACCTAAAATTGCAAGAAACAAGATTACTTCCATTTTCAAATCAAACAAAATCAAGTAAAGAAATAAATTATCATCCAAAAACAGTGGAGTCATCGAATATTTATTTACCTTAAACAGCATAAAAGAACAAGATACAAGAATCCTCTAAAAAAATGAAATTATCATCCAAAAACAGTGGGATTCTATGAATATGAACCTTAAGATCACCGGGGAATTTTGATGCAAGTGCCTCGGCAAAATCTGCAATAGCAGGATTCAAGTACAAAACGGTGGAATGCTGCAAACGCTTTGTCTGATTTACTATAGCATCAACTACTTGCGGGTGGCAGTGCCCAACACAAACGGTGGCGATTCCCCCAAATGCATCCAAATATCTCCGGCCCTTCTCGTCAAATAAATACTGCATTTTTCCTTCGACCAAATTCATCTGTAAAGCGATTGAGCAATTTAATTTCCATCACCAGCCATCAATATAAAGGCAAAAAAATACCGACTTTGCGAGAAAACTTCCTTTTCAAACAACAATAGAAATCTGTTCGTCAGCACAAGGATTTAACGAGGGAATAAATATTTGAAAAAACTCAAAAGTATAACAAAAAAACACCCATCTCACAATTTTGTCTCCAAAATAGTTGCACATTGCGAAAAAAACAAACAGATCTATGAATGAACAAATCGCTATTGCCTACGTTATTTTTACCACCTTTTGCCATGTTTTCTTCAAAATCGAAGGATGAGAAAAAAAAATTTCCTTGGCATTTTACACATCAAATCTACGGAAAACAAAAAAATAAAAACGTACGGGATTTTTGTAAAAATGAAAAAAAGCCGGGCTGAGATATTGTTGGCGTTTGCTGAGTATTTCCTCCGCGGAGGGGCCAGAGTAAGGAGGGGGAGTGTAGTCGAACGGGGGCATTTTCGGAAGAAAGGTGTCATCTTCCTGAAGCGGTTGAACTAGAGTTGATTGAAAAGCAGTTGCGGTGCGAAGGGAGGAAGATGGTTTCCCCGAAAATGCCCTTTGTAGAATCCTACGGACCATCTTCACCGTGAAATGGAAACACGGAGAAGATCGGAGAGACGGAGATGAAACCAAGGTTGGTGAAGACGAAGCAGTAGAAATATGAATTGCTATTATTATTAGAGAATCTTATTTATAGCATCTGTATGAAATATTATAGTAATTGCAATTATTTTAGAACTATATTTTTAATATAAAATATTATTTAAAATTTAATGAATTTTTGTAAAAATATATATTTATATTTTTCTATACAATTCAGAGTTTGAATTTTGTACTTTTATGTTTTTATCATTTTGAGGGAACTTTTAATATTTTTAGATATTAAAATTAGTTATAATATAAGTTACTTACTTAATAAAATAGTTTATATTACGTTAATATGAAGATTATCAACATTTATTATTCTTGTATTTATGTGAGTTATTGTTAATAAGGCTAATTTAAAAAAAAATTGTGAATTTTTTTAAAAAAATTAAAAATAATATTAATATTTTTTGTCTTAATAAATTAGGATGAAACACATATCATGTATGCGTTTTTTACGTTTTATTACTTTTAGTGCTTTTCTTACTTTTAAAAATAAAAATATTTGTTTTTTTAAGGGAAAATTTTGGGTTGGTATCATTAGGTAAAAGATCTTTCAACTCAGTCACCCAAAAAAATTCAACTAAGTCCATTTTTTAATAAAATGACCAAACTAACCTCATTTATCAAAACACTCTGCACCACATGAGTAAATTTTACATGCACGCGCGTGAGTCAATTTTACATGCACCGGATAAGTAATTTTTACATGCACCGCATTAGTAAAATTTTACATGCACCACATGAATAATTTTTACATGCACCACATGATTAATTTTTACATCCACCGCATGAGTCAATTTACATGCACCGTATGAGCAATTTTTTACATGCACCGCATGAGTAATTTTACATGCACCACATGATTAATTTTTACATGCACCGCATGAGTAATTTTACATGAACCGCGTGAGTAATTTTTACATGCACCGCATGATAAATTTTACATCCACCGCATTAGTAAATTTTACATCCACCACATGAGTAATTTTACATCCACCACATGAGTAATTTTTATATGCACCGCATAAGTCAATTTTTACATGCACCGCATGAGTCAATTTTTACATACACAACATGAGTAAATTTTACATGCACAGCATGAGTAAATTTTACATGCACAACATGAGTCAATTTTTACATGCATCACATGAGTAATTCTGCATAATTAAATTTTACATGCACCGCATGAATACATGAGTCAATTTTGCATGCATCGCATGAGTGCATAAGTCAATTTTACATGCACCACATGATTAATTTTTACATGCACCGCATGAGTCAATTTTACATGCACCCCATGAGCAAATTTTTACATGCATTGCATGAGTAATTTTATATGCACCGCATGATTAATTTTTACATTCACCGCAATAGTCAATTTTACATGCACCGCATGAGTAATTTTTACATGCACCGCATAAGTGCATAAGTCAATTTTACATGATTAATTTTTACATGCACCGCATGATTAATTTTTACATGCACCGCATTACATGAGTCTAGCGATGCATGTAATTTACGTGCACCGCTAGACACAAGTGGTGCACTTAAAATATAATATGCATGCATTGCATGAGTGCAACAATTAATGAACCCACAAAATAGCGAGTAAAAGATTAAAAAGATGGTACCTTCTTGTAATTTTATCATAAAATAAACCAATCATTTTAATACAATAAAAAATTCTTGTAATTTTATTGTTCACGTGAAAAATAAAAATAAAAAATAAAAGGTAATGTTGGCCAACGGCATTGTAGCCGTTGGCCAACGGACTGCCGTTGGGCAACGGCTTAATAAAAAAAATGTTAAAAAAAAAAATTTGCTTTTATATATACCTCATTTTTCCTCTCCAATTTTTCATCTCCAACTCTCTTACTCTTACAATCCTAATCTTGTATTCAATTATCTCGTTTTTCCATATTTTCACTAATACGATGGCATCTTCTTCTACTAGTCGTGGTGGTTCCTCAAATCCACCTTTATTCCAAGAAAATTATGATATTTTTGCCGAGTTTGATAATGCTTATGATGTTGAAGAAACGGAACATGTTGCAGAACCGGCGGCCCCCCAAAATCCGGCCCCCGGCGGGTCATCCACGACTACTGCCGCTTCGAGTCGCACGAGTAACCGTCCCAAACGAAGTAAGGTATGGGATCATTTTGACGTCGAGACAAAACCAGGTACGAACGAATCTGTTGTTATTTGTAAAATATGTAAAACCACATATAATTATAAAACAGGTGGTTCCGCTGGCGGTACCGGAACTTTTAAGAAACATCTAGTTAAAAAACATAATTTTGATGATGTTACTTTTCAACCATTAGGTAGAGAACCAACCCAACTTCAAATTAATCCTCAGTCTGGCACTAATTTTATCTTAACACCGGAAATGAACAAAAGATTATTCGTTCGTTTTATTGTAAGATGCGAACTTCCCTTTTTGTTTTCTGAAAAAGATGGCTTTATTGAATTTTCTTCTGGTATCCAACAATGTTTTAGACATATTTCTAGGCATACTTTGAAAAGAAATATTGTGGATGTGTTTCTTGATTACCGTAAGACTTTAGTTGATCATCTTTCTTCTATTAACTGCAGATTAAGTTTAACTACTGATATTTGGACGAATACCGCACTACTTTCTTTTCTTGTTATTACTGGTCATTGGATTGATGATAACTGGTGTTTGCAGAAAAGAATTTTGTCACTGGATGAATAAAAATCTGCACATACTGGTTCCCAAATTGCTAAATATATTGTTAATGTTCGTAGATTTTATGGAATTGGAGATAAAATTTGTTCGATTACACTTGACAACGCTTCAAATAATAACGCGGCAATGCGTGAACTTAAAATATATTTACGATCAATGCTTAATGGTGTTTTTTTCCATGTTAGATGTGCATGCCATATAATTAATTTAGCAGTAAAAGATGGTTATGAAGATGCTGAATGTAGTAGCATAGACAAACTTAAAAATTGTTGTCAATGGATACGACAGTCACGCATTAAGTGTGACTGGAAACATACGTGTGCAAGTCAGAATCTTCGGTTTACTCTTTTTCCACCGCCCATTGTAAGTCGATGGAATTCTTTGCACAAAATGTTAGAATCGATGTTACCTTATCAAGATGCTTTAATTTCTTTTTATAACTCTTATCAAATGCCTGAAAGTTATTTATTGTCTGATAAGGATTGGTTTTTTGTTAACAATTTAACTGCTTTGTTATCAACCTTTAAAGATGCAACAGATTGTTTCTCCGGTGTTTGTAATCCTACTTCTCATTATTTTCTTCAACTTGTATTTAACATGTTTTGTAAATTTATTGAATTTAGAGATGATATTGAGTTGACGTCGTTCGTTAATCGTATGGAGGAGAAGTTTAAAAAATATTGGGAAGAAATTCCACACGTGCACTGTATATCTACATTGTTAGCCAAAATTGCTAGAGATGTATTTGCAGTCCAAACATCAAGTGTCGCATTAGAGTCGGCATTTTCAACTTGTACTCGGCTCATTGGAGACTTTAGAGTTTCTCTACAAGCAGTATCATTGTGCATGCTTACGCTGCTAAGAGATTGGTTCGATGCTGAGAGAAGAAATAAGAGAGAATGAGGAATCGACGAGTTCCGCAATGAAAGTTCCGAAGAAGAAGAAGAATTGGCCAAGCCTATACTTATAAATTATGATGAGTAATGTATTTTTATTATAAATTTCAAATGATGTATCTTTTATGTTGTTTTTCATATTCAATAAATAATGTATTTTTCCTTTACGATTTGGGTTGAAAAAAAAAATTAAAAAAATTCGGCTTGGCGATCGATCGCCAAGACCCCGTGGGTAAAAAAAAAAGAAACAATTGGTGATTGATCGCCGAACATGGCGATCGATCGCCAAACCGGTTCCGGTTGGAACCGGTTTACCCCGGACCAATCCGATAATTCGGATCCGGGGTTCTGAATCGGAGCGGTTCCATGGCATTTGCCATGGAACCGGAACCGGACCAATCCGGTTCGGAACCGGATTGGTCCGGTTCCACACAAAACGAGCCCGGGATCGGTTGGATCCGGTCCGAATCCGGTTCGATCCGGCCCGTGAACACCCTGAGTTCCAGAGTATGGTAGCATAATTATATGTATAACTTATAAGAGAACTGTAGAAATCGGCTTTTAAGCCAGACACACACTGCTAAATATGCATTGCCGACAATTACCTTTTGCCTAGGCATCCATCAATCTCTCAAATTTCAGGTACACTGCATTTGGCCTCCCTTGATATTCAAAAGTAGATTAAATTAGGGGAAAAAGTAGGTGCAAGGCTTCCTGTGATCTTGAATATGTTGTTAAAAAAACCCGTCCTCTGGTAATTTACTTCTGTGGGAATTGACTCTTCTATTCACTAGTACTAACGCAATTCATGGATGTTCATGTAGTTTCTTCTAATGCAGTTCATTTATAGATGATGGTCTTTTTTTAACGCAATCAAGATGCCTTTGTCGTTCAGGAGGAGGGTAACTATGTTGATGCAGCCAAATTCGTGATTCACCTCAGAGAATCTGGTTTGAAGCTAGAGGTATATAGCTATTTAATAGCAATGATGGCCGTGGTCAAAGAGCTTAACGAATTTGCAAAATCTTTGCGCAAGCTAAAGGGCTTCACCAAGGCCAGTCTGATTGCTCGACTAACTTAAGAAAACATTAGCCTCATCGAGAAGTGTCAAGAAGATCTGTTGACTTCTGGGCTCCTTTTATCTAATTGGGTTATTTAAGAGGGAGGCCCCTCTTTTCTTGGAACAGTCCATCAGAGACTTCTGGCGATGTATGTCTGTGCTGGACGTGGAGGCGAGGCAGAACAACAGTTGTGGGAAATGAAGCTCTTGGTAAGGAGGCTGATGCTTATGTTTACGACATTGTGATGGCTATTTGTGCTTCGCGAAAAGAGGCCGGTTCTGTAAGTAGGTTGCTTACTCGGATGGAGGTTGGAAGCTCGTCAAGGAGAAAAAAAAAGTTATCTTGGTTGTTGAGAGGTTACATCCAAGGTGGTCATTTCAATAATGTTGCGGATACGGTTATGAAAATGCTCGACCAAGGTTTGTATCTGGAGTTCTTGGACAGAGCAGCTGTACTCCAGGGATTAAGCAGAGGGATTCAACATTCTTGAAACATCAATACTTACCTTACACTTTGTAAACTACTCTCGGATGCTAATCTGCTCGGCCCATGTCTTGTTTATCTTCACATGGGAAGATATAAGCTTTGGATTATAAAAATGCTTTGAAAAACCATCGGAAAGTTAGGAAAACTCCAAATCTGGTGAAGGTATATCATAGAGCTGTGACCTGTGTGGATGTTAAGATCTGTATATGCTGTACAAAGTAGATTTTGCAACACAATGTATACGATATCTGTGAGTATGATACATGTTTACTCCTATTAGGAATAAGGCCTCGCTGTGGGAATTTGGGTTATACATTTCATATACTGCATGATCATCTTTGAATGTGTTAATTAATATGTGTTTTCATTAGTTTGTAAACAGTCAGATGCCGATCTTTATGAAAATTTCAGTGATCCATTTGGTGTTTCTCTGTTTTTTCTTTTTTTAAACCGTGATCCAAAGATTGTTGATATATACAAGTCATGTATAATTATTGTTGGACCCAAATATAAGGGTGTAATTTGTTTGTTGCTCTCTTAGTTTGTACTAGTAGGTCGTTTCCGTGTGGAGCTACTTTAGATATCCCATGGTGATGGATCTTTGCTGGATTCAGTTAGTTGTGAGGTAAGTTTAACGATTTTTGTGCTTTTACATTTTCTGTTCTGATACTAGCAGATGTGATTCAAGTAGGAACTCTTCACTCATAGAATCTGTACATATTGTTGTTGCTTCTTCACGTGCGTTTGAAAGTTGAAAGTTGATCTAAAAATGTTTTTTCTTAATTAAAAAAACTATGCTATAAAGTGAACTGGTGTTTGGTTGAACTTTTACCTTAAAAAAATGCTTAAAAAGGACTTGAGTAGAATCGAAGATCAACAATTGTCGCTTTTATCTTAGGCACACAAGGAAATAGCACATGAAGCAGTTCGAAAGTCGTTAGTTCTGTTAAAGTTTCTTCTGCTGGACCAAAATGCCAAACGAATTTCGTAGTTGGAAAGCATGCTTTTGATCTGGGTTACCAATGTGGTGGATGGACCGCAACATGGGATGGGAAAAGTGGTAGAATCACGACTGGTAAGTCATTTTTAGGGATTCATGTGTCTCTAAGTAAAACACATGTTTTAGTAACAAAGGACACAAACTACTACTGGCCATAATATTGGTCATGCTACCATTCAACATTTTGCATCTTGTTCTCGTTTGGGATCCATTTACTGTTCAAATAAATAATCAAGAACATTTTGCAAACTGGTGTCATATGGTAATGGTTTCAAAATATGTTGAAGATTTGTTATCCAATTATCGGTTTCCCTTGGAACATGAATGTCACTTAGTGTTAGGTTTGCAAAAGCATCGAACTAGCTTGCAAGTTTGGTTCAATTTGAATTGAAATCATCAGCAGCATTTAACATTCTTTGCTCTGGTTATGTGTCATCCTAGTGTGCTTTTGTGTATGTAGGTGATTATCTATATTGGAGAGGCAATGCTCTACCCCTGAGATTGTAGATCATGAGTATTCTTCTTAGATTCATTGTTTTTGTTTTCAAATTATACCTTGAAATTCTAACTTGAAGACCAGAACTTTATGGTTTACTACGTTCATGACAGGGATTACCAGTTTGGATGCAATAAAAGACACTGTTGAACCCGAGACAGAGGTGATAATGTACAAAACCCATCGGCATCCACCTTACATGATAACGCTTACTCTTTCGCCATTGTAGTTGTAGGCGAAGGTCCATACTGGAATCTGGTGGCGACAGTAAAGATCTCAGAATTGATTTTAATGGAGCCTAACTAATAAGCCTCATTTCTGATGACATTCCCACTTTAACAATCTTGAAATCTGGAGGCCTTTGGTTTTTGAACCTATGCTTTTTGGAAAAAAAGATGGATGCCCTTGTTGTTGCATGGCTACCGGGAAGCGAAGCAACTGGGATTATTGATGTTATCTTCGAAGAAGATGAGTTCCTAGGACGGCTCCCAATCACCTGGTTTTGGAACTTAGGATTCTTAGTCATTGGAATTTTTGTTGAGCCTCGGTTGCTCGATACTCATATTACACACTTAATTCAACAACAAACTAAGCATCTAATCCCAATTAATTGGGGTTTGCTAAATGAATAATAGAGAGAATCAAGTCGGGTCGAAGAATAGTGAACGCCCCAACGCAACTCATCTTATAGTTCATGTCATTGAGATGTGACTAATTTATCCGATTGGTTGTCACAGGCCTACCAGCACCCTCCTCCTTTATCTTAGTCACACAAGGAAATAGCACATGAAGCATTTCTGTTAAAGTTTCTTCTGCTGGACCAAAATACCAAACAAATTTCGTAGTTGGAAGCATGCTGATGATCTGGGTTACCAATGTGGTGGATGGACCGCAACATGGGATGGGAAAAGTGGTAGAATCACGACTGGTAAGTCATTTTTAGGGATTCTTGCGTCTCTAAGTAAAACACATGTTTTAGTAACAAAGGACACAAACTACTACTGGCCATAATATTGGTCATGCTACCATTCAACATTTTGCATCTTGTTCTCGTTTGGGATCCATTTACTGTTCAAATAAATAATCAAGAACATTTTGCAAACTGGTGTCATATGGTAATGATTTCAAAATATGTTGAAGATTTGTTATCCAATTATTGGTTTCCCTTGGAACATGAATCTCACTTAGTGTTAGGTTTGCAAAAGCATCGAACTAGCTTGCAAGTTTAGTTCAATTTGAATAGAAATCATCAGCAGCATTTAACATTCTTTGCTTTGCTTATGTGTCATCCTAGTGTGCTTTTGTGTATCTAGGTGATTATCTATATTGGAGAGGCAATGCTCTTACCCCTGAGATTGTAGATCATGAGTATTCTTCTTAGATTCATTGTTTTTGTTTTCAAATTATACCTTGAAATTCTAACTTGAAGACCATAACTTTATGGTTTACTACGTTCATGACAGGGATTACCAGTTTGGATGCAATAAAAGACACTGTTGAACCCGAGACAGAGGTGATAGATGTACAAAACCCATCGGCATCCACCTTACATGATAACGCTTACTCTTTCGCCATTGTAGTTGTAGGCGAAGGTCCATACTGGAATCTGGTGGCGACAGTAAAGATCTCAGAATTGATTTCAATGGAGCCTAACTAATAAGCATCATTTCTGATGACATTCCCACGTTAACAATCTTGAAATCTGGAGGCATTTGGTTTTTGAACCTATGCTTTTGGAAAATAAGATGGATGCCCTTGTTGTTGCATGGCTACCGGGAAGTGAAGCAACTGGGATTATTGATGTTATCTTCGAAGAAGATGAGTTCCTAGGACGGCTCCCAATCACCTGGTTTTGTTGAACTTAGGATTCTTAGTCATTGGAATTTTTGTTGAGCCTCGGTTGCTCGATACTCATATTACACACTTAATTCAACAACAAACTAAGCATCTAATCCCAATTAATTGGGGTTTGCTAAATGAATAATAGAGAGAATCAAGTCAGGTCGAACATAGTGAACGCCCCAACGCAACTCATCTTATAGTTCATGTCATTGAGATGTGGCTAATTTATCCGATTGGTCGTCACAGGCCTACCAGCACCCTCATCCTTTATCTTAGTCACACAAGGAAATATCATATGAAGCATTTCTGTTAAAGTTTCTTCTGCTGGACCAAAATGCCAAACGAATTTTATAGTTGGAAAGCATGCTGATGATCTGGGTTACCAATGTGGTGGATGGACCGCAACATGGGATGGGAAAAGTGGTAGAATCACGACTGGTAAGTCATTCTTAGGGATTCGTGCGTCACTAAGTAAAACACATGTTTTAGTAACAAAGGACACAAACTACTACTGGCCATAATATTGGTCATGATACCATTCAACATTTTGCATCTTGTTCTGGTTTGGGATCCATGTTCAAATAAATAATCAAGAACATTTTGAAAACTGGTGTCATATGGTAATGATTTCAAAATATCTTGAAGATTTGTTATCCAATTATTGATTTCCTTTGGAACATGAATCTCACTTAGTGTTAGGTTTGCAAAAGCATCGAACTAGCTTGCAAGTTTGGTTCAATTTGAATAGAAATCATCAGCAGCATTTAACTTTCTTTGCTCTGCTTATGTGTCGTCCTAGTGTGCTTTTGTGTATGTAGGTGATTATCTATATTGGAGAGGCAATGCTCTTACCCCTGAGATTGTAGATCCTGAGTATTCTTCTTAGATTCATTGTTTTTGTTTTTGTTTTCAAATTTTACCTTGAAATTCTAACTTGAAGACCAGAACTTTATGGTTTACTACGTTCATGACAGGGATTACCAGTTTGGATGCAATAAAAGACACTGTTGAAGTCGAGACAGAGGTGATACATGTACAAAATCCATCGGCATCCACCTTACATGATAACGCTTACTCTTTCGCCATTGTAGTTGTAGGCGACGGTCCATACTGGAACTTGTGGCGACAGTAAAGATCTCAGAATTGATTTCAATGGGGCCGAACTAATAAGCCTCATCTCTGATGACATTCCCACGTTAACAATCTTGAAATCTGGAGGCCTTCGGTTTTTGAACCTGTGCTTTTGGAAAAAAGATGGATGCGCTTGTTGCTGCATGGCTACCGGGAAGTGAAGCAACGGGGATTATTGATGTTATCTTCGAAGATGATGAGTTCCTAGGACGGCTCCCAATCACCTGGTTTTCTTGAACTTTGGATTCTTAGCTATTGGAATTTTTGTTGAGCTTCGGTTGCTCGATACTCATATTACACTCTTAATACAACAACAACAACTACTATTAAGCATCTAATCTCAATGAATTTGGGTGTGTTTAATGAACAATAGAGATAATCAAGTTGGGTCGAACATAGTGAACACCCCAACGCAACTCATCTTATAGTTTATGTCATTGAGATGTGACTAATTTATCCGACTGGCTGTTACAGGCTACCAGCACCCTCCTCCTTTATCCTGGCTTGGGACAGACAACGATATATATCATAAGTGATCCATATCACAAGTTATGTATATCACTGGCGGAGTTATGTTACACACTTAATAGAAATATATTATATATAAAATAAATTTTTTTGCTATGATCAAAACTCAAAAAATAAAATATTTTTAAACGTATTATTCTCTATTTTAATTTAACTTGGACATTTGTTTAAAGTGTAACATGATTGTGTCAAATCTTCTCCTAGTGAGTCAGTCAAATAACATTTTTTCTATTTTGTAAATATAATCTTTGACAATCAAGCTAATAACTGAGAGATACAATCTTCTCCGGTAACTATCATATGTAACAGAATAACTCTTCAATATCACCTAATTAAAATCTTTTAGTTGTTTTCTTAACGAATCGACGGTTCATTTACTTTACAAAGGAATTATGAATATATATAATATCGATTAATGGGAACATCGTTTAACAACTAGTCTAGATTATATCAGATTTGAACATTACTTGGTAAATATGTTAATGCTATCAACTTACCCAGTTAACATCCAATAATTTTAAAAACTTGAAAATTAAACTGTCGGTACATATATATTTTTATACTATTTTTTTGTTGGCACCGCATAAGGCGCGGTGTTAAGTACCAACATGTTGGTCAATTTTTTTCTAATTTGATCAAAACTAACATTTCAAATAACTGATTTTAACAAACTTTTTTTTAAAAAAACGATCATGTTACGGTAATTGAATGAAAAAAGTAAGCAAATGACTGACTTTAATTTTTTTTAAAAAAAATTATGATCATCTTACTCTATAAACTGAAAAAATAATATTTGAAGTTGCACGCATCAGCAACTGATTAATATATTTTTTTTCTAATCAGTTCAAGCCAAATCCGTGCATCAAACGCATCAACAACTGATTAAGATATTTTTTTTTCTAATCAGTTCAAGCCCAATCCGTGCATCAAAATAATAATACTAAACAAAAAAAATTTATTTAACAAAAAAATTTGAAAAAAGATTTTTTTTAATGAACAATAAATCATTCCACACTTATTATATATACTAATGCATTCTCAATTCATCATGCAACTCATCATAATTAATTGCATACAACACATAAATGAAAAGAGAAAGGCGCACACCCTTTATACAGACCATATACACATATAGTAGTGCTCACATACGAGCATCGAATGCGTGAATGTGTATCTAATGTATAAAGCGCCCTACTCAATACCGATACTGGTACTTCGGCCCTGGAAGCACCTCCAATCAACAGCTCAAACTCAACTCCGGAGCCACTGCTGTACTTGTCCACCTGCCCCAAAAGAGACAGCCCCGACACGGGTTGAGCATACCAACACCACCATCTCAATAACAGTAATATCACAATTCATAATTTACAGCATATAAAGCTGTAAACTTAAAAGATACACCCTGTATAGTATCGTCATCATATGGGATCTCACATGCTATTCATGTTCTTACAATAACCGAAATTATCAAACTCCAAAGTCAGTTAATCATTTCATTGATTAACTTTACCCATGCTCAAACCAATAATGAAATCAAATGTAATTAAATCATTACTCTAATGATTTACAAATAACACATATACCTCTACAATGATTTCACAGTTCCATTACCTCGCACGCTCAACAGCGGCGGCACTATAACAGATGTTCGCTCCATAACGACAACATCTCAAACATTGCTCGCTCCATAGCGGCACCGTATAATTCACAATACATACCAATTCATTGCACCCTAGTATATTATTCATTCTACAATGACAATAATATATAACACTATGCTCGTACGTTATACGTACCTTATGATCCAAATATATATATATATATATATATATATATATATATATAATCACATATTTTAATATATAATGAAGACAATAAATTAATTGCACTTAATTATTATAGATAGCTAGGCACTAACCAAGAAAATACGTGATAATTCATACCAACTTTGATATAAATAGTTAATTTGAGTTTTATAAACATATTTATAAATTTATTCATGACTATTCGCCAAATTAAACAATGTATTAAATTTTTTATTTTAATTTTAACAAAATTCATTATTTACCTCACATCAGTCTTCAACCATTATCATTTCTATTTTCATTCAATTATTTATAAAAATATCAGTTCATTACATATCATATCAACTTTCAGTTTCACATGCAAACACGATTATTTTTTCCAAGAGCATTAATATTTTTTGCTCGAATTTACATAATAAATATTATTTTTCCAACTCTACAATATATTATGCCTTTTCCACGATTTGACCTTCAATCATATAATTAACTTTGATTTGCAATCATTTAATGACGGATATTCATAATTTATTTAAATGTATTAAATAGAAACATAAATTATTTTTTTCCCGAAAATGACGACTGAGCAATTATATTTAGTCAATTATACATTTGATTTAATTAGACCAATTAAATATCTAAAATATTACAAAATTATGATAATATAGACAAAATAATCATGCATCCTGTAATGAATTTTTTGCCTTCGTTTTACCGTTGAAGCTAAAATATTGTGAAATATACTATTAATTATTAAGTGATCATTTTAATTTTGACTTTTAGGCTACGTTCTCTTCTTTGTATGTGTGTGTGTATATATATCATATAGAAGAAGATCAATGTATTAGTGCAACGATTATCCTCCATTCAAAGGCAAGACTACGCCTACACACGAGGTTTCAAGGTTAGCATTATTGTAAAACGTTTATTATTATTATTATTGTTGTTGTCGTCATCGTCGTCGTCGTCATTGTAGTTTCAATTTGGCACTATATTTTGTTGTTTCTTGTTCACAATTGCTCACATGTCTTTGGTTTTTACTCGTTTGGCGTCATGAACGGATGGACGTTCATCTTTGTTGTTGTTGTTGGTGGTGATGGTGGTCGGTCTCAAGCCCGGGTTAAGATGAAATGTTGCATTAGATAGCTAATCAACGGAAAAAATGGACAAAATTCTTATATAAGGATCGGGGGATTTATGTAGAGATATCAACTTAGTGGAATAAAGTTTGCGAATCGTAATTTGAGACAATCGACATATTACAGCAAAATCAAGTGACATACACATCTAATTAACGATAATTTTTTTATGTATTTATATTAAAAGAAAAAAAAGCACTTCTTTATTTGACATACATCGCTGAAGATTTTGGATTATTCATATGTTTTCATACACGATCAAGTGTTGTTTTCTACATGACCAGCCCGTATGTGATTTAAGAGAACAATGTATAGTTGTTTACATTAATCGATTTGTCGCTTGGATTTGCAACTAATCAAATATTTGTTGAATTTGTTTTTAATAAATAGGATAATGATAGGAAATGTTGATGGTTTTTTTAAAAAAAATTACTAAACCCAACTCGAAAATATGATTTCGGTTACTATAAAAGACCTGACAACGGTTCAGAACCACCGATTAGATGAACCTCGATCCTTAACTTAACCTTCCTTGATGGTTCCGGTTAACCAATAATTACGGTTACGGTTTGACCCTTATTTTTTTTAAAAAAATTAAATTATTATTAAAATTTGAAAAAAAAATTATAAAAAGTATTTGAATGTATTTTACTTAATGAATTAATCATAAAATAACCTTAAATAAATTCAATCTACAATAATCAAAATTTGGAAGAGATATATTTGTCTGATTAATACATATATATTATAACTCTATTTAGGTCAACAAGACTCTTATAGCTTTGGAGTTGAAACTAATTATTCAAATTAGATGTCATGAGTTTAAATCTACATAACATAGGTTTTATATAAAAATGTAAAAAAAATTAAAATAAACCCTTGAACCGCTGGTTCACGGGTTAGAAAAGTATGACCCTTAAGCGGCCCGCCTATAGACAAGCTGATTACATGCCCGACCCATCGAATCGTTGACACGATTAACCGACTCGTTGACCACGGTCCGATTCCGAACCAGTTCAAGGTTCATTATGACCCTTAATCGAGTCTAATAAAACTGAAAATATGGCCATCAATTGTCTTTATTCACTATTTATTTCGGGAAAAATGATAAATTTGTAAATGTATCCATGTGAAGGAAATCATAATTCTTAATTCATTGATACTTACTATGCACGTGTACAAGAAATAGATTTATCATTTATCATATATAATATGTTATAGAATAAATAATAAATTGTTCAATCTCTTTGTAAGCTAGAGCTTTTAGATGAGACGTCAATTCAACATAATATTTCAGAGCCTCTAACACTAATATCCTAGGTTCAAAACTCATAAGCAACTCCACCCACATAAAATATCCACTTGATGAATCTGAAGAAAAAAAAAAATTGTTCAATCACTCTATAACCTCGGACTTTTAGATGATACGTCAATTCAACAGTACATATCAACACGCGCACATAGACACGCAAAACTTATAAAAATAGTTGTATTTTACAGCTAATTACATGCTCTTTGGATATGTCAAAGGAACAGAACAGTCATCTAGGAAACAGCTTAGGCTTTAAATTTTTCCAAAAAATTCAAAAAAACGAACCATAAACTTAATGACGTGGTGAAGGCGATTTGATGCATTTTCGTAGTAAATAAAACATCTCAAAGAATTATTTTGATTCTAGCAATAACGTGAATAATAATTTATCTAGTGTCTCGAATATTTGACTTGATTACTTAAGATTTTATTAGCTGCTTAGAATATTTTATATTAATACTTATATTTTTTATTTTTATTTTTTTTATATTATTGACTAGTGGATATGTAAATTACTCTTTACGAAAATGATTATATATCATTTTTTCATTCTGCCTCTACATCCATAATCCATACCCTATTGCCGATGGCTTGTAGCCATCTGGTATTGGTCGCAGTTACGATCCGGAGATCTTCTGTTTGATCCCACATCTCCCCAACAGTAGTTAGTTGTAATAGTTGCGGAAAAAAAAAATTACATACCCTATTTATATGTGTGTGCTAACTGTGGTGTGCATGAAGAAACTCAAAGAACTTGTGATTAAAAAAGGCCAACACCACCTGATGTCTCGATACAGTTGATACAAGCTCACATGTTCTTTATTTCTTTTACATATTCTTCGATTTCTAGGCCGGGACGATAAGATTCATGGCCGACGAGGAAAACTACACGAAAGACGGGACGTTGGACTACCGCAATAATCCAGCGAACAAGAAGAAAACAGGAACATGGAAGGCCTGCCCCTTTATTCTTGGTGCATGAATAAACGTTTTAAATGATTATATATAAAAACTGTTAGATAAAAAATAAAGAAAGTGTCTGATGAAATTATGTACGCATGCAGGAAATGAATGCTGTGAAAGACTGGCATACTATGGAATGGGTACTAACCTCTTTGTTTACTTTACAAATCAACTGAATCAACCAAGTGCTACAGCTTCCAAAAATCTGTCGAATTGGTCTGGAACATGCTACATTACGCCCTTGATCGGCGCGTTTCTTGCTGATGCGTATCTCGGAAGATACTGGACTATTGCCAGCTTCTCCATCATCTATGTCATTGTAAGTTTCCGACTCAGATTTTGTGTTGGAACGCCAACTATATTATCTCTAACATGAAATAATTGTTTTTTGGTGATGTAGGGGATGACATTGTTGACTATATCAGCATCGGTTCCAAGCGTAAGGCCGACGTGCTACGAAAAAGACGTCTGCAGTGCTACAGGTTCTCAAACGGCTGCCTGTTTTGTTGCACTGTACTTGGTGGCATTGGGAACTGGTGGCATCAAGCCTTGTGTCTCCTCCTATGGAGCGGATCAATTTGATGATGCTGATGAATTTGAGAAAGTACACAAGGGCTCTTTCTTCAACTGGTTCTATTTCTCGATCAATATTGGTGCATTAATCGCATCCTCGGTTGTGGTCTGGATACAAGTGAACATCGGTTGGAGCTGGGGGTTCGGGATTCCGGCCGTGGCAATGGCAATAGCCGTGGCATTTTTCTTCTCCGGTACTCGATTGTATCGTTATCAGAAACCTGGTGGGAGCCCTCTAACACGGCTCTGCCAGGTAGTCATGGCTTCGTTAAAAAAATATCGAGTCAATGTACCAGTTGATAAGGCACTTTTATACGAGACTACTGATGCAGAGTCTGTTATTGTAGGCAGCAGGAAGCTTGACCACACAAATGAACTCAGGTATGTTTGTGTACTAATCTTCTCCTATTAGTTATCGACTCAGAGACATACAACGTTTTAGAAAAGAGTAGATCAATTGGGGTTTAATTGAACTTGTTAAGAGATGGGGAAAAAATAATGAATTTGATGTTTAGGATTCATAGAGTCCCACCTCAGATTCAGAGGATATTCTCGACACTTGAAACGTGTTTCACCTAACAGCCTAGTTTCTTGAACTGGGATCCACTATTAGGCTAAACGATGCCCTATCACGAACTAGTTTTTGAGGGGACAAAATGAAACTTGACCCCAAGAAAATTCACTCAAATGAACAAGACCTGGACTAATATGATTTAGCTAACATAAAAAATCGGGAATTCTCAGTTTTTTTGACAAGGCAGCAGTGGAGACACAAACAGATCATAGCAAGGGGTCAATAAATCCATGGAGACTTTGCACTGTCACACAAGTCGAGGAGCTCAAAGGAATCATACGATTGCTCCCCATATGGGCAACCGGTATCATCTTCAGCACAGTGTATGGACAAATGAGTAACTTATTTGTATTACAAGGTGGGTACATGGATACTCGAGTCGGCCACTCAAACTTTAAAATCCCAGAAGCATCACTCTCCTTATTCGACACTCTCAGTGTCATCTTCTGGGTACCAGTCTACGACAGAATCATCATTCAAATAACAAGAAAATTCACTGGTCACAAAAATGGCCTTACTCAGTTGCAGCGTATAGGAACTGGACTCTTCATATCAATCTTTTCCATGGTTTCAGCTGCAATCTTAGAGTCCGTGAGGCTTGGTATCGTGAAAAGACATAACAGCTATAGCGTTAAGGAAGCACCAATATCGATATTCTGGCAGGTGCCTCAATACTTCTTCATAGGCTGTGCTGAAGTGTTCACATACATTGGTCAGATGGAATTTTTCTATGAGCAAGCTCCTGATTCAATGAGAAGTTTATGTGCGGCTCTGTCACTAACCACAACTGCTCTGGGTAACTATGTAAGCTCTTTATTAGTGACAATTGTTATGGATATTAGTACAAGAAATGGGAAGCCTGGATGGATAGCAAAGAACCTGAACTATGGCCATCTTCATTACTTCTTCGGGCTGTTGGTGGTGCTGAGCATACTAAACCTGGGAGTGTTCATTGTGGTAGCAAAACGATATACCTACAAGAAGGCGATGGGAACTCTCCGCTGATTACCTGATAAAAAAATGTACTGCAGACTTATAATGTAATTACATTCTGTTTGAACTGTAAGTAATTGCTTTTACATCTGTTGATTTACATTGTTAAAAGAACCAAGTTCAGTCATTTTGTAACTTCGATGTTTTTTTTATCAATAGTGGGCTTGATTTTTTTTGTCAACACTTCCAGAGAACTTTGGTATGCTTCAAATTCAAATGTTCTCCAAAAAAACAGAAAAAAAGGTGACATTCTCGAGATTGCATCCTATCCGTATATAAAAAACTATACGTTGCAGAGCAATGTTACGTGAGGAATAGACACCCCATATTTTTTTTAAAATCTTATGCGGGGCATGTATTTCTAATTAATACTTAGATTATCATATGTGTTAATTAATGCTTGTCAAGGTTCAAAATTAAATACGGTAATTATGGAGTCGGACCAAAATTAAGACAATCTTTCAGTCATAATATATGAAGGCAGGGCATAGCAAATATGAAATAGTGAGACAATACGAAGAAATCACAACCTGAAGTTAAGACAATCTTTCAGTCATAAGCTCATCCTAAACACCAGAACATAAAACATAAGATTATAAAAGAACAGGATGATAAAGACAGGCTAGGACTGACAAACTTTATCCAGATTGAGAGGTCGAATCAACACTAGGACTCCTAGAATGGATTCTGGAAGAGCGACTGCCACCAGGGATTTCATGTTTATTACTAGGGGAAACACTTCGAGAATAGCTCCTTCTATAGTACTTCGGAGACACGCTGCGTGAGTAACTTCTCCTTGAGCGCCTGGGTGAGATGCTGCGTGAATACCTTCTCCTTGAACGCCTGGGTGAGATGCTGCGTGAGTATCTTCTTTCATTTCTCCCACGCATTGGTGAAATGCTTCGAGACCGAGACCGACTTCTCTTGTATTCGTAATCATCGGAAGTGTAATCCCCCGAGGAACAACGTTTACGGTAGTAGCGCTCATAAGGTGAATAATAATTGTGATAGGCAGGTGAGTAGGACCGATCTCGCCTACTAATAGGAGACCTGCTGTAGGATGGAGAACGAGATCGGGAATAAGACCTTCCACGCCTGTAATAAGGAGAATACGACCTTCGTCGATGGTATGAGCTATAGGACTGGCGTTGACCATTGTAATATGGAGAGTACGATCTGCTGCGACCCCTAGCTCTTTCAGATGAATAGCATGGAGAAACACTTCTTGAATAGGTAGGAGATCGGCGACGCGCTGGATAGCACAAAAGACGAGATTAGGAGGAAGTGGATCCAATAAAATAGCAATCACCGCAATCTCACAACAAAAAAAGGATAATAAATTAAAGCAAAACAATATAAAAAACAAAAGCAAAACATCTTACCATGAACAGCTCTCAGCCCGAGATATCTTCCAGGAGTAGGTGTGCGACCTCTCCGTCTTCTAGCCTGCAAGAAAACAGGTACATAAACCATGAGACTGACTCCCTGACAATGGTCAACTATGTTGTCTTGGTTGATATATGACATGCACACACTGTAAAGGGAAGCTGAAGCAAGGGACAAAATAACAGTAAGATTAAACTGCAAAAGAAAGAAAGATATGCAGGGCATACAACCCAAGGAATAACAGTCTGATATTTGATGGTTGCATTTGATTTGATTTGTTAGTTTGGAGAAGAGCTGCTGCACACAGCTACCCTGTTCTGTTGTCAAAAAAACTTTAACCAAAAGAAACAGATAACTTTCAAATTGAATATCCAAAAACAAAAGAACAAAGAAATGGATCCAATTGTGATCCAATTATCAATTGCAATGTAACTAAGAACGTACATACTAATATTGCAGAGAGGAGAATGAGCAGAAAAAAATAGTTACCTTCTCCACTGTAATCACTCTGCCATGAAGCACTGAGCGGTCCAAGTACTTGACACATCGATCAGCCTCCTCCACAGTGGACATCGTCACAAAACAAAATCCACGAGATTCCTGTGTCCATGGATCAACGACAAGACGAACATCTTCCACCTAAAAACAGAAGATGATCAAAACCAGGTTTACAAAGGCCGACATCACAAGAATACAAAAATATTCCACAAACCAACAGGATGGCAGATATGCAGCAAAAATATGTACCTTTCCCTCAGTTGAAAAGTGCTTTTCAAGGTCCCTCCGTGAGACCCGAGTAGAAAGCCCTGTCACATACAAATTATTTCCAGGATTTTCAGCATCACTTGAGTCAAGGCTCCTGAAAACAATTGGAAAAGGCATCAGTACTTCAATTACATGAGTGCAATTCGGTTCTAGACACATTGAGAAGTTACAATTGATTTAAGCCCATGATGTAAAATCACCCTGACCTGCTCCTTGATGCAGACGGGGAGATAGACCTACTATACCGCTTGTAAGGGGAAGGAGAACGAGAATACCTAGCAAAATTGTTGAAAAATTAGTATAAAATACGCATCAAACAACTACTTATAACACCACAATAAAATAAAGATCACATTCAGAACGCACCTTGACCTTCTGGAGTAAGACATCTGCGTGAACAGACATCAAACCAAGCATCAGTAAAAAGTAACTACCACATAACTATCGAATACAGATGCTGAGCGATTCAAGATTCTAGAGAAACAAGACTAATGAATTGAAGAGGGGTTTAGACAGGGAAACGCAAGCGGGAGAAAATTTTGCAACATCTACAATATTTAAGTCCTCCGAACAGCGAAACTAAAATGAATTAGCTATATAACCTGGTAGTGCACAAAACAAAGTGAAAAGGTCGTATTTTCTTCCCTACCCAACCCTACGTAACATGAAAATGGAAACTAGGTCTCCTCTGCTAAGTTCGTTCTCCACCCTTCTCGTCCACTTTTGATGACAAATAGATGACTGACAACAACAATAATCAAGCATTTATTCCACTAATACACTAGGTGGGTCGGCTTTTGAGAACAAACATATACGGACCAAAATAAATTATTGAACGTCACAGTGACAACGCTAATCCCTCTTTCAATCATAAGATTCATAACAAATGCTTTCATTTAATTTGCGAGATATATTGTTACTAATTCAAATAGGCACGTTGATACGCACACAGATGCAATACTTTTGGTTCGCAAGAAATACTGATTTCAGATTAACAACAAATAAATATTCAAACAGTAATATCTCACAGAACATATTTTTAACACTTCAGAACACAATAGACGGAGAATAACAGCCATAAATCTCCCAGTAACATTAAAAAAACACTAGGGCAGAAATCCATCAATCCAAGAAAAAACATCGTCATAATATAAATAAATAAAGACTCCACAGATCACAAATCAATTCCACAAATTCGATAAATTGACAGTAAATTAGATACGTAATAAAACCACAAACCATAAATACACGTTTTGATGCGATAAATTGATAGCCTACACCGCATAAATTTTTCTGACTGGAGATTGAAGAAGACTGTCTATCGAGAAACTCACCGTGCGAGAGGCGATCAAGAATGATTGATCCGCTAGATCGTCTTTCGTTCACAATCGAGGCTCAATAATTGGAAGTCCGGAAAAATCATAATTTGGTTGCTGTATAATAATAGTGATAGACACGCATAGAAGTTTCTGGACGAGCTGATGTCTATTTTCTTTAAATAATAATAATAAAACTGATAATTGTATATAGGATAATTTTTTGGGTTTATTAATTAAATAACCTTAATAAAATAAATAATTTTAAAAATAACCCGAAAATAAAAACATTTCAAAAGTAACCTAAACCGCCAACTGGGTTGGCGTGACCAATTGCTCACGCCAACTCAGTTGGCGTCACCTAAAAAAATTTTGGTCACGCCAACTGAGTTGGCGTGACCAATTTAAAATATATTAGTCACGCCAACTGAGTTGGCGTGACCTTTGTTTTTTTACGGTCACGCCAACCCAGTTGGCGTGACCATTATTCACGCCAACTGAGCTGCAGTTGGT
>CAJQUN010000774.1:0-197229 GCA_907163345.1 Haberlea rhodopensis | reverse complement strand
AAAATGATTATCTATTAATAAAGTAATTTGAGTATACCATTTTTGAGCAACTAGAATTTCTAATGTTGCAAGAAAATCATGTTCCAGGTGGTAACTGAAAATTATCCGTATCAGAAATTTTGGAGATGTAATTGGAGACTAGAAATTTGATTATCTTCTAACTTCGAAATTCGGGTATCAAATATTCTATTTTCAAGGTTGAAGAAATTTAAATTTCTTGTTTAAGATTATCAATCTCTATAAACAAATCATTAATTGATGTAGGAGTTCATTGGATTGTCTTTGTCTTAGAAGCTTAATACTTTTATAATAGTACTGACATAATTCGGGGAATGGATTGGAAGTTGAAGTGGTATATCTTCCATTTGATCAATTAATTTATATCGTAATTCAGGGTCTTTAACTAATTTGAGAAATTCTAATATATTGGTATTAGTTGAAAGTATTTATATTTAAATCCTGAAATTGTGATAATATTTTATAATGTAAATCATTTGATTCATCTGAAATAGTCTTAATACAGGGTTGTCCTATTGAACAAGGTTTACAACAATCTGTTTCTGAATGACTAGATTCATTCTCTAAACCTGAGATGTTTTGATTTTTCTGAATCATTCGAATTATAAGACGAGTCTGATGATAATCAGAACTATCAGAAGAGTGTACTAATATTGTATTAAGAGCATCCTTAATATTATCAGGAATATCTAAAGTATTAATTTTTTCTTTCATCTTGCATCTATTAGCATAATGACCTGTATGACCACATCTAAAACAAGTTATATTTTGTTTCTTAGGTATTTTAGTTGATTGTCTAAATTTTTTCCTTTCACTTTTGTGATCTAATCTTTTCTGAGAATATTTTCTCTTTTTCTTATATAAGGTTTTTGAAAATTTTTCTCATTTTTGTATGTTTTATTTTTAGAATAAATCTTATTTTGTGATGGTATATCCATACCAAATTGCTCACAAAATTGTCCTAATTGTTTTCGTTCAGACAAATTTTGTCGTTTAATTTGTTGATTTAATTTAATTTCATTACATAGGGCTAATCCTTCTTGGATACATGTGCCAATAAGTTTTCCATATGTATAGGAATCATAAGGGATATTAATATGATACCTTTCTAAGATCTTCCTCACTCTTTCAGCAAAGAGGTGAGGTAATCCATCAATAAATTTGGATTTCCAATGTGAACTATTACAATCTTGTAATTCCATAACTCTATTGAGAAATGTGTCTTTATACCATCTAAAATCAGTTAATGTTTACATCTTAAATTCTGTAAAAGAGTTCGAATATTTTCATTTTGGTCAGAATATCTACCAGTAAAATGATCAATAATATTAACAACTAAAGTGTAGACAGAATTTTCTACAATGATGTTATTTTCTTGTTTACTGTATTCATGATTTCTTCTTTATTAGCTAGAGTTAAATAATTATCCCACCAGCCTTTTAATTGGCCAGTACATCCAGCAATAATCATATTAGGCAATATTTTTATCGGTATTTCCATTACTTTTACAAATAGTGGAATACATAAGCATTCTATGAGCCAGATTATAAATCTGTTTTGTCAGGATATCCATCAATATTCCATTCATAAATATGTTTACCACTATAACTATTATTTCCATTAAGGTCAGTTTCTTCATGGAGAGTATCCATTGGAGATGGCCTACTATAATAAAATAAGCTTTGAGTGGGTTTAGTGGCCCATCTATTTTTTAATTATTTATTTGATCACCAATGACTTGTTTGTGATTGCCATGAGATAATTGATCCTGGAAATCAGTATCTAAAACTGAAATAGATAATTTCAAATCTTTAAATTTATTTTCTAAAAATTGTTCAAAATCTCCCATTGATTTTAATTTAAAATCCTTGATTTCAGGGGGAGGTTGGATATTTGGAGTGGATAATATTATATCCGATGGTGGTGTCATTCCAACTAAAGGTTGAATGTGTGCAATTTTTGTACTAATATTCTCAATTCTATTATGTAATAGATTAATTTGTTCTCCTAAAATAACTAGGAAAAGATTTGTGTAATTTTGTTGTTTTAATAATTTATTAATATGTTGACATGTGAGTTGTAAAGTCTCATTTTCTAACAATTTTGAAAATGCTGAAAAATTAAGAATCATCATGAACCTAGGACTTCTACAGAATATAAAAACCGTCAATCCTTGAACTATAACAGTACAAAAACGCCCTAATCGACACACCACGTCATAAGCGGGCAATAGTACAATAGTTCTTAAATGCCAGTTTTACTATTCCAACCTAGAATGATTTATTCATAAGATACATAAGGACCAATTCAAGGCATAAGTAAGTAAATGAGATTTAAGTTAACACAAATAATTATTTAGCCTATCATAATATTTATGATAAAACAAAAATAAAGATAAAATAATACTTACAGAAAAGAAGAGCAGAATAGTAGTAGTTGTAATCAAAAGCAAACTGTTTATTAATAAAAACGAGAATATTACAAGAGTTGATGATTTTTCGGTCTACTAAACAAAGGAAATAAAGCTCCTTATATAGGAGTGAGACATCGGATTTCAAATCCGGACTTTAAACACAAAATAAAAACAGTACAGACTAATAATAAAAAGTACAAACAGGAACCACACTAATTTACAACAGTAGACGCACTAACAAATAAAATAAGATAGTGGATGGAATATATTCCATCGTACAATACTTTATTAAAGTAATATTCCTCTTTAGTCATATCCACTAAAGATTGTCTGCCATTGAGCCGAATAATGCGGGGAATCAGCATCTTCTTTTATAGTGCTTTGTCTTTATCTTTTGAGGTGGATCCAGTAGACCCAGTTTCCATCATGGTGGCTTTGAATGTTTCAAAAATATCATCAAAAGGAATATTGGGATCCTGTGCATCCTGTAAATCTTCAGAAATTGATTTTCCAGACATGTTATCATCATCAAATCTGGTTAATAAATCCTTTTTCATTGCATCCAAATATTCTTCGATCATTTTCTCCTTAGTCATGACCTCGGATTTCATTCGGCATTTGCGAGCAATTTGCTCAAATGGTGAAGGTTGCTCAAACGAATTTTTAACAAAGTTATCCGTCTGATAAGTAGCAATGGTGTCCGTAATTAGTTCCAAAGTATCAATTCCAAACATTTGTTTGGTATCTGGGTTTTCCTTTAACATTTTATCCCAGAATTTTGAATAAAAATTCCTTTTAAGACAGGGGATGTGAGTATCAGTATAAGATACTTATGGCGACCATTTCCAAATCCAAGGAATAGAAATTCAACAAAGTAATAGAAAGATGCTATTCCTGTTATACCAGAACTTTGTTGTTACATTTGATTTAATTTAGGAGATAAATCAATCCATTCATCAAAATAGGTTTTATAAATTTCTGGTAAAATTTTTTGCGTAGTGCCATATTTGCCCCACCAATTTAGAAACCAATTTGGAATATCATGTTTATAGACTTCAGTACAAATTTTTATAAACCACGAATGTCGTTTTTTATTGTTTTCATAGAAGAAGACTTTATGAAAGGCTTCAACATAATCCCAATAATTATATTTAATCATCTGATTATTAGGAAAAGCAAATTCTTTTTCCTTAAGAGGTGATATGCCCCATTCAGTTGGAGTTATGACTCGCTTAATAATGATTTTACTAAAAGTAAAATTTTCCTTTTGTCCTAAAGGAAATCGCGTAATGTCGCATGAATTATTTATGAGTAATTGCTCATAATAATTTCGAGACTTATATGTCCCATAAGCAAATGATGCAGTGTCAATATACCTGCTCATAATCTTCCAGGGTTCATTGGCCCATTTTAGATCAATATCTTCAAGGAAAAATATGATTTCCTGAGAATCATTTTTGATAAAATTATGTGATTCTCCTTCATCGTTATTAACGATATTAGCATATGATGCTGTTGTTTCTGTGTCAGGGATATTACCCTCTCTCTGTTGTCTAAAAGCAAGGAATTCCTGATATAAAGGATCCTGCTCTTGAGATAAATTCCTGGCTATAAGCCTACGTGTTCCATGTTGAGCTATAATATGCTCTGGATTTTGTCCTCGGCCTCCTCGGCCACCCCTTCCTCTATAAGAGGAAGTTCCTCGAGAAGATTGACTCATACCTGAAAATATTTCAAGCATTTAAATATTCACGAGTCAAAAAGTCTGGAAGAGAATTTTCTTCACCTTTTTTATATATGATATCGAAATCAAATGGAGCTAAATGAGCTTGCCAACGAGCAAACATTTGTTTAGAAACATCATGTTTAAAATCTTTAGTAAACATAAATTTGGCTGACTTACAATCTGTTTTAATTATAAATTTCTGATTATATAAATCATTTTGAAATTTTAAGATACATTTAACAATTGCAAGAACTTCTTTTGCTATAGTTGCATAATTTTTCTGACTGTCATTCCATTTGCATAAATCTAATTAGAAATTCATTTTTTGAAATAGGATCTATTTGTTTCAATATACCTCCATAACCAATATCAGAGGCATCTGTCTCAATAATTTTATTCCAATTTGGATTTGCTATCATTAAACAAGGTAAGTATTTTACCTTTTGCTTAATAGTTTGAACTGCCTTGGTATGTTCATCAGTCCAAGGTTTAGGAACCTTTTTAAGTCTATCATATAGAATAGCTGAATCTTGAGTTAAATTCTTATAATAAGCAGAAATATAATTTAGACTTCCTAAAAATCTTTGTAATTGAGTTTTATCAATTATTTTATCTGGAAATTTAGAAGCAAATTCTATACTTCTCGAAATAGGAATTATATTTCCTTTATTAATATTATGGCCTAAGAATCTTATTTCAGTTTGAAATAAAGACATCTTTGGTTTAGATATAACTAAGCCGTTTTGAATAATAATTTTCTTAAACATATCTAAGTGTTTTATATGTAAATCAATTATTTTAGAATATACTAAAATATCATCTATATAAACAATTATAAACTCACTATAAGGAGTAAAAATATCATTCATAATTTGTTGAAATTCAGAAGGTGCATTTTTTAAACCAAAAGGCATTACATTCCACTCATAATGTCCTATTGGAACATTAAAAGCAGTTTTATAAGTATCACTTTGATTGACTTGTATTTGCCAATATCCTGATTTCAGATCAAATTTTGAAAATATGAGAGAATCATATAATCTATCTAATAAATCCTTTTTATTAGGGATTGGATGTCTTATCCATTTTAAGACTTTATTTAATGGTTTATAATTTATAACTAATCTTGGTACTCCACGTTCTTGTTCACTCTTTTTATTAACATAAAAAGCAGTACAAGACCAAGGAGATTTAGAAGGCGTAATTAACTTCTTGTGTAATAAGGATTCAATTTCCTTTTTACATAATTCTAAATATTCAGAGCTCATTTGACATGGTCGAGCTTTTGTAGGGATTAATTTTTCATTAAAATCATCCTCATAGGGTAAAGAGATAATATGCTTTTTTCGATTCCAAAAAGCATTGGGGTGATCACTACAAATCTCTAAAGAAAATTGTTGTGCTATTAACTTAATTTTTTCCTGTAATCTAGGATTTTTTAACTGATCACTTATTGTGATTGTATTTATTTCAAATTTTAAAAATTGTAATTGGTAAATTTTATTTTGAATATGATCATGAATAATATTAATGTATCGTGGTGAAGGAGCATCTAAGAATTTTAGGAAAATAGTTTTTCCTTCAAAAGTACCACGAATACCTAAATTATCAATATATGTAATTGGATATAATTGAGTAATAAATGGAGATCCAAGTATTACTTGATTAGTAATATCTTTAGCTAACAAAAAGCTAGTTTTTATGCATGTTCGATTTATGCAAATAGAAACTTGAGGAAGTTTATATTGGATATCCAATTTCTGTCCACCAGCATGGGATAAACTATTAGTTGTTTTGGTATAATATCTAGTAGGAATTAATCCTTCCTGAATAACATTTAAATCTGCACCACTATCAATAAGTGCCGTAAATGTTTTGGAAAAATGATTATCTATTAATAAAGTAATTTGAGTATACCATTTTTGAGCAACTAGAATTTCTAATGTTGCAAGAAAATCATGTTCAGGTGGTAACTGAAAATTGTCCTTATCAGAAAATTTTGGAGATGTAATTGGAGAACTAGAAATTTGATTATCTTCTAACTTCGAAATTCGGGTATCAAATATTCTAGTTTCATGTTGAAGAAATTTAATTTCTTGTTTAAGATTATCAATCTCTATAAACAAATCATTAATTGATGTAGGAGTATCATTGGATTGTCTTTGTCTTAGAAGCTTATAAACTTCTGTCATAGAATACGGATCATTAGTACTGACAATATTATTCCGGGGAATAGGATTGGAAGTTGAAGTGGAAGGTATATCTTCCATTTGATCAATTAATTTATATCGTAATTCAGGGTCTTTAACTAATTTGAGAAATTCTAATATATTGGTATTAGTTAAAGTATTTATATTTAAATCCTGAAATTGTGATAATATTTTATAATGTAAATCATTTGATTCATCTGAAATAGTCTTAATACAGGGTTGTCCTATTGAACAAGGTTTACAACAATCTGTTTCTGAATGACTAGATTCATTCTCTAAAACCTGAAGATGTTTTGATTTTCTGAATCATTCGAATTATAAGACGAGTCTGATGAATAATCAGAACTATCAGAAGAGTGTACTAATATTGTATTAAGAGCATCCTTAATATTATCAGGAATATCTAAAGTATTAATTTTTTCTTTCATCTTGCATCTATTAGCATAATGACCTGTATGACCACATCTAAAACAAGTTATATTTTGTTTCTTAGGTATTTTAGTTGATTGTCTAAATTTTTTCCTTTCACTTTTGTGATCTAATCTTTTCTGAGAATATTTTCTCTTTTTCTTATAATAAGGTTTTTGAAAATTTTTCTCGTTTTTGTATGTTTTATTTTTAGAATAAATCTTATTTTGTGATGGTATATCCATACCAAATTGCTCACAAAATTGTCCTAATTGTTTTCGTTCAGACAAATTTTGTCGTTTAATTTGTTGATTTAATTTAATTTCATTACATAGGGCTAATCCTTCTTGGATACATGTGCCAATAAGTTTTCCATATGTATAGGAATCATAAGGGATATTAATATGATCCTTTCTAAGATTCTTCCTCACTCTTTCAGCAAAGAGGTGAGGTAATCCATCAATAAATTTGGATTTCCAATGTGAACTATTACAATCTTGTAATTCCATAACTCTATTGAGAAATGTGTCTTTATACCATCTAAAATCAGTTAATGTTTTACATCTTAAATTCTGTAAAAGAGTTCGAATATTTTCATTTTGGTCAGAATATCTACCAGTAAAATGATCAATAATATTAACAACTAAAGTGTAGACAGAATTTTCTACAATGATGTTATTTTCTTGTTTAACTGTATTCATGATTTCTTCTTTATTAGCTAGAGTTAAATAATTATCCCACCAGCCTTTTAATTGGCCAGTAAATCCAGCAATAATCATATTAGCAATATTTTTATCGGTATTTCCATTACTTTTACAAATAGTGGAATACATAAGCATTCTATGAGCCAGATTATAAATCTGTTTGTCAGGATATCCATCAATATTCCATTCATAAATATGTTTACCACTATAACTATTATTTCCATTAAGGTCAGTTTCTTCATGGAGAGTATCCATTGGAGATGGCCTACTATAATAAAATAAGCTTTGAGTGGGTTTAGTGGCCCATCTATTTTTTAATTTATTTATTTGATCACCAATGACTTGTTTGTGATTGCCATGAGATAATTGATCCTGGAAATCAGTATCTAAAACTGAAATAGATAATTTCAAATCTTTAAATTTATTTTCTAAAAATTGTTCAAAATCTCCCATTGATTTTAATTTAAAATCCTTGATTTCAGGGGGAGGTTGGATATTTGGAGTGGATAATATTATATCCGATGGTGGTGTCATTCCAACTAAAGGTTGAATGTGTGCAATTTTTGTACTAATATTCTCAATTCTATTATGTAATAGATTAATTTGTTCTCCTAAAATAACTAGGAAAAGATTTGTGTAATTTTGTTGTTTTAATAATTTATTAATATGTTGACATGTGAGTTGTAAAGTCTCATTTTCTAACAATTTTGAAAATGCTGAAAAATTAAGAATCGTTCCTTCCTTTTCAATTTCAAAAGGTTGTTGAGGAGGATATAAATTTGTCAAAATATTACCATTCGAAAGTTTATAAGTCCTTTCTAATACTTGAATATAGGGTTCAACATATGTTGATATAAACCATGATATAAAAGGTATGCAAGCATTTTGTTCAGAACAAAATTTATAAAATTCATTTTGTAACAAAGTTCTTTTGTCTTGTGAAATATTGTCAAAAAACCATTTTCTAAATTGTTCCCATTTAGGTTGATTAAATTCATTTTTTATTTTCTGCCTGGCACTGGATCCAGGACTAAAATCTATTTTGGGTGTATTATTCATAAAGATGAAAAATTTATTTCTGATTCAGTTATTTCTGATTCTTTTAATCCTCTGACAATATTGTCTGGATTAATGTATAATTTACTTATTCTTTCATATTGTAAATTATCAGGTAAATTCGGAACTGCAGATGTTGAAGCTCTATGTGGAGAATTATTTTCCTCCATTGGAGAGATATGAGAAAAAGATGAATATGACTTAGATGATTTAGATCTTAAAGATCTAGGTATTGATTGTAATAATTTTTGTTGATTATTTGGTTCAAATTGTAGTTGAATTGAACCATCATTTGTTTGTATAACATCAACTAAATTGTTTTGAATTCTGGTTTGAACAGGAATTGCATGTTCAATTGTCCAGTTATCAGGGAAAACAATTTCGTCCCATTTAATAGCTCTACGTGTTGTAATGTTAGATCTACTAAAATTAGTTTCAATTAATATTGTTTCATTAATGGGTTTATCCATTCTCCTACATTGAGGATTTAATGTATGCAAAGGTTTAAAATAAATACGATAACAGATACAAATTATTTCTGTTCCTGGAGCATAATTATAACCATGAGTTTTAACATTTAATGTTAAAGCATCTAATATATTAATATCAGATAATGATAATTGTAAATTTGGATAAACATCAAAATAAACAGGGCCATGAGCCAAACTAGATTGAATAATTCCAATCAAAGATTGTTTCCAATTTAAATTTCTTCCATCTCTTAAAGCTGCTATAAAGCTTTCTGGTAATCCTTCTAAAGTTAAAGGTTTAAAAGCAATTTGCACTAAACCAATGTGAAGAAATTTATGAGTTTCGATATAAGGTAAAATATCCTTTTCACTAAGTAATTTTAAAACCATTTCATCATTATTTAATGATACTGCTTCTTCAGTAGTTTTAACAATTTGTTTAATTCCTAATCTTTCAAAAGCTCCTAACTTATATATAAGTTTAGGTTCAATTTTAGGAATTGTCCATCGATTTAATGATTCTAAATTCTGAGGTACATCATATTCTTGTACCATACTGTTCTTAACAGTATTTTGTTTCTTAACAAGGTTGAAATTCATTTGAATAAGGCTACTTGTGTTAACTCTCATCATCTTCTACTTAACTTAATACCTAATTGGCTCTGATACCATTCGAGACCTCCTATGAATTCATCATGAAGGAAATTGAATCCTTATTACACAAGAAGTTAATTACGCCTTCTAAATCTCCTTGGTCTTGTACTGCTTTTTATGTTAATAAAAAGAGTGAACAAGAACGTGGAGTACCAAGATTAGTTATAAATTATAAACCATTAAATAAAGTCTTAAAATGGATAAGACATCCAATCCCTAATAAAAAGGATTTATTAGATAGATTATATGATTCTCTCATATTTTCAAAATTTGATCTGAAATCAGGATATTGGCAAATACAAGTCAATCAAAGTGATACTTATAAAACTGCTTTTAATGTTCCAATAGGACATTATGAGTGGAATGTAATGCCTTTTGGTTTAAAAAATGCACCTTCTGAATTTCAACAAATTATGAATGATATTTTTACTCCTTATAGTGAGTTTATAATTGTTTATATAGATGATATTTTAGTATATTCTAAAACAATTGATTTACATATAAAACACTTAGATATGTTTAAGAAAATTATTATTCAAAACGGCTTAGTTATATCTAAACCAAAGATGTCTTTATTTCAAACTGAAATAAGATTCTTAGGCCATAATATTAATAAAGGAAATATAATTCCTATTTCGAGAAGTATAGAATTTGCTTCTAAATTTCCAGATAAAATAATTGATAAAACTCAATTACAAAGATTTTTAGGAAGTCTAAATTATATTTCTGCTTATTATAAGAATTTAACTCAAGATTCAGCTATTCTATATGATAGACTTAAAAAGGTTCCTAAACCTTGGACTGATGAACATACCAAGGCAGTTCAAACTATTAAGCAAAAGGTAAAATACTTACCTTGTTTAATGATAGCAAATCCAAATTGGAATAAAATTATTGAGACAGATGCCTCTGATATTGGTTATGGAGGTATATTGAAACAAATAGATCCTATTTCAAAAAATGAATTTCTAATTAGATTTTATTCTGGCAAATGGAATGACAGTCAGAAAAATTATGCAACTATAGCAAAAGAAGTTCTTGCAATTGTTAAATGTATCTTAAAATTTCAAGATGATTTATATAATCAGAAATTTATAATTAAAACAGATTGTAAGTCAGCCAAATTTATGTTTACTAAAGATTTTAAACATGATGTTTCTAAACAAATGTTTGCTCGTTGGAAAGCTCATTTAGCTCCATTTGATTTCGATATCATATATAAAAAAGGTGAAGAAAATTCTCTTCCAGACTTTTTGACTCGTGAATATTTAAATGCTTGAAATATTTTCAGGTATGAGTCAATCTTCTCGAGGAACTTCCTCTTATAGAGGAAGGGGTGGCCGAGGAGGCCGAGGACAAAATCCAGAGCATATTATAGCTCAACATGGAACACGTAGGCTTATAGCCAGGAATTTATCTCAAGAGCAGGATCCTTTATATCAGGAATTCCTTGCTTTTAGACAACAGAGAGAGGGTAATATCCCTGACACAGAAACAACAGCATCATATGCTAATATCGTTAATAACGATGAAGGAGAATCACATAATTTTATCAAAAATGATTCTCAGGAAATCATATTTTTCCTTGAAGATATTGATCTAAAATGGGCCAATGAACCCTGGAAGATTATGAGCAGGTATATTGACACTGCATCATTTGCTTATGGGACATATAAGTCTCGAAATTATTATGAGCAATTACTCATAAATAATTCATGCGACATTACGCGATTTCCTTTAGGACAAAAGGAAAATTTTACTTTTAGTAAAATCATTATTACGCGAGTCATAACTCCAACTGAATGGGGCATATCACCTCTTAAGGAAAAAGAATTTGCTTTTCCTAATAATCAGATGATTAAATATAATTATTGGGATTATGTTGAAGCCTTTCATAAAGTCTTCTTCTATGAAAACAATAAAAAACGACATTCGTGGTTTATAAAAATTTGTACTGAAGTCTATAAACATGATATTCCAAATTGGTTTCTAAATTGGTGGGGCAAATATGGCACTACGCAAAAAATTTTACCAGAAATTTATAAAACCTATTTTGATGAATGGATTGATTTATCTCCTAAATTAAATCAAATGCAACAACAAAGTTCTGGTATAACAGGAATAGCATCTTTCTATTACTTTGTTGAATTTTCTATTCCTTGGATTTGGAAATGGTCGCCAGAAGTATCTTATACTGATACTCACATCCCCTGTCTTAAAAGGAATTTTTATTCAAAATTCTGGGATAAAATGTTAAAGGAAAACCCAGACACCAAACAAATGTTTGGAATTGATACTTTGGAACTAATTACGGACACCATTGCTACTTATCAGACGGATAACTTTGTTAAAAATTCGTTTGAGCAACCTTCACCATTTGAGCAAATTGCTCGCAAATGCCGAATGAAATCCGAGGTCATGACTAAGGAGAAAATGATCGAAGAATATTTGGATGCAATGACAAAGGATTTATTAACCAGATTTGATGATGATAACATGTCTGGAAAATCAATTTCTGAAGATTATATGTTTACCACTATAACTATTATTTCCATTAAGGTCAGTTTCTTCATGGAGAGTATCCATTGGAGATGGCCTACTATAATAAAATAAGCTTTGAGTGGGTTTAGTGGCCCATCTATTTTTTAATTTATTTATTTGATCACCAATGACTTGTTTGTGATTGCCATGAGATAATTGATCCTGGAAATCAGTATCTAAAACTGAAATAGATAATTTCAAATCTTTAAATTTATTTTCTAAAAATTGTTCAAAATCTCCCATTGATTTTAATTTAAAATCCTTGATTTCAGGGGGAGGTTGGATATTTGGAGTGGATAATATTATATCCGATGGTGGTGTCATTCCAACTAAAGGTTGAATGTGTGCAATTTTTGTACTAATATTCTCAATTCTATTATGTAATAGATTAATTTGTTCTCCTAAAATAACTAGGAAAAGATTTGTGTAATTTTGTTGTTTTAATAATTTATTAATATGTTGACATGTGAGTTGTAAAGTCTCATTTTCTAACAATTTTGAAAATGCTGAAAAATTAAGAATCGTTCCTTCCTTTTCAATTTCAAAAGGTTGTTGAGGAGGATATAAATTTGTCAAAATATTACCATTCGAAAGTTTATAAGTCCTTTCTAATACTTGAATATAGGGTTCAACATATGTTGATATAAACCATGATATAAAAGGTATGCAAGCATTTTGTTCAGAACAAAATTTATAAAATTCATTTTGACAAAGTTCTTTTGTCTTGTGAAATATTGTCAAAAAACCATTTTCTAAATTGTTCCCATTTAGGTTGATTAAATTCATTTTTTATTTTCTGCCTGGCACTGGATCCAGGACTAAAATCTATTTTGGGTGTATTATTCATAAAGATGAAAAATTCATTTCTGATTCAGTTATTTCTGATTCTTTTAATCCTCTGACAATATTGTCTGGATTAATGTATAATTTACTTATTCTTTCATATTGTAAATTATCAGGTAAATTCGGAACTGCAGATGTTGAAGCTCTATGTGGAGAATTATTTTCCTCCATTGGAGAGATATGAGAAAAAGATGAATATGACTTAGATGATTTAGATCTTAAAGATCTAGGTATTGATTGTAATAATTTTTGTTGATTATTTGGTTCAAATTGTAGTTGAATTGAACCATCATTTGTTTGTATAACATCAACTAAATTGTTTTGAATTCTGGTTTGAACAGGAATTGCATGTTCAATTGTCCAGTTATCAGGGAAAACAATTTCGTCCCATTTAATAGCTCTACGTGTTGTAATGTTAGATCTACTAAAATTAGTTTCAATTAATATTGTTTCATTAATGGGTTTATCCATTCTCCTACATTGAGGATTTAATGTATGCAAAGGTTTAAAATAAATACGATAACAGATACAAATTATTTCTGTTCCTGGAGCATAATTATAACCATGAGTTTTAACATTTAATGTTAAAGCATCTAATATATTAATATCAGATAATGATAATTGTAAATTTGGATAAACATCAAAATAAACAGGGCCATGAGCCAAACTAGATTGAATAATTCCAATCAAAGATTGTTTCCAATTTAAATTTCTTCCATCTCTTAAAGCTGCTATAAAGCTTTCTGGTAATCCTTCTAAAGTTAAAGGTTTAAAAGCAATTTGCACTAAACCAATGTGAAGAAATTTATGAGTTTCGATATAAGGTAAAATATCCTTTTCACTAAGTAATTTTAAAACCATTTCATCATTATTTAATGATACTGCTTCTTCAGTAGTTTTAACAATTTGTTTAATTCCTAATCTTTCAAAAGCTCCTAACTTATATATAAGTTTAGGTTCAATTTTAGGAATTGTCCATCGATTTAATGATTCTAAATTCCGAGGTACATCATATTCTTGTACCATACTGTTCTTAACAGTATTTTGTTTCTTAACAAGGTTGAAATTCATTTGAATAAGGCTACTTGTGTTAACTCTCATCATCTTCTACTTAACTTAATACCTAATTGGCTCTGATACCATAGGAGGTCTCGAATGGTATCAGAGCCAGGTTATAAATCTGTTTGTCAGGATATCCATCAATATTCCATTCATAGAATGCTTATGTATTCCACTATTTGTAAAAGTAATGGAAATACCGATAAAAATATTGCTAATATGATTATTGCTGGATTTACTGGCCAATTAAAAGGCTGGTGGGATAATTATTTAACTCTAGCTAATAAAGAAGAAATCATGAATACAGTTAAACAAGAAAATAAAGGATAATTATTTAACTCTAGCTAATAAAGAAGAAATCATGAATACAGTTAAACAAGAAAATAACATCATTGTAGAAAATTCTGTCTACACTTTAGTTGTTAATATTATTGATCATTTTACTGGTAGATATTCTGACCAAAATGAAAATATTCGAACTCTTTTACAGAATTTAAGATGTAAAACATTAACTGATTTTAGATGGTATAAAGACACATTTCTCAATAGAGTTATGGAATTACAAGATTGTAATAGTTCACATTGGAAATCCAAATTTATTGATGGATTACCTCACCTCTTTGCTGAAAGAGTGAGGAAGAATCTTAGAAAGGATCATATTAATATCCCTTATGATTCCTATACATATGGAAAACTTATTGGCACATGTATCCAAGAAGGATTAGCCCTATGTAATGAAATTAAATTAAATCAACAAATTAAACGACAAAATTTGTCTGAACGAAAACAATTAGGACAATTTTGTGAGCAATTTGGTATGGATATACCATCACAAAATAAGATTTATTCTAAAAATAAAACATACAAAAATGAGAAAAATTTTCAAAAACCTTATTATAAGAAAAAGAGAAAATATTCTCAGAAAAGATTAGATCACAAAAGTGAAAGGAAAAAATTTAGACAATCAACTAAAATACCTAAGAAACAAAATATAACTTGTTTTAGATGTGGTCATACAGGTCATTATGCTAATAGATGCAAGATGAAAGAAAAAATTAATACTTTAGATATTCCTGATAATATTAATGATGCTCTTAATACAATATTAGTACACTCTTCTGATAGTTCTGATTATTCATCAGACTCGTCTTATAATTCGAATGATTCAGAAAAATCAAAACATCTTCAGGTTTTAGAGAATGAATCTAGTCATTCAGAAACAGATTGTTGTAAACCTTGTTCAATAGGACAACCCTGTATTAAGACTATTTCAGATGAATCAAATGATTTACATTATAAAATATTATCACAATTTCAGGATTTAAATATAAATACTTTAACTAATACCAATATATTAGAATTTCTCAAATTAGTTAAAGACCCTGAATTACGATATAAATTAATTGATCAAATGGAAGATATACCTTCCACTTCAACTTCCAATCCTATTCCCCGGAATAATATTGTCAGTACTAATGATCCGTATTCTATGACAGAAGTTTATAAGCTTCTAAGACAAAGACAATCCAATGATACTCCTACATCAATTAATGATTTGTTTATAGAGATTGATAATCTTAAACAAGAAATTAAATTTCTTCAACATGAAACTAGAATATTTGATACCCGAATTTCGAAGTTAGAAGATAATCAAATTTCTAGTTCTCCAATTACATCTCCAAAATTTCCTGATAAGGACAATTTTCAGTTACCACCTGAACATGATTTTCTTGCAACATTAGAAATTCTAGTTGCTCAAAAATGGTATACTCAAATTACTTTATTAATAGATAATCATTTTTCCAAAACATTTACGGCACTTATTGATAGTGGTGCAGATTTAAATGTTATTCAGGAAGGATTAATTCCTACTAGATATTATACCAAAACAACTAATAGTTTATCCTATGCTGGTGGACAGAAATTGGATATCCAATATAAACTTCCTCAAGTTTCTATTTGCATAAATCGAACATGCATAAAAACTAGCTTTTTGTTAGCTAAAGATATTACTAATCAAGTAATACTTGGATCTCCATTTATTACTCAATTATATCCAATTACATATATTGATAATTTAGGTATTCGTGGTACTTTTGAAGGAAAAACTATTTTCCTAAAATTCTTAGATGCTCCTTCACCACGATACATTAATATTATTCATGATCATATTCAAAATAAAATTTACCAATTACAATTTTTAAAATTTGAAATAAATACAATCACAATAAGTGATCAGTTAAAAAATCCTAGATTACAGGAAAAAATTAAGTTAATAGCACAACAATTTTCTTTAGAGATTTGTAGTGATCACCCCAATGCTTTTTGGAATCGAAAAAAGCATATTATCTCTTTACCCTATGAGGATGATTTTAATGAAAAATTAATCCCTACAAAAGCTCGACCATGTCAAATGAGCTCTGAATATTTAGAATTATGTAAAAAGGAAATTGAATCCTTATTACACAAGAAGTTAATTACGCCTTCTAAATCTCCTTGGTCTTGTACTGCTTTTTATGTTAATAAAAAGAGTGAACAAGAACGTGGAGTACCAAGATTAGTTATAAATTATAAACCATTAAATAAAGTCTTAAAATGGATAAGACATCCAATTCCTAATAAAAAGGATTTATTAGATAGATTATATGATTCTCTCATATTTTCAAAATTTGATCTGAAATCAGGATATTGGCAAATACAAGTCAATCAAAGTGATACTTATAAAACTGCTTTTAATGTTCCAATAGGACATTATGAGTGGAATGTAATGCCTTTTGGTTTAAAAAATGCACCTTCTGAATTTCAACAAATTATGAATGATATTTTTACTCCTTATAGTGAGTTTATAATTGTTTATATAGATGATATTTTAGTATATTCTAAAACAATTGATTTACATATAAAACACTTAGATATGTTTAAGAAAATTATTATTCAAAACGGCTTAGTTATATCTAAACCAAAGATGTCTTTATTTCAAACTGAAATAAGATTCTTAGGCCATAATATTAATAAAGGAAATATAATTCCTATTTCGAGAAGTATAGAATTTGCTTCTAAATTTCCAGATAAAATAATTGATAAAACTCAATTACAAAGATTTTTAGGAAGTCTAAATTATATTTCTGCTTATTATAAGAATTTAACTCAAGATTCAGCTATTCTATATGATAGACTTAAAAAGGTTCCTAAACCTTGGACTGATGAACATACCAAGGCAGTTCAAACTATTAAGCAAAAGGTAAAATACTTACCTTGTTTAATGATAGCAAATCCAAATTGGAATAAAATTATTGAGACAGATGCCTCTGATATTGGTTATGGAGGTATATTGAAACAAATAGATCCTATTTCAAAAAATGAATTTCTAATTAGATTTTATTCTGGCAAATGGAATGACAGTCAGAAAAATTATGCAACTATAGCAAAAGAAGTTCTTGCAATTGTTAAATGTATCTTAAAATTTCAAGATGATTTATATAATCAGAAATTTATAATTAAAACAGATTGTAAGTCAGCCAAATTTATGTTTACTAAAGATTTTAAACATGATGTTTCTAAACAAATGTTTGCTCGTTGGCAAGCTCATTTAGCTCCATTTGATTTCGATATCATATATAAAAAAGGTGAAGAAAATTCTCTTCCAGACTTTTTGACTCGTGAATATTTAAATGCTTGAAATATTTTCAGGTATGAGTCAATCTTCTCGAGGAACTTCCTCTTATAGAGGAAGGGGTGGCCGAGGAGGCCGAGGACAAAATCCAGAGCATATTATAGCTCAACATGGAACACGTAGGCTTATAGCCAGGAATTTATCTCAAGAGCAGGATCCTTTATATCAGGAATTCCTTGCTTTTAGACAACAGAGAGAGGGTAATATCCCTGACACAGAAACAACAGCATCATATGCTAATATCGTTAATAACGATGAAGGAGAATCACATAATTTTATCAAAAATGATTCTCAGGAAATCATATTTTTCCTTGAAGATATTGATCTAAAATGGGCCAATGAACCCTGGAAGATTATGAGCAGGTATATTGACACTGCATCATTTGCTTATGGGACATATAAGTCTCGAAATTATTATGAGCAATTACTCATAAATAATTCATGCGACATTACGCGATTTCCTTTAGGACAAAAGGAAAATTTTACTTTTAGTAAAATCATTATTAAGCGAGTCATAACTCCAACTGAATGGGGCATATCACCTCTTAAGGAAAAAGAATTTGCTTTTCCTAATAATCAGATGATTAAATATAATTATTGGGATTATGTTGAAGCCTTTCATAAAGTCTTCTTCTATGAAAATAATAAAAAACGACATTCGTGGTTTATAAAAATTTGTACTGAAGTCTATAAACATGATATTCCAAATTGGTTTCTAAATTGGTGGGGCAAATATGGCACTACGCAAAAAATTTTACCAGAAATTTATAAAACCTATTTTGATGAATGGATTGATTTATCTCCTAAATTAAATCAAATGCAACAACAAAGTTCTGGTATAACAGGAATAGCATCTTTCTATTACTTTGTTGAATTTTCTATTCCTTGGATTTGGAAATGATCGCCAGAAGTATCTTATACTGATACTCACATCCCCTGTCTTAAAAGGAATTTTTATTCAAAATTCTGGGATAAAATGTTAAAGGAAAACCCAGACACCAAACAAATGTTTGGAATTGATACTTTGGAACTAATTACGGACACCATTGCTACTTATCAGACGGATAACTTTGTTAAAAATTCGTTTGAGCAACCTTCACCATTTGAGCAAATTGCTCGCAAATGCCGAATGAAATCCGAGGTCATGACTAAGGAGAAAATGATCGAAGAATATTTGGATGCAATGAAAAAGGATTTATTAACCAGATTTGATGATGATAACATGTCTGGAAAATCAATTTCTGAAGATTTACAGGATGCACAGGATCCCAATATTCCTTTTGATGATATTTTTGAAACATTCAAAGCCACCATGATGGAAACTGGGTCTACTGGATCCACCTCAAAAGATAAAGACAAAGCACTATAAAAGAAGATGCTGATTCCCCGCATTATTCGGCTCAATGGCAGACAATCTTTAGTGGATATGACTAAAGAGGAATATTACTTTAATAAAGTATTGTACGATGGAATATATTCCATCCACTATCTTATTTTATTTGTTAGTGCGTCTACTGTTGTAAATTAGTGTGGTTCCTGTTTGTACTTTTTATTATTAGTCTGTACTGTTTTTATTTTGTGTTTGAAGTCCGGATTTGAAATCCGATGTCTCACTCCTATATAAGGAGCTTTTATTTCCTTTGTTTAGTAGACCGAAAATCATCAACTCTTGTAATATTCTCGTTTTTATTAATAAACAGTTTGCTTTTGATTACAACTACTACTATTCTGCTCTTCTTTTCTGTAAGTATTATTTTATCTTTATTTTTGTTTTATCATAAATATTATGATAGGCTAAATAATTATTTGTGTTAACTTAAATCTCATTTACTTACTTATGCCTTGAATTGGTCCTTATGTATCTTATGAATAAATCATTCTAGGTTGGAATAGTAAAACTGGCATTTAAGAACTATTGTACTATTGCCCGCTTATGACGTGGTGTGTCGATTAGGGCGTTTTTGTACTGTTATAGTTCAAGGATTGACGGTTTTTATATTCTGTAGAAGTCCTAGGTTCATGATGAAGTCATAGGAGGTCTCGAATGGTATCACAAGTAGCCTTATTCAAATGAATTTCAACCTTGTTAAGAAACAAAATACTGTTAAGAACAGTATGGTACAAGAATATGATGTACCTCAGAATTTAGAATCATTAAATCGATGGACAATTCCTAAAATTGAACCTAAACTTATATATAAGTTAGGAGCTTTTGAAAGATTAGGAATTAAACAAATTGTTAAAACTACTGAAGAAGCAGTATCATTAAATAATGATGAAATGGTTTTAAAATTACTTAGTGAAAATGATATTTTACCTTATATCGAAACTCATAAATTTCTTCACATTGGTTTAGTGCAAATTGCTTTTAAACCTTTAACTTTAGAAGGATTACCAGAAAGCTTTATAGCAGCTTTAAGAGATGGAAGAAATTTAAATTGGAAACAATCTGTGATTGGAATTATTCAATCTAGTTTGGCTCATGGCCCTGTTTATTTTGATGTTTATCCAAATTTACAATTATCATTATCTGATATTAATATATTAGATGCTTTAACATTAAATGTTAAAACTCATGGTTATAATTATGCTCCAGGAACAGAAATAATTTGTATCTGTTATCGTATTTATTTTAAACCTTTGCATACATTAAATCCTCAATGTAGGAGAATGGATAAACCCATTAATGAAACAATATTAATTGAAACTAATTTTAGTAGATCTAACATTACAACACGTAGAGCTATTAAATGGGACGAAATTGTTTTCCCTGATAACTGGACAATTGAACATGCAATTCCTGTTCAAACCAGAATTCAAAACAATTTAGTTGATGTTATACAAACAAATGATGGTTCAATTCAACTACAATTTGAACCAAATAATCAACAAAAATTATTACAATCAATACCTAGATCTTTAAGATCTAAATCATCTAAGTCATATTCATCTTTTTCTCATATCTCTCCAATGGAGGAAAATAATTCTCCACATAGAGCTTCAACATCTGCAGTTCCGAATTTACCTGATAATTTACAATATGAAAGAATAAGTAAATTATACATTAATCCAGACAATATTGTCAGAGGATTAAAAGAATCAGAAATAACTGAATCAGAAATGAATTTTTCATCTTTATGAATAATACACCCAAAATAGATTTTAGTCCTGGATCCAGTGCCAGGCAGAAAATAAAAAATGAATTTAATCAACCTAAATGGGAACAATTTAGAAAATGGTTTTTTGACAATATTTCACAAGACAAAAGAACTTTGTTACAAAATGAATTTTATAAATTTTGTTCTGAACAAAATGCTTGCATACCTTTTATATCATGGTTTATATCAACATATGTTGAACCCTATATTCAAGTATTAGAAAGGACTTATAAACTTTCGAATGGTAATATTTTGACAAATTTATATCCTCCTCAACAACCTTTTGAAATTGAAAAGGAAGGAACGATTCTTAATTTTTCAGCATTTTCAAAATTGTTAGAAAATGAGACTTTACAACTCACATGTCAACATATTAATAAATTATTAAAACAACAAAATTACACAAATCTTTTCCTAGTTATTTTAGGAGAACAAATTAATCTATTACATAATAGAATTGAGAATATTAGTACAAAAATTGCACACATTCAACCTTTAGTTGGAATGACACCACCATCGGATATAATATTATCCACTCCAAATATCCAACCTCCCCCTGAAATCAAGGATTTTAAATTAAAATCAATGGGAGATTTTGAACAATTTTTAGAAAATAAATTTAAAGATTTGAAATTATCTATTTCAGTTTTAGATACTGATTTCCAGGATCAATTATCTCATGGCAATCACAAACAAGTCATTGGTGATCAAATAAATAAATTAAAAAATAGATGGGCCACTAAACCCACTCAAAGCTTATTTTATTATAGTAGGCCATCTCCAATGGATACTCTCCATGAAGAAACTGACCTTAATGGAAATAATAGTTATAGTGGTAAACATATTTATGAATGGAATATTGATGGATATCCTGACAAACAGATTTATAATCTGGCTCATAGAATGCTTATGTATTCCACTATTTGTAAAAGTAATGGAAATACCGATAAAAATATTGCTAATATGATTATTGCTGGATTTACTGGCCAATTAAAAGGCTGGTGGGATAATTATTTAACTCTAGCTAATAAAGAAGAAATCATGAATACAGTTAAACAAGAAAATAACATCATTGTAGAAAATTCTGTCTACACTTTAGTTGTTAATATTATTGATCATTTTACTGGTAGATATTCTGACCAAAATGAAAATATTCGAACTCTTTTACAGAATTTAAGATGTAAAACATTAACTGATTTTAGATGGTATAAAGACACATTTCTCAATAGAGTAATGGAATTACAAGATTGTAATAGTTCACATTGGAAATCCAAATTTATTGATGGATTACCTCACCTCTTTGCTGAAAGAGTGAGGAAGAATCTTAGAAAGGATCATATTAATATCCCTTATGATTCCTATACATATGGAAAACTTATTGGCACATGTATCCAAGAAGGATTAGCCCTATGTAATGAAATTAAATTAAATCAACAAATTAAACGACAAAATTTGTCTGAACGAAAACAATTAGGACAATTTTGTGAGCAATTTGGTATGGATATACCATCACAAAATAAGATTTATTCTAAAAATAAAACATACAAAAATGAGAAAAATTTTCAAAAACCTTATTATAAGAAAAAGAGAAAATATTCTCAGAAAAGATTAGATCACAAAAGTGAAAGGAAAAAATTTAGACAATCAACTAAAATACCTAAGAAACAAAATATAACTTGTTTTAGATGTGGTCATACAGGTCATTATGCTAATAGATGCAAGATGAAAGAAAAAATTAATACTTTAGATATTCCTGATAATATTAAGGATGCTCTTAATACAATATTAGTACACTCTTCTGATAGTTCTGATTATTCATCAGACTCGTCTTATAATTCGAATGATTCAGAAAAATCAAAACATCTTCAGGTTTTAGAGAATGAATCTAGTCATTCAGAAACAGATTGTTGTAAACCTTGTTCAATAGGACAACCCTGTATTAAGACTATTTCAGATGAATCAAATGATTTACATTATAAAATATTATCACAATTTCAGGATTTAAATATAAATACTTTAACTAATACCAATATATTAGAATTTCTCAAATTAGTTAAAGACCCTGAATTACGATATAAATTAATTGATCAAATGGAAGATATACCTTCCACTTCAACTTCCAATCCTATTCCCCGGAATAATATTGTCAGTACTAATGATCCGTATTCTATGACAGAAGTTTATAAGCTTCTAAGACAAAGACAATCCAATGATACTCCTACATCAATTAATGATTTGTTTATAGAGATTGATAATCTTAAACAAGAAATTAAATTTCTTCAACATGAAACTAGAATATTTGATACCCGAATTTCGAAGTTAGAAGATAATCAAATTTCTAGTTCTCCAATTACATCTCCAAAATTTCCTGATAAGGACAATTTTCAGTTACCACCTGAACATGATTTTCTTGCAACATTAGAAATTCTAGTTGCTCAAAAATGGTATACTCAAATTACTTTATTAATAGATAATCATTTTTCCAAAACATTTACGGCACTTATTGATAGTGGTGCAGATTTAAATGTTATTCAGGAAGGATTAATTCCTACTAGATATTATACCAAAACAACTAATAGTTTATCCATGCTGGTGGACAGAAATTGGATATCCAATATAAACTTCCTCAAGTTTCTATTTGCATAAATCGAACATGCATAAAAACTAGCTTTTTGTTAGCTAAAGATATTACTAATCAAGTAATACTTGGATCTCCATTTATTACTCAATTATATCCAATTACATATATTGATAATTTAGGTATTCGTGGTACTTTTGAAGGAAAAACTATTTTCCTAAAATTCTTAGATGCTCCTTCACCACGATACATTAATATTATTCATGATCATATTCAAAAAAAATTTACCAATTACAATTTTTAAATTTTGAAATAAATACAATCACAATAAGTGATCAGTTAAAAAATCCTAGATTACAGGAAAAAATTAAGTTAATAGCACAACAATTTTCTTTAGAGATTTGTAGTGATCACCCCAATGCTTTTGGAATCGAAAAAATCAATTATCTCTTTACCCTATGAGGATGATTTTAATGAAAAATTAATCCTACAAAAGCTCGACCATGTCAAATGAGCTCTGAATATTTAGAATTATGTAAAAGGAAATTGAATCCTTATTACACAAGAAGTTAATTACGCCTTCTAAATCTCCTGGTCTTGTACTGCTTTTTATGTTAATAAAAAGAGTGAACAAGAACGTCAAGTACCAAGATGCAAGTTATAAATTATAAACCATTGCCTGATGTCTTAAAATGGATAAGACATCCAATCCCTAATAAAAAGGATTTATTAGATAGATTATATGATTCTCATCATAGATGAAAGAAATTTGATCTGAAATCAGGATATTGGCAAATACAAGTCAATCAAAGTGATACTTATCAAACTTTTTAATGTTCCAATAGGACATTATGAGTGGAATGTAATGCCTTTTGGTTTAAAAAAATGCACCTTCTGAATTTCAACGAATTATGAATGTTTTTTACTCCTTATAGTGAGTTTATAATTGTTTATATAGATGATATTTTAGTATAGTCTAAAACAATTGATTTACATGCTAAAACACTTAGATATGTGTATTATATCAAAGCTGGAGCAAAAAGTTATTTCATCAATAAGAAGGTAGTTTGCCATATTTTTTTTCCATTTCCCCTCTTTGTCTTGGCTCATATCCTGAAAGTGTTAGATAACTTTTTAACCTTGTGAATTATATCTGAATATTAGAAACTTGAGTACGAGTTTGATGCTGTGAAAGAGGAAGATGATGGCAAAGCTAGTAATATGGGTTTAGATAACATGTATATGAAGGTGAAATTTTCTCCACTTTTATTATTTATATGGTTCCAGGCTCTATCATCTAAACGAAACGGCTCCTCCAGCTTATCTGTAAAATAAATGTGGCATTCTTCTACCATAGAGTCCCTTAACGAGCCTGTATGTTACTAACTGCTGAATACCTCTCAAGTTCTTATAATTGAGAATTGACAAGTATAAAAGTATCAATACTTGTACTTTTTCATAACTTGAACAACTAAAAGGTTTGAATTTTCCACGTCTTAAATATCAGACATCTTTGATATTGAGCTCAAGAGGAGGACTATGTATCAATTGTGATTGTTCATACAACAAATTAATGATGCACGAGATACTTTGCATACAAATATTCATGTTCATCTCTAATTTCATCATCAGTGTACTAATTGTGGCTTTTGTTTCAGGCTTTATATCATGCTCTTCCAATGAACTATGTAAGCATCTCAAAACTTCACAGTAAACTTGAGGGTGAAGCCAACCAGGCTACAGTTCGCAGGCTTATTGACAAAATGATCCAAGATGGCTTTGTTGAAGTCAGTGGCAACCGCAGACTAGGTAAATGTATTATTCCCAATTTCCCACATTTTCTAACAAAAGGAAGGATGTTTCAATTGACACACATGTTGTCTATGTCATAGGCAAACGTGTGATCCATTCTGATCTTACTAAGAAAAAGTTGAATGAAGTGAAGAAGATCTTAGACACAGAGGCTATGGTGAATATTATAAATTTCAATTTCATTCCATATCTCGAAACGTCATTAGATTGGTTGCATTATTGTTGCCATTTTTATCCATCAATGTATTCAGGATCTGGATTTGAAGGAACCATTTAACAAGTCGAATCACCCAGAGGCGGAGACTATTGGTGCTCAATCCTTTTCTCTTTAGCTAATTCCCGAACATATATTAATGTCTTAGTTACTTAATTAGCAATCTGCATTGGCCTTTAGGTAACAATCACAAGGACTTGTCCACCTGTGGTGGCCTCCACTCGATTGGATCAGATGTCACACGCACAAAGGGCAGATCTGATGCATATCAGAATGGATTGAGTAGGACTGAATCAGGCGCAACGAGGAGAAGGGAACACATGAATACTCCTACTAGCAGGATTGAGGTAAGATGATTGGTTTCCAACATCAATTCCACTTACATGACGCATAACTTCTGCTATTAAAATCTCATTTTTTAAAACATCAAACACCCTATAAAAAGTATTTAGTAGCTCAATTAAGGGTTTGTGATATGGTAAATGTACAGCCAGCAGCTTCTAGAGAGAGCTTTGTGCCTGGGGCTGAAGATGGCAGAGCTAATGAAAAAACCATTCACTGTGACGAGATGGACTTTATTGGCAGCAAGTCAACTCAGGACAAGCGTTTCAGGAAAGCGAGCACTGTATGCTCCAAACTCGATAATTTATACCAAATACTATACTATTGACTGCAATTATAAGCTCCACTCGTATAATATTTCAAATTCGTTACAACTGATTATAAGCTAAATACATTCTCAATTGTCCCAGTTTATTTACCATAACTTCATAATTTTAGGTCAAAGATCCCATCCTCCAGTATGCCAAGCGCCAGAAATCTCAAGCTTCATAAATCCCTTCAAGTTGGACCCCAACGGATGGACGATTTCTCTTTTCCAGTCATTCTGTGGTTTTTTCAATAGAAAACTTTCTTGTTCCATTACTTGTTTTATGACAATCATTTAGCTATCCAATTCTGCGGCAGTTTATTCTTGGATGTGCTGTCAATAAACAAACAAATTTTTTTTTATGACTCGATATCTGGCTCGAAGACCGGCTAATCCGGGGACCAATCTCACCGTGTCAATAAACAAACAATGATACATGAATATATGTTATTCATATATCCTGTTTCAAAGCATTCATGCGGTGCGGTGTAATGAGTTTAGCTCTGTGTCGGCAAATACCCAATATGAATATGACAAGGATTTATCATCTAGCAATGTTCTTTGACCAGACAGTAATGAGTCACTTCATGGAGATGCTCATTTACTGAAACTAGTGTCATTAGGTTCGTTGGGATAGCAACATTAACTTGGATCCAAGTTCAAAATTAGATTAGAATATGGTAGAAGTGGTATTGTTTCCCATTTGTAAGAAAGTTCCTGTTTTTCAACGATTATTCGGAGCTTCATAAAGGTAAAATCAGAATTTTTAGGTAGACATCAATATGGATTATTTTAGTAAAATTATCACAACAATTGAGTACTATATTTGTAAAGGGTTTTTGACACTAATTCCAAATACTCAGTTTATCCGATTATTTAAAAATATATTGTTTACCCTTATAATTTGTAAATAGTTGCAAAAAGGCATTGTTTTTACTTCATCGAAAAAATTAATTTCTTTATATACGTACATATAGTTAAAATTAATGGTATTCTAAAAACTAACAATGTAATGTGTTGCAATATTGAATTCTTGCTATCCCGAGGATATTAGGTAATTGTCACCATTAATTTAAAGTTTTTTTTTATGAAAATTATATATTATCAACGTTACCCGAGTAATTTTTATTAATTTAACATATAATTGATCTGTGGCAGCAACAATAATCATTATGACAATATCGTATATTTGGATCGATGATATCCATTAAATTTACCTTAGCATCTAAGTAACAAATGCAATACAAAGAAAAGTGTCGAACGAAAAGGAGAACCCACCAAGATGAGTGTGGAAAAGTTGAATTTAATGTTGGAGAGAGTTGATTGGGTGTGCTTCGTTTATTATGATGAATTTGTAGGCGCCGAATACCTAAGTGCGCAAAAGAAGATAAAAAATATTAATCAAAACCTGTACTTGAATAAGCCAACTTGACTTGTTGATTGAACTTGGTAAACAGAGTGAATAATCTGGCTTGAGGTTTCTCGGTTTGTTTGATGATGTTGCTCCTAAGAGCAGCGCCCTTAAAGGTAGCAACAAAGTTTTCAGGTATCTCCAATCACTTTAAATTTTTATCAAGTATAGATTAAATGGCTCATTTTCATCAATAAATTAAATTTATAGATAAAATTGTAAACACAAAAAAACTCAACATAGTAACTTATCACAAAAAAACATGATAAAATTGTAACAAGTAAAGGTATCGAAATATATATAACTTAAAATGAGATAATACGTTAGAACGTTATTGTAGTTTTGGTTCATTCGCGATTCAATCTCTAATGTTTTCAATGACTCAATCCCTAAACTTTAAAAACATTTATCAATTCAGTCATCGACGTTAAGTCGATCGTAAGAAGCAAACGATAGAGACTGAATCGAGAATTTTTTTTAAAATTTTAGGACTTAATTCGGAACAAACCAACCAAGTTCAGTCCCTTTAGTTGTAAAAATATTCCAGAATCAACCTCTCTTTATTTTGTTCTCACTGCTGACTTAACGTCGAAGGCTGAACTGAGATTTTTTTTAAAACTTTAAGAACTAAATCGGATCACAAAATTTTAAGGACTGATTCAAGAATGAACTCATCTGCTTAATAAGTCTTATCAAAAGTTTTTCAAAGAGCAATTGGGTCCGTCAAATATTTTTCTATTCCTTAGATTCCTTCCCTTGTAGACAATATAGACTAAACGGCTCCCTTAATTCGTTAAAAAGATTCAAAATTCATTAAAAAAAGACTTCCAGAGTTCTCAAGATATTCTAAAATTATTTGCCGGTTTAAGCTAGGAATCACTTTTATTAAAAGATTTATTAATTAAAAGTACAAAATAACATTTTATTTAGCATCTTTCAACTATAAATAAAAAAATAAAAATTATATACGTGCTGATCAAATAGTAAACAACAAAAATGTAGGTTATTTTTTGGCTATCTCATATGACACTATCTATGGGGTCGATCAATTACCCAGATTTATCAATATATTGACTTCCACATAAAAAAACGTGACACTATTAAATATAAGTTATTGATCCAATATTTGAGATCGAATGAACATAAAAAAAGTAAAAACAAAAGTGGTGGAATCTATATTTTGAGTTATTTTTGCCTATCTCATTGATCCAATATTTGAGATCGTGTCAATGAGATAGGCAAAAATAACTCAAAATGTAGACTCCCACCACTTTTGTTTTTACTTTTTTTACTTTCATTTTTTTCAAAAAAGTTCCTTAAAATATTAATAGTTTAATACAATTCAGTATTAAAGGTTATCCCTTTTTGTCATATTAACCAAAAGAAAATACCAAAATCTAATAATGAAGTTCGAGACAGTTCCAACATTATAATAAATTGGGGAAAGTTCAACGGTTCCTTACCTCTGCAATACAATTGGCCAATTCCACGTGGCTTCACCTCCATCGTCTTTAGACTGCATTCCCTAAATTACCCTCGCCTCAGTAACTTTTTCGCCCACAATATAAACTTCCCCATTCCTCTATGTCGACGCCAAAGGTAAGATCCGAAGAAATTCGAAAAATTTCTCTGCGTTATTCTTAACCAAAGATATGGCTTCAGCTCATGTAATTCAATTTACAGCCATGTTTTTTTTTTAAAAAAAAATCTTGTTTCTAATATTGTTTGATCTTTGATCGGTGCGCAAATTCGTTTGTGATTTCTTTAGGTTGAGGTGGAGAGGAGTAGTGATGTACAGCTGAAGCACCTGGGCTTTGTGAGGATTGTGTCGATAAAGGCCGTCGTATTGTTGTGTAATGTCTACGATTATGCCAAACGGAACTGTGGGCCGCTCAAATCCACCGTTATAACGGTGGAGAACGCCGTCAAGGCTGTCGTGAACCCTGTTTACGAGAAATTCAAGGGCGTTCCTGGTAATCTCCTTGTCTTTGTTGACAAGAAGGTGCGTGGTGATTTTTTTGTCTAGATTTTCTCACTCGTTTGGTTGCGATTTTACTCTGTTGGCCATTTAAGGATTTTAGCTATGTGGAGCATTTTTTCCTGATTAGTGGTTCTTCTGGTTAGCCGTTGAATGTAATTTTTTTTCCATTTTTGTGATGCTTTTCATGGGTGTTGTTGGCTAAATATCATCTCTGTACTAAAAAATATTTTTTTGAAAATCAACACTAAAAAAAGTTTTCTAAATTTTTCCATAGGGATGTGTTCTTCTGGTACGGCTGTTGAATGTAATTTATTTTCCATTTTTGTGATGCTTTTCATGGGTGTTAATGGCAATAAAAAAGTTTTCCTTCTTAAATTTTGCATAGGGATGACTACCACCTAGCTCAAGGGTGGCCCCGTCCTGGGCTAAATAGGAATCATTTCGTTCAGTTTTATTCGGTTTCTTTAGCAATAAAAATTCTCTAATCTCTATTATTTCTTTACTGATTGGGTTAATAACTTAAAAATAGATGGTCAACTAAATTATTAAATGGCAAAATCAATTAGTTTTCCTAAGAAATACGCAGATTTCATTTCATCAAGAATCATTCCCATTCGCTTCCTGATAAATAGAATTTGTAGCATACATACTGGGATCTAAGAGAACAGTTAATGTGATGGCGGAAATTTTGATATGCACATTTTTAGGTAAAAAAATATTTTTGACAGTACAAAACTTGACAAGTAAATACATGTTTAGTGAAACCCATTGAGCGGAATGCATAATATGATTTTCTTTTCCTTTTTCTGCGTGATATATGGACAGAAACAACTGTGGAAATGTACCCCAACAATATTTGTTAAAGTTCTTCTATTTCTAAGAGTGTCTCAAGTTAAACCTTCTTTTCAATCTACACGTGAGCTCTACGTGTTTATAGATGCATATAAGAAAGTATTCATTAGAAACGAGCTTGATAATAACCATTCTACTTGTATATACATATTTCATTCATAGTTTTCTTTGGCAGGTTGATGGAGCGATTCACACATTCGACGAATGTGCTCCACCTGCTGTCAAGAATTGTGCCTCAAAGGGCCAATTGATTGTCAAAAAGGCATTCCAGATAGCACAAGATTTGGTGCATGAAGCTCAGGTTTCCGGTCCACTTGCTGCCATCTCTCACGCTGGTAAAATGTCCAAGCATTTTGCAATCAGTCTACTAGCAGTTGCACGGTACAAAGTTAACCAATATCCATCTTTGCGTCGAGTGTCCGAGATGGCTGTTTCTACAGCTGCATGTTGGTCTGAGAAGTACAACAAATTGGTTAAAGATATGGCGGCGAAAGGTAATAATCTCTGCAACTATGTTCCGTTAGTACCTCTTGATGAAATGACCAAAGCTTATGAGCAAGTAGAGGCAGCTGCAAATAAGAAAGTGGATGCAAGCAGCTCGAGTGGAAGCGATTCGGATTAAGAGTAAGACGGACATGTTCCATTTCAAGTGTTCTTGTAAATGTTGGATGTGAAATCGAAGGTTGAGGAGGGAGGCTTTTAGAACCTAAGTATTTGCATGTACATATTATATGCATGGCTTTTCTAATATTGGGAGTGGATCCTTATCATAAATATTACATGATCACGAAAGTATTGCAAATACATCATGATTCAGAGATAAGGGGCTTGAAGTTCAATACAAATATAAACAAAATTTGAAGTATTTTTTTAATAAAAATCTACAGAATAATTTCTAAATAAAATAATATATAAAAAATCATCCTTAATTAAATGTCTAGTGCTAAGTGTGAGTCTTGCCGGTAGCGATAAAATTATTGCCATGTGAGTAAGTCGTAAAAACATTTTTTTTGTTTTCGAAGATGATAAATATTGGAGGTGACATATAAAACTTTTTTTTTGTTCTTGTGGTAGGACTTAGGAGATCTCCTAAAACTTTTGTGTTCGACAGATACCTCAAGGAGTTTGTTTTATTGTTACATATGCACCTATATTTATTTTTGGATAAATTACAAAAGATTAGATTTAAACTTTAGAATTAAAAATATAATCCCAACATAATTATTGTTTTAACAAATGATTCTAAGAACTTTAACCGTTAAAAAAGGAACGAAACGAACATATATCATACATATGAGAAGATGTGTTGGCATGAGATGCATGCACATGCTCGTTTCATTTTTTTATTTAACAAAATTGTGATTTTGAGACTATTTTTGTTAAAAAAAATTTATTCAAACTATATTTGTCAAAATTATTTATGTTTAATTACTTTGTTGGAAAAATATTTTTCTTGGAATTATGTCTTTGTCCTAAAAATTGAGACTATTATTAGGAATGACCTAAATCGTCTGCAATCTTTGCCACTTGTTACACCTCTTTAATTTAAAAAAAATTTATATTTTGGAAAAAAAGACTTTATTGTTCAATCTAAACTTAATGATTACACCTAAATGGGTAAATCTATAGTTTGAAAAAAGAAGAAGACTTTATTGTCCAAATCTAAAAACTTAATGATTACACCTATTTTACTATCGTAATCCATTTTGTAAAAATAGAAAATTCATATACTTTTACGTAAAAATCTCAAGTATTCACTATTGCAGTATTTTTCGAAATATCACACATGCACTATTTATTTTAGTTACTTTTTATTATAGTAATTACGTATATTATTAAATTCAAGTAAAAAATATATTTGAGATTTTGTAAAATGTAATCGATGAACTTATATGAATCTATTAATAATTATAATTTTTTTTAAAATGAATTAATATAACTAGCAAATTAATTATTAATAAATATATAAAATTTTCAACAATAACAATGAGAGAAACGATTAGCCAACTTGTTAGTCGTAATTTGAATTCTAATTACATCTTACGATGTCTTAAAAACAATTGACTTAAAAACAATTGACGCCCAGACTTTAGTAGACTTGATCTCCACCCATCCCTCCTCTTTTGTATCAGGAAAAAAAAGTGACAAAATAGTGTATGTATGGGGGGTTTTAACTTTTTAATCGAAAAAAAGAGTAATTTAACAAAATAATCAAAATTTTAAAAAGTTTTTAAACTAACTCAAAACACTAGATGAAGACGCAATCTCAAATGACGCAGTCCTGGTTAAAAAAAATAATTAATTGAAGGCGTCATCTAAGATGGCGCATTCAGATATTTTTATTGAAGGTGCAATCTAAGATGTCACCTTCTTTACTATAAAATGCCGGGCCAAACCCTTTTTTTTCTACACAGAAACGAAAATCACATACCATTTATAGTTTGTCATCTTGTTTTATCGTTGAAATTGTTGAATCTCCAATCTTAATTAGCCACCTTTTAAGTATTTTTCAGGTAAAAATCTTATATATTATTGATTTTATCATCCTGATTATAGAAATGTATTAATATTTAATATTTTTTTCAGAGATGTCGATTCAAATATTATTGTATTGTGGAGGTAATATATTACAAGATTCAGATACCATTAGATATGATCGTGGTCCATTAAGAGGTACCACAATATCTCGCACAATTAATTTTATGCAGTTTTCGAACGAAATATATAATATCATTGGTATCGACCGCAACCAGTTTCTTCTGAAAATATATGCAACATATGTTCAGAGATTTTGCCAGGCTACGACAGACAATTTTGCCAATAGATAATGATTATAATTTAGCATGGCTATTGGATTCAGAATAGGGTCATAGTTGCTTGGAAATTTACATAGAAACAGAACCAAGAAACTATGATTGTATTCCATAAAATGTAGATTGTTTGCATGTAGTTGCTGAAGGAATTACTATCTCTGGTAGAGATCCAGATGACGATCCCATAGATGCTGATGTTATTGCTCCTGAGCCACTAGCAGACAGTTTTGCTGAATTGTGAAATGATATTCAGTTTGAACCAGATGATATTCCGTCTGAGGATGATGCTGATGACGATGAGGTTGACATTTGTATACGAAATATCAACATAAGATGTTGATTGCCGTGGCAATGGACGCTGATAATCAAGTGTTACCTTTGGCATTTGCAATTGTTGACGAAGAAAACTTTGTGTCATGGAGATGGTTTTTGGAGAGGATTAGCAAGTATATTGTGAGAAGATCTGAGGGTGGTGTATGTTTGATTTCTGACCGTCATCCGGGCCTCATTGCAGTAGCCGATTGTATTCCCGACTTCAAATCACCGCGTGGAGTACATCGATTTTGTTTGAGACATGTTTGTTCAAACTTTAATAGTCGCTTCAAATCCGTTCATTTGAAAGACTTATGTTGGAGAGCGGGATCAGAAAATCAGCTCAGAAAATTTGATCGCACAATGGAAGGGATACAACTTATAGAACCAAGGGCTTTTGATTACTTGAGTCGTATTGATAAGTGTCAATTGTCTCTTGCTCATGACGGAGGCTGGTGTTGTGGTATCATGACCACAAATATGTCAGAATGCATAAATGGAGTTATGAAAGGTTGTTAGGATCGGTCCGGAGTGTTTAGAGGGGGGTGAATGAACACTCCTATTAAAAATTAATCCCTTGTGATTTCTTTCGGATTAGTGAAAGAAATCTGTTTCTTAATCAACTCTTTTGCAGAACAGACCACTGAATATTTTAGTGCGGAACGGTCTGTTCTTAGATTAGTAAGAACGGCTCGATGGCTTGAATAATAGAACGAGTGCAGAATGATAAAACACAGAATATGTTTCTGGAAGTTCGAAGGTGGTGTAATCCTTCTACGTCTCCCCTTCTTCCAATTAAGGAAGGATTCCACTAGAAGATTTTGATTTATACAATCCTGTTGTACAAACCCGATTCAGCTGGATTTACCTCACTACCAGACTGAAACTCCTAGTCTCTCGATCTGTTCAGACACACTCTGTCTGACAGTTACAATTGATTCTCACTTCTATATCTCAATACAGAATACACAAGATAGACTTTAGTATATGCACACAATGATCCTAAAATGATCAAATATTACAATATACTTGTGCTTATGAAGATTTTCAGCTCGAGAATGTCTGAGCTTGTAAGCTTGTGCTGTTTTGCTTTCTTTTGTGTTTTTGCGATTTTTTCAGACTCTATCTTGAGCTCTTCTGTTGCATCCTTTATATAGTTGCATGTACCAACGACATTATTTCCCTTAATGTGCAATTCTTGACTCTGCTTAAACTCTGAGTAAGCTGCAGTCTTCTTCTTTAGGGTACTTGCCGTTCTGGTTCATGCTTTCGGCGACTGTCAGGTAAGCTCTTCTTTGTCTTCTTACCTTTTATGATAATCTTCAGTCTTTGGTCTTTTTCAGCATTAATTGCAACATTAAATGCTTCAATAAATAGCCGTTAATGATTCGGACTGAAGAACCAATCTTATTCAGCCTTGACTGCTCTGATCTGATAAAGGTTGAGATCGATCTGAAGCTTCGATCTGGTCAGTCTGATTTCCATCGATCCGATCTGATTTGCGATATACCATATCCGCTTGATCTGTTTTGATCGATCGATCTGGTCAGTCTGATTTCCATCGATCCGGTCTGATATGTTTTGTCATCTTTAAAATCCAGAACTAACAAATTCCCCCTTTTTGATGATGACAAAACCTAGCTCTAAATCTTTTTATTTAGTCTTTAAAGAACTCTGAAGCGTATACTTGCGGATCAATTATTTCTACTTGTTCAAAATAAATGAACACAGTTAAGTTAAAGTTCGGATGGATTAAGCCGTTTTAGTTCAAAATAAATGAACAATGACTTAACTAAGAACTTAGATTTTTATTGATCACAAAAATCTTATATACAGACCAGTCTGACTTAAACAAAGAAACTGCTACTTTCTTGAAGACTGAGACTGATGCGGCTTGAAGTTTTTTCTCTTTTCCCCCTTTTTGTCAGCAGCAATCTCTTGAAGAAAATCGACAACTTGTGCTAGCTGAGCGCTGATAGCGTCAAGACGAGTGTCTTGAGCACGAAGGGAATTGGCTACGGATGCTCTAACTTCAGTGGCCAGCTCGATCTGCTCTTTTCTCAGGCTGTTTTTATAAGTAGCTTGCTGAGAGAACAGATCATTCAGTCCTCGCTGAATGCTGCTAATACTGGCTGTCATCTTCTCTTTAAATGAATCAAAGTCCAAAGATGTAGTCCTCTGACTTTGATGAACCTCTATGACTCGTTGAGAGAGAGATAGACAGTTATCAGAGAGGTGCTGAAGGGACCTTGCCAGGGATGGAGCTGCATCAGATAACCGGCTTGGAGAGTGATCAGATGATGACAAGGAGTGATCAGCTTCTGCGGCAACTGGTATAAGTGAAGATAAAGCAGCTTGGCGTGTTTCGGATTGGATCAAGGTGACCAAGTCCGAAGAAAAATCTTCTAAGAACGCCATATCTTCAGCAAATTGGACTGGAGGAGTGCTGGGTCTTGAAGGTTCCTCAACTCGTAGAGCTGCAACAACGGTGGACACCACCAGTCCGGATCGACAAACTCTGGTGAGACAACTGTTGTAAGTGCGGCGGTTGGACTGAGTTGAACATGGGAGACTGATGATCCCAGAGGAATAGACGTTGTTGGGGAGTCCAACAAAACATTCAAGGCTTCATCTTCTGCAGCAGACGGAGCATTAGTCATTGGCTGCTCCGCTGTCTGTTCTGCTGTCTGAGCCGCTACTCCAGAGGGAATAGTCTCTATGAAAGGTTCTGCCAGAGTCTTGCTCCCAGATGGATGATCCGGGCTGGGTACTGGAGTGGATATGCTGAGCTTTTGTCATTGAAATCGGACGGCTAAGTGAAGAGCATGAATATCCATTTCCAGTTAGGCAATAACATCACCATCATCTTTGGCAGTTGGAGTGCTCGGATTGAAATTTGCTTTCTTAGCGGCCAAGAGCAAATTTGCCAGTCTGAATCTTTGATTGGCCTGAAACAGATCTTTGAGCTGTACAGCAATTCTTACATCGTCTGTCTCTGTCCCCTTAAAGACTTCTTCTTCCATTTTCTGTAGTCTTCTCAGCTTGCCGAAGAACATATCAATGTGGTTGATCGTTCTGTACTCGACATATTCATCAAATACTACAATGAGCGCTTTGACCTTTTCTTCAACATCCTCCATAGCGATGTCGATGGCTGTTTGCGCGGCAGATTTGGGTTTGGAGGAGAGTGGTTCAGTGAGAATGGCCTTCCCCTTGCCGGTGGAAGATGGGGACTTGATGCCTGATTGGGTGTAGTCTCCCAATTCAGTTATAACAATCCCTTTGACCACAGGAATGGCAGAGGGGACTTTGATGGTTACTTTGGGTACAGTGGTTGTAGTTGTTGAAGGTTGGGTTGTAGTTTGGGGTACACGGGCGGCTTTTGTGGAAGGCAATATGGGTAGGGTTTTGAGAGGGAAGGTTTTGATTGGCTTGGTGAGTTGGGTTCTTGGCTTTTTAGGAAGGGGCTTGGCTGGTGATGAAGGAGCAGACTGAGTTTCCTCGGAGTCAGTCTGAATGGTCAATTTGCGCTTGACTCGAGGTCTTCGAGCAGCAGTCTGTTCTGTTCCTTTCTCAATCTTGACAACCACCAGATCGGTAAGAGTGGGTGGAGCACTTTTGGACTTCAGTAGTGCCAAACCCTTGGAGTTGAGAATTTTAAACAAACTTAGAGCAGACGGCTTCCCCAGCTCGATGTCCAGCGTCTCCAGTAGTTTGCTTAAAGGAACAGGAAAACAGACAGCCTGTTTGGAGGCAATGACCGTCTCAAGCAAAACTCCAAATAAGATTGCAGACCAGTTCATCTTCTGCCCTGAGTGAATAGCATCCATGGCCCGAAACTTCTCAGCAGTAACAGCATCATAGCTTCCGGCTTTGCCCAATAATGGCTTGCCAACAATCTCGCATAACACCTGGAAATGAAAGAACATTTCTTTCTTCTTGAATGAAGGTTGCAGACGGTGGCCAAAGATGGATACCTTCCCCTGAAGATCTGTGAGAGTGGCCTGAGGAATATGTCCAAACTCAGTCAGTCCGGTGTTGGGAAGACCAAAGGTCTTTGCCAGCGTCGATGGAGAAATGTCAAACGATTTGCCCTTTACGGTGGTGGAGATGAACGTCTTCTGAGATATAGCATTGGCGAACAGTTCTCGAATCTCCGACTCGTAAACCACCATTCCACATTTCCAGAAAATTCCTTAAACCGGAAGATTCTAAGGACTTGAATATTGAGACCATTTCTGGATCTTCAGCCCTGTAGATATCATGGAACTCAACAGAAAGAGAATTGTGAGTAATAGTAGCCATTTGAGTGTAATGGAAAAATACGAAGAGTTTGAAAAAATATTAGAGAGTTAGAAAGCAGACAGCGGTAATTCGTAAAAAGTGAATGAAAATGAAATGTTCAGCCCTCTAAATAAGAGAGAGAAGACACGTGTCTTTATCTCGAAGACTGATAATTAAATAATTCAAAATAAACGGTAAGGATGAAAGAGAGATAAGGCGGTTAAAATTGCAATCAGTCCAGGCTGTTTTAAATAATTATTTTATTTAAGGATTTGTTGACCAGACAAATCATGGGATAACATCAGATTTGACATAGATCGGTCTAAAAGTTCGGACCGGTCTGTGTCGTTCTGATCATTGTATTATCGATCTGTGCCAGCATACAATCTTTAAAAAATAACTAAAAGAAAGATACTACTAAAACATCAAGATAAGTCTATTAAACCAAGAATTTGACGAAAATAATTAAACTTAGCCTCAGGAAGCGGTTTGGTGAAGATATCTGCTGCTTGCTGGTCTGTTGAAATATGCTCGATCTGAATTTCCTTTTTGCCAACATGATATCGAATAAAATGATGTCTTATATCAATATTCTTTGTTCGAGAGTGCAAAACTGGATTATACGTTACAGCAATTGCACTTGTGTTGTCACAAAATATCGAAGATTCAATAGCTTGAATGCCATAGTCTTTGAGCTGGTGTTGAATCCAGAGCATTTGAGCACAACAGCTCCCAGCGGCAAGATATTCTGCTTCAGCTGTAGATGTGGCAATAGATGTTTGCTTCTTGCTAAACCAAGAGATCAATCTTTCACCTAAGAATTGACATGTTCCACTGGTGCTTTTGCGATCAATCTTACAGCCAGCATAATCAGCGTCTGAATATCCTATTAAGCTGAAATTTGAATCTTTGGAATACCAAAGACCAACGTTCTGAGATCCTTTCAATTTTTTCAGAATACGCTTAGCAGCAATAAAGTGTGATTGCTTTGGTTCTGACTGAAATCTAGCGCACATACAGACTGAGAACATAATATCAGGCTGGCTCGCTGTAAGATATAAGAGAAATCCGATCAGTCCTCGATACATAGATACTTCAACTGCTGTTCCCCCTTCGTCTTTATCTAACTTGATTGTAGGACTCATTGGAGTTGATGCAGTTGAACACGTTTCCATTCCGAATCTCTTGAGAAGCTCTTTGGTATACTTGGTTTGATTTATGAAAATGCCATTGCTGAGCTGTTTGACTTGGAGACCCAGAAAGAATGAAAGTTCTCCCATCATACTCATCTCAAACTGTCCCTGCATTAGCTTAGAGAATTTCTCGCATAATTTGGGGTTGGTTGACCCAAAAATGATATCGTCAACATAAATTTGAACTAACAAAGTATGTTCCCCCTTAATAAATTTAAACAGAGTTTTATCCACTGACCCGATCTGAAAATCATGGTTCAGCAGAAATTGAGACAGAGTGTCATACCAGGCTCTTGGAGCTTGATTCAGTCCGTATACTGCTTTATTCAGTAGATATACATGATTTGGAAATGAGTGGTTCTGAAATCCAGGAGGTTGCTCAATGTAGACTTCCTCCTGAAGCTTACCATTAAGAAAGGCACTCTTAACGTCCATTTGATATACCTTGAAGTCTTTAAAAGCAGCATAAGCAAGAAATATTCGGATTACTTCATGTCTGGCGACTGGTGCAAAAGATTCATCGAAGTCAATTCCTTCTTCTTGTCGGAATCCTTGGGCCACCAGTCTGGCTTTGTTTCTAACCACAACTCCATATTTGCGTCTAGCTTGTTTCTGAACACCCATCTGGTTCCAATAACAGGCAGATCGCTTGGCTGGGGGTTAGACTCCAAACTTGATTTTGTTCAAATTGATTAAGCTCTTCTTGCATGGCTTTAATCTAGTTGTAATCAGTCAAAGCTTCATCAATCTTTTTAGGTTCCAGATTTGATATGAAAGCTACATAAGTGAATTCATCCATCATCTGTCCTCTGGTTCTTATAGGTGCAGAAGGACTTCCAATCACTAGATCGGGAGGATGCCTCTTTGTCCATCTATAGCTTGATTCTGGATTATCTGGTCCATAGGGATGAGTAGTAGCGGGATTATCAGAATCTGATTTAACATTAGAGTGAGGAACATCCGGATCGGCTCGATCTGAAGGAGCTTCATTGCCATGATCCGGTATGTCTGGTACTTCAGGTTCCGGTGGATTGTCTCTTGACCTGTTATCTACAATCTCATCATCACTGTTAGCTTCGAGATGGATATTTTCCATCTGATTTTGAATTGATTCCATGCTACCCTTAATACATAAAGACTCATCAAAAACTACATGAACAGATTCTTCTACAGTTAAAGTGCGATTATTGAAAATGCGAAAAGCTTTGCTATTAGATGAATATCCTAAGAATATCCCATTATCTGATTTAGCTTCAAATGCTGTAAGATGATTCTTACCATTATTGTGAACGAAGCATTTGCACCCAAATACATGAAGGTGAGAGATAGACGGTCTGTTACCAGTCCATATTTCATATGGAGTAAGATTCAACTTCTTGTTAATCATAGACCGATTTTGAGTGTAGCATGCAGTATTTACAGCTTCTGCCCAGAACTTTTGCGAAATACCAGAATCAGCAAGCATTGTCCTTGCTGCCTCTTTAAGCGTTCTGTTCCTTCGTTCTGCAACTCCATTTTGTTGAGGAGTTCGAGCGGCTGAAAATTCATTCTTAATACCTTGATCTTCTAGAAAGGATTCAAGATTCTGATTTGAAAATTCAGTGCCTTTGTCACTTCGAATCCTGTCTATGCTTGATGATTTCTCATTGTAAGGACCCTAATCCTTAAGTGCAGAATCAAGGCATAATAGAGCTAAATAAATAATCAGAGTGAGAAATAACGTGTTGAGTTTATGAGCTTAAGCATTACATGCCAAAAATAAGGACTACCAAAAGGATTAATTACATTCCAATCAATGAATGTGTTCAATTATAGTTTTATACTACTCCTAGAGTAGATACTATCCAAAATAATCCTGTCCTTTCTGTCTCAAAAGAGTTCTTCACAAGGCTCACCACCTCAACCCGTTCAAGCCCTTCTATCATGCCAAAAAGGTACCTACAAGGACAACCCCCAAACATGAGCAATAATAATCATTCATATTCAACACAATATGAAGATAAAGCGTAAATGCATAATCATAATAAAACACTTCCTGTTTTCCCCATGCATTTCAAACGCTTCCCGTTTGGTTGTCCCTGTACCATAACTCATGAGTATAATCAATAGATTATTTTTAATGGTCTAAACATGTCATGACATATACCAGCTCATCAATACCAAATACTGATCATCAATCCCTAGTCTGTCCATCACAATGTATTTTAATGCCCCTCGCTTATTTACATATAGGCGGCATAGGATAACCTCGCTTCAATGGACTGCGGGACTCCCACCCCTCGCCTCTCATTGAGCGGCAAATACCCTTTCCTCGCCCTATATGATAACCACGCTCAAATGTGACATGCGGCGCTCCCACCCCTCGCTTCACATTTAGCGGAACCAAACCAAATAGCGGCAAGCATTAAAATCATCAAGGGATGACCATGACTCATGAGATATGCACCAATAATCATATGCATCTATAAACATCATGCATAACATGTATTTGCATCCACAATGCAATACCACATATATACTTGCATCCACAATGCATAACAATAAGTATATAAGATACATGTACCGTTGGGGTGCCCGTACGTCCACTACGTACCTTTCCAAAATGTAGGATATGGTAGGACTTCAATGCCTTGGCTGTGTTGCCACCTGGGATGGTTCTACACATTCACACAAATCAATATTAGAACCCAATAATAGTCCAATACCAAAAATCCTACAAAAATAACCAAAAACACCATTTTTGGTGTCTCGCGATCGATCGCCATAAGGCCCCGATCGATCGCGAGACCTCACTGTCTCGGGCAACAAATTTAAACAATCCGCGATCGATCGCTGAGTTAGCGCCGATCGATCGCGGCCTCGCCGATCGATCGCGCCAAACTCGCGATCGATCGCTGAAGTGCACTGCCTCCAGCTCTGTTGCTCGCGATCGATCGCGGAAGGCGCCGATCGATCGCCGAGCTCTGGGCATGCGGGATTTGGGCACTATTCACCCATCTTCAATCCCAACTCAAACATACCCACATACTCCAACATCAACCAAACCAACCCACTCAAAACCAACAATAAACATCTACATAAACTCATATATTTAACATCCAACCAAAAATAATACCAAAACTACAACAACCCAACACAAACCCATTTTAAAACCCTTCAAACCATATCAAACTTAAACAAAACCTTACAAAAATAACCATGAGGTACCCATACCTCTTGGGGATCTCAAATCACCCAACAAACTCCACAAATCAAGGTTTTGCAAGAACTTCTCTTCACCCCAAAGCTTGATTTCGAAAATGAGGGGAAAGGGAGGGTTTGGGTGTTGTTTGGTAAAGTTAAAAAGTAAGAGTGGATGGTGGGGTTGGGGTAATAAAAGGTGTTGGTTTAATTAAAAAAAAAAGCATACCAAAAGAATTCCATGGTGTATAAAACACCCCAACATGATATTTTCCAAAGCATTAATTCAAAATGCACCAAAATATCAATTAAACACATGATTTCCAATTAATTGCTAACCAAGGCAAATAAATCATGTTCCCAACAATTTACCCAACATGCACCACATGCACCCTGAAATGCATTCCCGGGTCACCCTATCCACATGACCATGCATTTCCATATGATAAATAAATCCAATGCATAATTACTTACCACATAATTAATCATATAAGCACAATTATTGCCCAAATGCAATTAACCATTTCGGGGATATTACAATACTCCCCTACTTATAAGATTTCGTCCTCGAAATCACATGCACTTACCCCAAAAAGGAAACTAAACATAAACACATACCAGAGAATAGTTCCGGGTAGTGCTGCACCATATGCCGCTCCGTCTCCCACGTAGCCTCCTCAACACCCCTGCGATCCCACTGAACCTTGATCATAGGTATCACTTTGTTACGAAGTCTACGGTCTGCTCGATCCAGAATTCTGACAGGCCGTTCCACATAAGACACATCGGACTCTAACTGAACTTCGGAAGGCTGTAACACATGCGACGGATCCGGCTCATACTTCCGCAGCATAGACACATGAAACACATCATGTATACCAGATAAAGAAGGCGGCAAGGCCAGTCGGTAAGCTAAGGTGCCAATGCGCTGCAAGATCTCGTACGGTCCAACATACCTCGGAGACAGTTTCCCGCGCATCCCAAATCGCACAACGCCTCTGAAAGGCGAGATCTTCAAAAGACCTTATCTCCCAACTGAAATTCCAACGGTCTCCGCCGTTTATTTGCATAAGCTGTCTGTCTGTCCTGGGCCGCTTTCATTTTCTGCCTTATCGTCTTATCTTTTCTTCCATCTCCCGAATCAATTCCGGTCCTCCGACCGATTTGCGGTCCAAATCATCCCAACACAAGGGTGATCTACACCATCTGCCATAAAGAGCTTCAAACGGAGCCATCTGAATACTTGCCTGGTAGCTATTGTTATAAGAAAACTCTACCAAAGGCACTGAATCTTGCCAAGAGGCATCGAACTCCAAAACACAAGCTCTCAGCATATCCTCGAGCGTCTGAATAGTGCGCTCGGTCTGGCCATCCGTCTGAGGATGATAAGCAGTGCTCAATCTGACTTCAGTTCCCAAGGCTGACTGAAGACCTTCCCAAAAATGAGATGTGAATCGCGGATCTCGATCCGACACTATGGAAACGGGGATCCCATGCAATCTCACCACATCTCTAATATACAACTGCGCCATCATCAAAAATGTGAAAGTCATGCTATAGGGGATAAAATGGGCTACCTTAGTCAATCGATCCACGATCACCCAAATAGCATCAAAGCCTGAAGCACTCCTCGGCAAATGAGTCACGAAGTCCATGGAAATGTGTTCCCACTTCCACTTCGGTATCTCCAAGCTTCTCAACTCGCCGCCAGGTCTCTGTCTCTCTGCCTTAACCTGCTGGCAGATCAAACACCTCTTCACAAAAGCGACGACATCAGATTTCATCCTTTTCCACCAAAACTGACCACGTAGATCTTTATACATCTTCTTCCCGCCTGGGTGGATGCTAAGTCTGCTACTATGAGCTCGCTCCAAGATCCCTCTATGCAACTCCGGCGTACTCGGAACCACCCAGCGGTTCCCCAATCTCAAAGATCCTTCATCGGCCACTCTGAATTTCGTTGGCTGACCAAGATGTACTAAAGATAACCACCTCTGAACCTCATCATCTGACCTCTGAGCTCTCCTGATGTCCTCATAGATATCTGGCTCAGCTAACAAGGTCGATACATACATAGGTGATGCATCAATATCAAAATCATAGCCCAGATGGCAATAGGAGGTCATCATGGCTGACAAATGGATGACGTCCTCAGCAGAACTCCTCACTTTCCGGCTCAAAGCGTCTGCTGTCAAATTGGCTTTCCCCGGATGGTACTCTATCTCGCAATCATAGTCCTTGAGTAGGTCCATCCACCTCCTCTGCCTCATGTTCAACTCTGCCTGAGTGAATAAAAACTTGAGGCTCTTGTGATCCGTGTAAATGGTAAATGAAGTACCATACAAATAGTGCCTCCATATCTTCAGGGCGAAGATGATAGCCGCCAATTCCAAGTCATGAACTGGATATCTGGTCTCATGCGGCTTCAACTGCCTCGATGCATAAGCTACCACATGCTTATCTTGCATCAGAACACACCCAAGGCCCTGAAGTGATGCATCAGTATACAGAGCAAATCTGGAGTTCTCCGTAGGGATCACTAACACTGGCGCCATCGTCAAACGATGCTTCAACTCCTAGAAGCTCTCCTCACAAGCTTCTGACCAAAAGAAAGGTACTCCCTTCTGGGTCAACTGCGTCAACGGCTTGGCAATCTTCGAAAAGCCCTCGACGAAGCGCCGATAATACCCGGCCAGGCCAAGAAAACTCCGGATCTCAGGCACAGAAGTGGGGGCAGCCCACTCCATCACAGCCTCAATCTTCTTGGGATCTACAGATATCCCGCTGCTCGATATGACATGCCCCAGAAACACTACACTGCTCAGCCAAAATTCACACTTACTGAGCTTAGCATATAACTGATGCTCTCTGAGAATCTGAAGCACTGTCCTCAAGTGTTTCACATGCTCCTCCTCGCTCCGGGAGTAGATAAGAATATCGTCAATAAACACAATGACGAACTGATCAAGATACTGCTGAAACACTCTGTTCATCAGACTCATAAAGACTGCTGGAGCATTCGTCACGCCGAATGGCATCACTAGGAACTCATAATGTCCATATCGGGTCCGGAACGCTGTCTTCTGCACATCTTCCTCTCTGACCCGAATCTGATGATACCCGGATCTCAAATCAATCTTGCTATACACCCAGGTACCTTGCAACTGATCAAACAGATCGTCGATCCTTGGAAGAGGATACTTGTTCTTCACTGTAGCCTTATTCAGCTGCCGGTAATCGATGCACAACCGCATCGAACCGTCCTTTTTTTTCACAAAGAGAACTGGTGCGCCCCATGGCAACACGCTCGGGCGTATATATCCCTTGTCCAGGAGATCCTGCAACTGTTCTTTCAACTCTCTCAACTCGGCCGGTGCCATCCTATAAGGTGCACGAGAGATAGCGGATGTCCCTGGCAACAGCTCGATCCCAAACTCCACTTCCCTAGCCGGTGGGAAACCTGGGATCTCTTCTGGGAATACATCAACAAACTCTGCCACTACTGGCACATCCTCAACTCTCAATTCTTTACTCTTCCCAGACGTGTCCACGGCATAGATGAGATAGCCCGTGTGTCCACGTTCCAACAACTGAGTCATCTTGATCGCTGAAATCAACGGAATCTTCACACAAGAACCGTTGCCATAGAAAGTCCACTTACTGCCCAACTCAGGTCTAAACTTACTGTCCTCTGCCGGCAATCTACTACTGCCTGATATCTGTTCAGAACATCAATACCCAAGATGCAGTCGAAGTCTGACATGCCCAATACGATCAAGTCTACCTTCAACTCGTTGCCCTCAAAATAAATGAGGCAGTCTGCCATAAACTGATCAGCAACGACGTTTCTTCCAGTGGGTGTCGAGACAAGGAGAGGCGTGGGTAGAGAAGACGTGCGTATATGGTGTCTTTCCACAAAACCCACCGATACAAAAGAATGGGAGGCACCTGTATCGATCAAAATAAAAGCAGGGTACGTAAATAAATGACACGTACCGGCGATCACCTCCTCTGGGGCTGCCTGGGCCTGCTCCCTGGTCAGTGCATACACCTGCCCCTGGGGTGGTCCTACTGTCTGACCTCCCGATGGTCGAGGCCCAAACTGCTGCCTCTGCTGCACTGTCCTATCCTCAAATCTCGGCCTGTTGCCCTGATACTCTGACTATCCTCCCGAGTGGGGCAATACCGAGCGATGTGGCCCATCTTGCCACAGATATAACATGCAGGACACTTGTTTGAAGAATGTGGCCCTCCACAATTGTTGCACCTCGGCTCTCCCGGCCTATCCCCTTGTGAAGATCCTCGATTGGCCGACCAATTGCCCTTCTTGCCACCCTGCTTCTGACCAAAGTACTTCTTTCCACCAAACCGCGAAGATGAAGAGGCACCACGGGGTTTAAATGGCTCTCCCTGAGGCCTCAAGCTGTCATTAGTCTGCCTCTGTTGCGGTACCGGTGGTGGCATAGTACTAGCATAAGCTCCCACCCCTAGCTCGGCAAGCTCCGCCCTTGTGAGAGCATCATCAAAAGAAGTTGGGTTATTGGTAATAACCCGGTCATAGAGCTCCGGTCGCAACCCCTTCATAAAGTTCCTCATCTTAGCGTGCCCATTGGTGGCAATGTGGGGAACATACCTCAGCAACAAAGAGTACGGTGTGGCATAGTCTGCCACTGTCATGTTCCCCTGCTTCAAACTTGTAAATTCGTCCTCCTTTGTCTGTCTCGCTGCTGCGGAGAAGTACCGGTTCAAAAACCTAGTCCTGAAGAGTGTCCAGTCAATCACAGCACCCAGTGCTCTCATTTCCATTACTGTGCTCCTCCACCACATCAGAGGTTTCTTGGCTAATTGAAACTCCGCCAGCCTCAGCCAAGCTGTCACAGCACAAGGAGCCGATACAAAGATCTGCTCAAGTCTTTCCAGCCACTCTTCAGCCTCTTCTCCGGACTCTGTCCCCTCAAACCGGGGCGGATGGTAAGACAGAAATTGCGTCAGACTGATCTCACCCGGTAGCAATAACTGAACCACTGGTTCCATGCCTACAGCCGGTGGAGGTAGAGGGTTTGCCTGTCCGATACTTGCATTCACACTACCAACATCTCCAACCTCCTCATTAGTAGCCATGTTGTAATACAAATGTTAACAACAATTCCAAAGCAGTATATAGGTTATGCCGTTAGATAACAGGAATGAGAATAAGTACGTTAGTATAACAGGATATACATTAATATGCACCACATGCATAAACATGCTTCAAATGTAAGCACCTAGCCAAACATGCTAAGGCTACCCTTCACTCGTTCCTGGATTCTCTAACCACTGCTCTGATACCACTAATGTAAGGACCCTAATCCTTAAGTGCAGAATCAAGGCATAATAGAGCTAAATAAATAATCAGAGTGAGAAATAACGTGTTGAGTTTATGAGCTTAAGCATTACATGCCAAAAATAAGGACTACCAAAAGGATTAATTACATTCCAATCAATGAATGTGTTCAATTATAGTTTTATACTACTCCTAGAGTAGATACTATCCAAAATAATCCTGTCCTTTCTGTCTCAAAAGAGTTCTTCACAAGGCTCACCACCTCAACCCGTTCAAGCCCTTCTATCATGCCAAAAAGGTACCTACAAGGACAACCCCCAAACATGAGCAATAATAATCATTCATATTCAACACAATATGAAGATAAAGCGTAAATGCATAATCATAATAAAACACTTCCTGTTTTCCCCATGCATTTCAAACGCTTCCCGTTTGGTTGTCCCTGTACCATAACTCATGAGTATAATCAATAGATTATTTTTAATGGTCTAAACATGTCATGACATATACCAGCTCATCAATACCAAATACTGATCATCAATCCCTAGTCTGTCCATCACAATGTATTTTAATGCCCCTCGCTTATTTACATATAGGCGGCATAGGATAACCTCGCTTCAATGGACTGCGGGACTCCCACCCCTCGCCTCTCATTGAGCGGCAAATACCCTTTCCTCGCCCTATATGATAACCACGCTCAAATGTGACATGCGGCGCTCCCACCCCTCGCTTCACATTTAGCGGAACCAAACCAAATAGCGGCAAGCATTAAAATCATCAAGGGATGACCATGACTCATGGGATATGCACCAATAATCATATGCATCTATAAACATCATGCATAACATGTATTTGCATCCACAATGCAATACCACATATATACTTGCATCCACAATGCATAACAATAAGTATATAAGATACATGTACCGTTGGGGTGCCCGTACGTCCACTACGTACCTTTCCAAAATGTAGGATATGGTAGGACTTCAATGCCTTGGCTGTGTTGCCACCTGGGATGGTTCTACACATTCACACAAATCAATATTAGAACCCAATAATAGTCCAATACCAAAAATCCTACAAAAATAACCAAAAACACCATTTTTGGTGTCTCGCGATCGATCGCCATAAGGCCCCGATCGATCGCGAGACCTCACTGTCTCGGGCAACAAATTTAAACAATCCGCGATCGATCGCTGAGTTAGCGCCGATCGATCGCGGCCTCGCCGATCGATCGCGCCAAACTCGCGATCGATCGCTGAAGTGCACTGCCTCCAGCTCTGTTGCTCACGATCGATCGCGGAAGGCGCCGATCGATCGCCGAGCTCTGGGCATGCGGGATTTGGGCACTATTCACCCATCTTCAATCCCAACTCAAACATACCCACATACTCCAACATCAACCAAACCAACCCACTCAAAACCAACAATAAACATCTACATAAACTCATATATTTAACATCCAACCAAAAATAATACCAAAACCACAACAAACCAACACAAACCCATTTTAAAACCCTTCAAACCATATCAAACTTAAACAAAACCTTACAAAAATAACCATGAGGTACCCATACCTCTTGGGGATCTCAAATCACCCAACAAACTCCACAAATCAAGGTTTTGCAAGAACTTCTCTTCACCCCAAAGCTTGATTTCGAAAATGAGGGGAAAGGGAGGGTTTGGGTGTTGTTTGGTAAAGTTAAAAAGTAAGAGTGGATGGTGGGGTTGGGGTAATAAAAGGTGTTGGTTTAATTAAAAAAAAAAGCATACCAAAAGAATTCCATGGTGTATAAAACACCCCAACATGATATTTTCCAAAGCATTAATTCAAAATGCACCAAAATATCAATTAAACACATGATTTCCAATTAATTGCTAACCAAGGCAAATAAATCATGTTCCCAACAATTTACCCAACATGCACCCTGAAATGCATTCCCGGGTCACCCTATCCACATGACCATGCATTTCCATATGATAAATAAATCCAATGCATAATTAATTACCACATAATTAATCATATAAGCACAATTATTGCCCAAATGCAATTAACCATTTCGGGGATATTACAATACTCCCCTACTTATAAGATTTCGTCCTCGAAATCATATGCACTTACCCCAAAAAGGAAACTAAACATAAACACATACCAGAGAATAGTTCCGGGTAGTGCTGCACCATATGCCGCTCCGTCTCCCACGTAGCCTCCTCGACACCCCTGCGATCCCACTGAACCTTGATCATAGGTATCACTTTGTTACGAAGTCTACGGTCTGCTCGATCCAGAATTCTGACAGGCCGTTCCACATAAGACACATCGGACTCTAACTGAACTTCGGAAGGCTGTAACACATGCGACGGATCCGGCTCATACTTCCGCAGCATAGACACATGAAACACATCATGTATACCAGATAAAGAAGGCGGCAAGGCCAGTCGGTAAGCTAAGGTGCCAATGCGCTGCAAGATCTCGTACGGTCCAACATACCTCGGAGACAGTTTCCCGCGCATCCCAAATCGCACAACGCCTCTGAAAGGCGAGATCTTCAAAAAGACCTTATCTCCCAACTGAAATTCCAACGGTCTCCGCCGTTTATTTGTATAAGCTGCCTGTCTGTCCTGGGCCGCTTTCATTTTCTGCCTTATCGTCTTTATCTTTTCTTCCATCTCCCGAATCAATTCCGGTCCTCTGACCGATTTGCGGTCCAAATCATCCCAACACAAGGGTGATCTACACCGTCTGCCATAAAGAGCTTCAAACGGAGCCATCTGAATACTTGCCTGGTAGCTATTGTTATAAGAAAACTCTACCAAAGGCACTGAATCTTGCCAAGAGGCATCGAACTCCAAAACACAAGCTCTCAGCATATCCTCGAGCGTCTGAATAGTGCGCTCGGTCTGGCCATCCGTCTGAGGATGATAAGCAGTGCTCAATCTGACTTCAGTTCCCAAGGCTGACTGAAGACCTTCCCAAAAATGAGATGTGAATCGCGGATCTCGATCCGACACTATGGAAACGGGGATCCCATGCAATCTCACCACATCTCTAATATACAACTGCGCCATCATCAAACATGTGAAAGTCATGCTATAGGGGATAAAATGGGCTACCTTAGTCAATCGATCCACGATCACCCAAATAGCATCAAAGCCTGAAGCACTCCTCGGCAAATGAGTCACGAAGTCCATGGAAATGTGTTCCCACTTCCACTTCGGTATCTCCAAGCTTCTCAACTCGCCGCCAGGTCTCTGTCTCTCTGAATTAACCTGCTGGCAGATCAAACACCTCTTCACAAAAGCGACGACATCAGATTTCATCCTTTTCCAGCAAAACTGACCACGTAGATCTTTATACATCTTCTTCCCGCCTGGGTGGATGCTAAGTCTGCTACTATGAGCTCGCTCCAAGATCCCTCTATGCAACTCCGGCGTACTCGGAACCACCCAGCGGTTCCCCAATCTCAAAGATCCTTCATCGGCCACTCTGAATTTCGTTGGCTGACCAAGATGTACTAAAGATAACCACCTCTGAACCTCATCATCTGACCTCTGAGCTCTCCTGATGTCCTCATAGATATCTGGCTCAGCTAACAAGGTCGATACATACACAGGTGATGCATCAATATCAAAATCATAGCCCAGATGGCAATAGGAGGTCATCATGGCTGACAAATGGATGACGTCCTCAGCAGAACTCCTCACTTTCCGGCTCAAAGCGTCTGCTGTCAAATTGGCTTTCCCCGGATGGTACTCTATCTCGCAATCATAGTCCTTGAGTAGGTCCATCCACCTCCTCTGCCTCATGTTCAACTCTGCCTGAGTGAATAAAAACTTGAGGCTCTTGTGATCCGTGTAAATGGTAAATGAAGTACCATACAAATAGTGCCTCCATATCTTCAGGGCGAAGATGATAGCCGCCAATTCCAAGTCATGAACTGGATATCTGGTCTCATGCGGCTTCAACTGCCTCGATGCATAAGCTACCACATGCTTATCTTGCATCAGAACACACCCAAGGCCCTGAAGTGATGCATCAGTATACAGAGCAAATCTGGAGTTCTCCGTAGGGATCACTAACACTGGCGCCGTCGTCAAACGATGCTTCAACTCCTGGAAGCTCTCCTCACAAGCTTCTGACCATAGCCAGTGTTTATTATCATTATTCGCGATGAAGCAAGTAGGATTATCAGGTTGAGCAAAATTCCAGTTAATCTTATATGTATTTTCATTTCTGATTCCTACAAGCATGGTCATACCGTCTGACGATTTAACAGTGCAAGTGTGTTTGTTAAATTCTACAGCATAACGATTATCACATAGTTGACTTATACTGATCAAATTATAGCACAGATTTTCAACTAACAGCACATCATAGATAATAATGTTACCATGGACAATCTTACCCTTGCCCACGGTCTTACCCTTTGAGTTATCCCTGAAGATGATCTTGGGTCCATTACATTCTGTGACTTCAGACAGCAGCTCGATGTTTCCAGTCATGTGACGAGAACACCCACTGTCTAAGTACCAGTCTGATGCAAGTTTCTTCGGTACCTGTCATCAAACATAATTATTGTTGGTACCCAATCCTACTTAGGTCCAGAACGGATTAGCCCTTTGGGAACCCACACCTGTATCAGCTTTAATGGCTTGTGTGTGTCTGGTGTGCTGTGAGCTGATCTGTTTCGATGTTGTGTGTGATAATGTGTGCGATATGGAAACCTTTGATTCTTATGAGGTAGTCTATATCTTCGTTGAACTGGTTTTGAGTTATAGTAATTGTATTATCTTCCTTGCCTTAGATCTTGCACCTTTAGATTTGGTCTGAAAGACGCAAAGCTTGCTGGTGCCTTTTCTTTGGCTTGGTTAACATATCCAATCCCTTTTCTCAAACCTTGATTCTTGAAAGAGACTCCCGTTTGAATTGTAGGTGCTTCAGTCTCATATACTGTGCTGGATTTAACAAATGTCATTTGTTTGATTTTGTTCTTTACCAGCAACAGTTCCGATTCATCTTTGGTGCAGTCTTTGATATCAAAGCCTATGCCGGTGACATCACCGACATTTCTTTGTACCTCTTGCACTTCTTCCAATGATGCTCTTGATTTTTTCCATGTTTTGAAAATATGAGAAAGCTTAGCATTTTGTGTGATAATTCTCTTGTTTTCTTCATGGAGCTGATCGTAAGAGATTTTCAGCTTGTTCAGCTCGATCTGTAGATTATTGCACTCACCCAGCTCAGAGCAGCTTGGTTTGATGTGCTCATCCATTTGATCATTGGCTTTAGCTTTAGTTTTCTCAAATGATTCAGCTAAGATTCTATAATCATTAGCCATGTCTTGCAGTGCGAACATAAGCTCTTCACGTGTAAAATCATTTGAGTCAAGATCGAATACCTCGTCTGTTTGACTCATTTCTTCGTCTGCCATTAGACATTAAATATCTTCTTCGCTTTCGCTGGAAGAATATTCGGAGCTTTCTGAATCTGAATCAGTCTGAGCCCACTTGCTGTTTCCTTCTTCTGCTACTAGGACCTTTTGGGACTTCCCATGATGACTTTTACGATCTTTGTAGTACTTCTTTTTCTTGTCATCATGGTGCTTCTCTTTTCGTTCTTCTTTCTTCGGTCTGGTGCAATCTGCAATGAAATGTCCGGTCTTACCACAATTTTAGCAAGCCTGATCATTAACAGCATCGTCCTTTCTAGATTTATAATTTAAAATTCTTTTTATTTTTAGACATAAATTTACCGAATTTCTTGATAAATAATGACATAGCATCATTACTTATCTGTTCGATAGATCGATCTGTTGTGGGGGCGGTCTGGTCTGGAATGGCTGCCAGTGCTTTGTTTGGTTGAGAGATGAATGGCTCTGCTTCACCTCTGGTGATCAGTTCGAACTCATATGCCTTAAGATCCGCGAACAGATCATGAAGTTCAACTTTGTTCAGATCTTTGGACTCCCTCATTGCAATGGTCTTAACATCCCATTCTTTTGGCAGGGCTCTCATAACTTTCAGAGCGATCTCTCTGTTTGAGTATTCCTTGCCCAGACCATTCAGTTCATTGATGATACCAGTAACTCTTCATCAAACTCATTTAGAGTTTCTCCAATCTTCATTTTTATGCTCTCAAATCTTTGAAGAGCAACAGTCAGCTTGTTTTCCTTGGTCTGGTCGTTCCCTTCACATAGCTGTGCTATCTTCTCCCAAATTTCTTTGGCAGTAGAGCACATTTTGATTTTACTGAACATATTCTTGTCCAATGTCTTGAACAAGATGTCTTTGGCAACGTTGTCGAGGTTTGCTTTTTTTCTTTCTTCATTCGTCCAAAGGGATCTGTCGTTCTCGACCATTTGGGGTTCACCACCAGTAATGGAGACTGCTGTATTGACTTTCAGAATCTTCATTGGTCCATCAGTGATGACGAACCACATATCGTCATCCTGTGCTGCCAGATGAGCTTCCATTCTTATTCTCCAATCATCATAGTCTTCTTTTGAGAACATAGGAATTTTGTTGAATGATGCCATCAGCTCAAGTGTCTTTGTGCTGATTAAGACAACCTGGCTCTGATACCACTTGTTAGGATCGGTCCGGAGGGGGGGGGGGGGGTGAATGAACACTCCTATTAAAAATTAATCCCTTGTGATTTCTTTCGGATTAGTGAAAGAAATCTGTTTCTTAATCAACTCTTTTGCAGAACAGACCACTGAATATTTTAGTGCGGAACGGTCTGTTCTTAGATTAGTAAGAACAGCTCGATGGCTTGAATAATAGAACGAGTGCAGAATGATAAAACACAAAATATGTTTCTGGAAGTTCGAAGGTGGTGTAATCCTTCTACGTCTCCCCTTCTTCCAATTAAGGAAGGATTCCACTAGAAGACTTTGATTTATACAATCCTGTTGTACAAACCCGATTCAGCTGGATTTACCTCACTACCAGACTGAAACTCCTAGTCTCTCGATCTGTTCAGACACACTCTTTCTGACAGTTACAATTGATTCTCACTTCTATATCTCAATACAGAATACACAAGATAGATTTTAGTCTATGCACACAATGATCATAAAATGATCAAATATTACAATATACTTGTGCTTATGAAGATTTTCAGCTCGAGATGTCCGAGCTTGTAAGCTTGTGCTGTTTTACTTTCTTTTGTGTTTTTGCGATTTTTTCAGACTCTATCTTGAGCTCTTCTGTTGCATCCTTTATATAGTTGCATGTACCAACGACATTATTTCCCTTAATGTGCAATTCTTGACTCTGCTTAAACTCTGAGTAAGCTGCAGTCTTCTTCTTTAGGGTACTTGCCGTTCTGGTTCATGCTTTCGGCGACTGTCAGGTAAGCTCTTCTTTGTCTTCTTACCTTTTATGGTAATCTTCAGTCTTTGGTCTTTTTCAGCATTAATTGCAACATTAAATGCTTCAATAAATAACCGTTAATGATTCGGACTGAAGAACCAATCTTATTCAGTCTTGACTGCTCTGATCTGATAAAGGTTGAGATCGATCTGAAGCTTCGATCTGGTCAGTCTGATTTCCATCGATCCGATCTGATTTGCGATATACCATATCCGCTTGATCTGTTTTGATCGATCGATCTGGTCAGTCTGATTTCCATCGATCCGGTCTGATATGTTTTGTCATCTTTAAAATCCGGAACTAACAAATTCCCCTTTTTTGATGATGACAAAACCTAGCTTCTAGATCTTTTTATTTAGTCTTTAAAGAACTCTGAAGCGTATACTTGCGGATCAATTACTTCTACTTGTTCAAAATAAATGAACACAGTTAAGTTAAAGTTCGACTTCCAATCATAGACATTGTGCAATTAAGTTTTGATCGTTGTGTGCTATATTTTTTAGAACTGCTTAAGAAGACGGAGTGAATGATTCAAAATAATCAAGAATGGCCAGATTATGTGTTTGAAAGATATGGTCGTGCTGATTATCAGTCCATCAATCATGATGTCCAAATGTTCGATCGTAGACAGCTAACAGCTTCTGTTATCACAAGAGTACGACCAGGACGTGGGGGTAATACGCATGTTGTGCATCTAAAATCAGGGGAATGTTCTTGTGGAAAATGGAAAGAGTTCGGAATACCTTGCTCACATGTGATCCAAGTATGTCGAAAGTATGGCTTAAATGCTAAAACATTTGTCAAACCATATTACAATATGAATGAATATTGGAGCACATATCAAGGGCGATTCGAACCAATGTGGGGGGAGGAGTATTGGGACACCCCATGTTTTGAGTTGTACCACAACTCCACTCTGCAAAAAACCAGAAGAGTGGGTCGAGATTGAACAACGCGCATTCAGAATGAGATGGACTGGCCAGAAGCCCGTGCAAGAAGACAAATGGCTTCAACTTCTCGAAATCAATAAATTATGTGTAATTGATTGTAAGTTTATTTTGTAAATGATTATATGTTATTGTGAATAATAATTGTAAGGTTAATTACAAAATCATAGTACCTTGGTTGTTCGTTTATAACACGATTTTAATATATGTTTAATTGCTCACAAAACAACATTGTACAATATTTGTTTCAACTATCAAATATTTACAAGAGGAAGGCATCAAATGTTATCAACGACCACGAGGCCTCGTTTGTAAATATCCTCCGGTACCATAACGAGGATGAATGATCTCTCTTCGAACTTTCTGTCTCCTATCCACTTGGTCATTCCTCTGTTGTACCACAGGTACATCATTAGGTGGTCGGTATGGTGTGAACAGTGGAAATACAACATGTGATACATCAAAATTGAGACCCGTAGATGTGGTATATGATTGTGCAAATTCAATCCCGACATATGTACCCTGCTGTGTGTAGATCGGAGCATATGGAGTGAATGATGAATGATCATACATAGGTGGCTCGGGGACATAATAACCAGTAAAAGATGTAGATGGACCTGCCCCATCTGTCGGTATAGGTGTATACATAGAAGGACATGCCGCATCTGTCGAGATAGGTGTATACATAGAAGGACCTGCGATATCACTCTCGTTGCGTTCATGGACCGACTGTACTGGTTCTTCATCAGCCTCATGAATTTCTTCGTCTGGTGGGAAGTTTCTGTCTCGTCGTTCACGAGCCACTTGCATCACATTTTGCGTTATTGCCCTATGATGCTCTCTCATCGAATCCATAAACGTTATAACAGATTCCCCCTTAGCATGATAACGATCGTAGCTAACACTCAATTGATGCATCTGATCAATCTGGAAAGTGAAAACCAGTAATTAAATTTTTAATTTATAAATCCATATGACATATTCTAAAAAAACAATGTTTAAATCTATTCACTTACCACATGATGCCACGCTGGGCTGTCACCATGTTGGTATCCAGTTTGTACAAATTGTCTTTGATGGCCAATATATCTACGTGTGACTCGTTCATACCACTCGCTATATCCAACCACTACTGCACAATATAGTGGTCTGTCCACACATAAATCACGTGCCATCTCCCATTTTTGTATATATGCAACATGGTGTGCACTCCAATCCTTATTGACACTTCCCCTTCGATCAACTGAATGTAATTTATCATCCCTTGATCGTGGATCTGTGGGGATGTCTTGTAGCATTTCAAATTGACGAAGAACCCTATCAGGACGGTGCATCTCAACAATATCATAACAAATTAATGGGCCGGCATATGTCCATAACTGGTGGCTCAGATGCTCAGTGCACTCAGCAGGGTATGGCTGCCAATTAAACTATAAATACAAAATTGGATTAAAATAATATAAACAACATTATTTACTTTTCATAACAAACACGACTAATATATTGCTTACTTGAGTTGATGGATGCTCATCAAGAATGTCCCTAATGATACGTACAGAATGCCTCCATGTTTCCGTAAACCTTAAATGACATGCCCATCTGAAAAGAACCACAATTACAAAATCTATAAATATATTAAAACATATAAAATAGCACAAAACATAATTGCATTATTACCTTGCACCATATGGAGCAGCAGGTAACATATTCTCCTCATCGATAATGATTGGGCCAATACGACCTGTAATGCACCACCTATCACTTTTTTCCCTCTCATCGAGGGAGTGCTTAACTCACGGTACAAATATGCCAATACGACACTCCCCCAACTATAATTGCCAACTGAATCAATATTCTCTAACTTCTGTAAAATAATAACTTTACAGTATTGCCGGACGAATCAGGGCACAAAATTCCACCTAACATCAATAGCACACAAGCCCGAGTATATCGGACTACATCTTCTGACGTGATGTGCCCAGTAAGAGCATTATTCACCAAATGATTCTTTATTGCAGATAGGTACAACTTTGCACCTTTAAAGTGTGCAGTATCCGGTGTAAATCCCAAAAGCAAATGACAATATTCTTGCCAATTAGGTATACTCCTATCATAATCAACACCGGATAATACGATACCATCTACTGGCAATGCCCATATCACTGCAATGTCTTGCAGTGTGATGGTTGCCTCTCCGGATCTAAAGTGGAAAGTATGTGTTTCACGGCGCCATCGCTCAGCAAAAGTCGTGATGATGTGAAAGTCAAGTGCAATTTTACCAGACCTATAAACACCATAAAAACCAATACTATCCAACAAACTCACAACACGAGTATCGAGGGGGCAAAGATCCCAAAAATATTTATCAGGGTTTCTGCCTCGAAGTGTAGAATCAATATCACCTGCCCAAACAGTCTCAGATCGATGACCTGACTGCAATGATATGAGATGGCTGTCAATCGGGCCTGGTGCTCTTTGTAAATCCATCCTGAAATATTACACAACAAATATCAACATAACAAAAATATAAACACGCCCACCACCACCCGCCAACAGCCGCCGCCGCCGCCTGCCACCTGCCGAAAATGGCAGCCACATGCCGACACTCCAACACCGTCAATCATCCGACGGTCTGTCCTTATCTCTAAATTATAACTATTTTTACAATAAAAACTACCAAACAACAAAAATCAAACACAAACAACAAAATAATTGAAATTTTATAACTTTCAAAAATTTATATTAAAAAGCTGTAATATTACCTCAAATTCAAGAATGACAAACAACTAAGCTCCACAAATTGCAAACCACAATAATTTTCGAAATTTGGCACAAAAAAATTTCAAGAGTCTGAAATGTTTGAGAGAATTGGCGAGGAGAGATGAAGAAAAAAGGAGGAAGAAGAGAAGAAAGGAAGGAAGGGCCGACGCAAAAAAAAACATTGATGGCGCCTTCAATTTTTTTTTTAACCAGGACTGAAGACTCCATTTCAAATGGCGTTTTAGATTAGTTTAAAAACTTTTTAAAGTTTTGATTATTTTGTTAAATTACTTTTTTTTTCGATTAAAAAGATAAAAAACCCTGTATGTATGTCTTTTACTTTTTGTAAAAAAAAAATCCTAACAATGAACATTGAAAAATTTTAGGTGAAATAGAAAAGACTTTTTAAAAGGTTTATATATGGGTTTTTTTAAATTAATAACCCAAAATAAAAAAATAAATTTAACAAAATAAGATAAAATATGACCCTTTACTTCAAATGGAGATGCTAACTCAATTGACATCTGTAATTTAAAAAAATGAAGTTGGTGTCTCCAATATTTCTTGAATGAAGTTGACGTCTCTAATATAAAATATTGGAGACGCCGATATTAAACCCTAACCATGGATTGGCGTTCGGCACAGCGAGAATAATTAAACTTATTTGGCATGTGCCCCACTTTTTTCTCTATCATTATCGTTAATTATTTAAACTATAAGATGTAAGATTAAATTATTTACATAAAATTCACACCTCATAAATTAAATAACAGTTTTACAATAAACAATTGTATAACCTTTGCGCTAAAATAATAGATTAGAAGCACAACTCTAATACCACAAACCACGAGGCAGTTTTCGTCTCCAAACTAGTTGTTCTTGAATGCCTGATCGTCTCTCTCATGTACAACAGGTACATCAACATGCTGAGCATCAGGTGTCAAATGAGGGAATACAAGGCGTCAAAATGTGGAGACGTTGATGTATATAAGGTTGGAAATCAAATATTAAAATGTGATGAAATGTGGTTGTTTTATGTGAATGGACAAGGCGTAAATGGAGTTTGCTCATACGACTGTTGTGGTTGCTCGGGAACGTAACAATCTCCATAAATGTCGGTGGCATATAACGAAGATGGACCTGTCATATATGTTGGGACATTTGCAGATGGGCATGCCATATCTATCGAGACATGTGTAGATGGACATGCATCACTCTCGATGCATGTGTCGACCGATTGTACTGGTTCTTCATCACTCGCATGGGCCTCTTCATATTGCGGGTAGTTCTTATCTCGTTGTTTCTGAGCCACTTGCATCACATTTTGTACTACGTCCCTGCATACCTAAATGCTTCCATATAAACATCAATGGGTTGTTCTTCAGCGATATTTTAGTCGCAGGTAACATTTAACTGCTCCATTTGCTCAATCTGAAATTTGTGAATAAATTATGTTAAATTTATAAATCTAAACACAATTTTCAAATAAGTAAATATTTAATTGATTAACGTAACACATGTTGCCATGCTAGGCCATCTCCATGCTGATATCCGATCTGGACAAATTGTCGTTGATGGCCAATGAAGCTACGTGTTACTCTTTCATACCAGACTTTGTACCAGACAATTACACCATGTCCAACAGCATCATATCGTGGTCTGTCCACGGTATGAGCATGTGCGCTACTCCATGTAGTCACATACCGCTTATGGTATACAATCCAGTCCTTGTTGGTTTTGCCCCTTCAGTCAAATGAAAGTAATTTATCATCCCCAACTCGTGGATGTGCAGGAATGTCTTGTACCATGCCGAATTGACGAAGAACCCCGCTTAGGACAATGCATCTCGATTATGTCATAGAATATCAACGGGGCTCTATATGTCCATAACTCAGCATGAAATCCTTCGATATAGTCAGCAGGGTATGATGTTTGATAAATGGCGTTTATACACTTATTTTGCTATGATTTTCTAGTAATTTTCGTATTGATTACTTGATTACCCTTTTTGGTATATATTTGTTGATTTCAGGAATCTAGGTCTAAGTTCATAAAAGTGAAGGATTTGAGCTATTTAACGATGAAAAGGACCAAACCGAGCGAACATGTTGAAAGAATCGAGTTTGAAGAACTTTTAAGCGGCGATCGATCTTCATCCAAGCGCCCATCGATCGCCGCATGTCGATACTTAGTCAAGAAAAATTGAACTCTCCCGATCGATCGAGACGTCACCCGCGATTGGTCACCGCATGCCGATAGTTGGGTAACAAAAAATCTGATCTCGGGATCGATCAGGACTCAATCCACGATCAATCTTCGCTTGTCGTGAGTTTAAAGAACCGAAATTAAACTCGCGATCGATCGTGGGTATTGTGCCGATCGATCGACAATCGTGGAAAAAATCGAGATTTTATTCTTTTTTGAAGAGTTTGTGTCCAACAAGATGAGTGATTCTTCCTCCACTATAAAAGGAACCTAATTGGACGACATAGAAGGACTTTTTCCTCATAATCTGACCTAGATAGCAGCCTCCACCATTCTCCATACATCTACAAACCATTGAAGAGAAAGAGCAACGCAAGAGATGGAACAATGGAGCAACGCACGGAGTCAACATCTCGTTTATTCGTATTTCTAGACTTGTTTATCTTTTATTTTTAGATTTTAATTTTTATGTTGTTGCAAAACATAATTAAACTTTATTATTTGATGATGATTGTTGGCTAGAACTAGAGGAACCCATGATTTAATTAATAGTTTTTGATTGAATTTTTATAATCTTTGTGCATAATTTATTGTTTTTAATGCTTTCAAAGGAGTAACTACCTTTTGAATGGTTTTAATTATCACGATTGATGTTGACCATACGATATTGCAATACGACATATTAAATTAAGTTTTAGTCACACATGTGATAACCATAGATTACCCAATCGAAAGTTAGTAGTTTTCACAACTCATTATGCGATATTGATTGTTCAATAAGGATATATGAGTAACTTATTGTCAAATTATTATTAGACTTGTTATAGCTTGATCATAGTATAACAAATGCATTAGGAAAACTCGTCACCTTAGAACATATGATTTTTAATCTTATTTAATAGGAGAATTATGGGGGTTTACTTGGGTAAACCGAATGTCTTGATAATTGTTTCTATCGAATTTCTGCATTCTCTATCGCTTACTTGGGTCGGATATTGTGTTCTCGGTCAATTTAGTATAATAACACTTCTAAATTATTGGTTAAATTAAATTACTTGAATTTGGTAATTACTTCTATTCTCTGTGGGTACGACATCCCTACTTTTATAAACTATACTAAAACTTGACGACCGTGGACTTGCGGTATAATCGTTGTACACTGAATTTACTATTTAAATAAATCGCGATCAAGTTTTTTGAGTCGTTGTCGGGGACTAGTTTAAGTAATATCAGACGAGACTAATTGACTGTAATTTAGTCACTTTTGTTTTTATTTTCGATTTTATTATTTCACTACTACCGTTTGTTTGGTTGATTTTTGCAGGTTGTTGTTTCTTGGTGTATGCTAAGGAATAGCAAGCCTATACTTGTGCCTATTGATCCGAAAATTGAGAGAACTTTTCTTAGGAGACTACGAGAAGCTCGGTCAATGGAGGAGAACAACCACAGAAGAGACGGAGAGGATGAACAAAGGAACAAATAGGTACCTATCATACGATCACTCATGGACTATGCTTAGCCCTCGTTCCATGGATCATTGTCTAGCATCACTAGAACGAGCATACATGCGAACAATTTCGAAATTAAGCCCGCCATCATATAAATGATCCAGCACTCAGTCCAGTTTGGAGGATCGGCTACTAATGATACTAATGCTCACATATCCAACTTCTTGGAGATTTGTGATACTTTCAAAAATAATGGCATCACCGAAGCCATCAGGTTACGACTCTTCCCCTTTTCATTAAAGGACAAAGCTAAATCTTATATGCATTCACTGCCTGCAGGATCTATTACTATCTGAGATGGGATGGTGCAGATATTCCTGTCAAAGTACTTCCCACCATCCAAGACCGCTAAGATGCGAAATGATATCACTATATTTGAGCAACATGATCTTGAATCACTGTATGAAGCTTGGGAACACTTCAAGGACCTACCAAGGAAATGCCCACATAAAGGCATTCCCATTTGGCTTTAGGTAAAAACATTTTATAATGGTTTATTTTTCATTAATCGATCTTTGGTTGATGCAGCATCAGGATGTACCATTATGAGAAAGACACCGGAAGCATCCTATGAACTATTGGAGGATATGACTTCTAATAGCTATCAGTGGCAATCCGTGAGAAAAAAACCAAGGAACCAACCCGGAGTTTATCAAGTGGACGAAGCTACTACTTTGAGAGCCCAAATTGTGAAATTGAACGAGAAGCTAGATAGTATGAACATGACAGCGATGCAATTTCGTCATGGAAAAATCGATAGTAAATAAATGTATTTGTTTCAAGAAACACAATTCACATAGGTCCAATTTTTGAACTTAAGTCTATTAACAACTTTTTTGGACTAAAATATCCCTCATTTAAAAAAACCCATCCCTCCACATCGTCTTCCCTCTCCCCACAAAAAATCAGATTCCAGAAACCCTAACCCATCCAAATGGTTTCGACGACCCTCATCATGGGAAATACATGGCTTGTTGTTTGATGTATAGGGGTATGAATCTGGAATCAAAACTCACGCACCGATTACAGAATTCACAAACATTTTGATCTTTTATAACAGTAAGTGATTGACGCAACATCGACAAGACATCGTAATTCATATCACGTAATTCCACTGTGTACGAGATTTGATTTTTCTTTTTTAAATGCTTTGATCTTGTCCTTGTTCCAATTGTTAATGTGATATACTCTTTGTTCAAGGTTCATGAATTAAATGTATACACTATTTCCGTACTTGTGTTCGCACTGATATAATCATCATTGAAGTGGTCAAGTTCGGTGATATAATCTGGTGTCAAATTCTCATTTCTGAATTCATTCAAGAACAAGTTACAGATTAGTTTAATTTTGAAAGTTTGGTTCGAATTTCAATCGTGCATAATGGGTAAAACATCATGCATCATGGAAATTTTGGTGCACGGTTGACGTTCAAAAAATTCAGATTTTTTGGGGCCGAAATCGTGCTGGACTGGACAAAATTTTAAGAAATTTCGTACTAGTTACACATGAAATTTGTATTAAACCCATTCAATTTTGGTTTTAGTTATATATATTATATTGGTATTAAACGTATATAATTTTGGTATAAGTTACACATGAAATTGGTATAAACATATACAATTTTGGTACTAGTTACACTTGAAATTTGTATCCAATCTATACAATTTTGATGCCAATTACAAATGAACTTGGTATTAAACCAATACAATTTTTGTACTAGTTACACATCAAATCAGTATTAAATATATACAATTTTGGTACTAGTTACACTTGAAATTGGTACTAAAACTATACAATTTTCGTACTAGTTACACTTGAAATTGTTATTAATGCCATACAATTTTGGTACTAGCTACATATGGAGTTTATACTAAACCTATACAATTTTGGTACTAGTTATACATGAAATTGATATTAAACATATACAAGTTTGGTACTAGTTACACTTGAAATTTGTTTTCAACCTATATAATTTCGGTACTAGTTACAAATGAAATTGTTATTAAACATATACAAATTTGGTACTAGTTATACATGAAATTGATATCAAATCTATAAAATTCTGGTACTAATTACACTTGAAATTGGTACTAAAACTAAACAGTTTTGGTACTAGTTACATTTGAAATTGATATTAAACTCGTACAATTTTATTACTAGTTACATATGAAATTTGTATTGAACATATACAATTTTGGCATTAGTTACACTTAAAATTGGTATTAAACCCGTACATTTTTTGTACTAGTTACATATAAAATTGACATTGAACCTATACAATTTTGGTACAAGTTACACATGAAATTGGTATTAAACCTATACAATTTTGGTAATAGTTACACTTGAAATTGGTATTCAAAATATACAATTTCAGTACAAGTTACAAATGAAATTGGTATTAGACTTATAAAATTTTGGTACTAGTTACACATGAAATCGGTACTAAAACTATATATTTTTTGTACTAGTTATACTTGAAATTGAAACCCATACAATTTTCGTACTAGTTACATATGATATTTGTATTAAACATATACAATTTTGGTACTAGTTAAACATGAAATTGGTATTAAACATATACAATTTTGGTACTAGTTACACTTGAAATTGGTTTTCAACATTTACAATTTCGTTACTCGTTACAAATAAAATTGGTATTAAACCTATACAATTTTGGTACTAGTTACAAATGAAATTGGTATTAAACATATACAATTTTGGTACTAGTTACACTTGAAATTGTTACTAAACTATACAATTTTGGTACTAGTTACACTTGAGATTGGTATTAAACCCATACAATTTTGGTACTAGTTACATTTGAAATCGGTATTAAACATATACAATTTTGGTACTGGTTACACTTGAAATTGATTTTTCATTGCGATTATTTTAAACAATAAATTTCAGTGTAGCGATTTATTACCGCAAGTGCACGGTGTCAAGTTTCAGTATAATGATATGAAAGTAGGGATGTCGTACCCACATGGACTAATAGCAATTACCAAAGTTAATTAGTCTAACTATATTTAGCCTATGATTATTGAGTGAAACTTAATTATAATAAACCCAGAATTCTAAGGTGACGAGTTTTCCTATGTTATCCAATATACTTTGGTCAAGTTATATTGAACCTAATATTAAAATGTAACAAGTCAATGGTCATGCACTCATTTAACATTCAATATCGCATACGCTCTATGAAAACTTCTAGCTTTCGATCTTAGTAGATCTATAGTTATCACATGTGTGCTAGATTTTACGTGGTCAGTTTCAATCTAAACCCACGGTATGAATTATCTTGTCAAATTATAATATCGTATGGCCAAGTCAATTATAATTACTAACATCAATTCAAAGGTAGCTAATCATTGAAAATCATTAAAAACATAACCATACTCAAGAATTGTACAAAAATCAATCAAAAACTCAAACTTGAAACATGGGTTCAAATTATAATATCGTATGGTCAAGTCAATTATAATTGCTAACATCAATTCAAATGTCGCTAACTGTACCCATACAATTTCGGTACTAGATACAAATGAAAATGGTATTAAAATCTATATAATTTTAGTGCTAGTTACACATAAAATTGGTATTAAATATATATAATTTTGGTACTAGTTACATTTAAAATCGGTATTAAACATACACAATCGGTATTAAACATACACAATCGGTATTAAACATATACGATTTTTCAAATCGGTATTAAATATACTAACAATATTCTATAGAGTCAACAATACCGATTTCAAACAACCCCAATTGGTATTCAAAAGTTAACTAACACATGAAAATAGTATTAAATCTATATAATTTTGGTATTAAACAATATCGATTTCAAACAACACCAATTGATATTCAAACTAGTACCAATTTAATGTATAACTAGTACCAAAATTGTATATGTTCAATACCAATTTTATGTGTAACTGTACCAAATTGTATAGGTTTAATACCAATTTCAAGTGTAACTAGTACCAAACTTGTATAGTTTTGATACAAATTTAATGTGTAACTAGTACCAAAATTGTATATGTTTAATATCAATTTCGTTTGTAAGTAGTACCGAAATTGTATAGGTTGAATACCAATTTCATATATAACTATTACCAAAATTGTATAGCTTTAGTACTAATTTCATGTGTAACTAGTACCAAAATTGTATGTGTTTAATACCAATTTCGTCTTTTAGTTAAGTTTTGCATACATCCGTATTTCAACCCCTAAATCAAGTCACGATGTCGTCACCGATCACGCCGGCCTCTGTTCTTTTCAGCGGATCCACTTAGATCCTCGGTACACATCCCCAGTGTTGATTTCACCGAAGCAGATTCGTGATTCAACAAATCCTGTGATTTCGCCGGCCAATGACAAATTTCACGCTGATTCACACATACCATCTACTACCCAGCCACCGGCGACCAAGACCCCCCAATAATTTCAGATTCCTCGCATCCCGTTGCATCGATTTTGCCGAAGAAATCTTGTTACTTCACATCGGGCATTTCGTTACTCGTTACAAATAAAATTGGTATTAAACCTATACAATTTTGGTACTAGTTACAAATGAAATTGGTATTAAACATATACAATTTTGGTACTAGTTACACTTGAAATTGTTACTAAACTATACAATTTTGGTACTAGTTACACTTGAGATTGGTATTAAACCCATACAATTTTGGTACTAGTTACATTTGAAATCGGTATTAAACATATACAATTTTGGTACTGGTTACACTTGAAATTGATTTTTCATTGCGATTATTTTAAACAATAAATTTCAGTGTAGCGATTTATTACCGCAAGTGCACGGTGTCAAGTTTCAGTATAATGATATGAAAGTAGGGATGTCGTACCCACAGGGACTAATAGCAATTACCAAAGTTAATTAGTCTAACTATATTTAGCCTATGATTATTGAGTGAAACTTAATTATAATAAACCCAGAATTCTAAGGTGACGAGTTTTCCTATGTTATCCAATATACTTTGGTCAAGTTATATTGAACATAATATTAAAATGTAACAAGTCAATGGTCATGCACTCATTTAACATTCAATATCGCATACGCTCTATGAAAACTTCTAGCTTTCGATCTTAGTAGATCTATAGTTATCACATGTGTGCTAGATTTTACGTGGTCAGTTTCAATCTAAACCCACGGTATGATTATCTTGTCAAATTATAATATCGTATGGCCAAGTCAATTATAATTACTAACATCAATTCAAAGGTAGCTAATCATTGAAAATCATTAAAAACATAACCATACTCAAGAATTGTACAAAAATCAATCAAAAACTCAAACTTGAAACATGGGTTCAAATTATAATATCGTATGGTCAAGTCAATTATAATTGCTAACATCAATTCAAATGTCGCTAACTGTACCCATACAATTTCGGTACTAGATACAAATGAAAATGGTATTAAAATCTATATAATTTTAGTGCTAGTTACACATAAAATTGGTATTAAATATATATAATTTTGGTACTAGTTACATTTAAAATCGGTATTAAACATACACAATCGGTATTAAACATACACAATCGGTATTAAACATATACGATTTTTCAAATCGGTATTAAATATACTAACAATATTCTATAGAGTCAACAATACCGATTTCAAACAACCCCAATTGGTATTCAAAAGTTAACTAACACATGAAAATAGTATTAAATCTATATAATTTTGGTATTAAACAATATCGATTTCAAACAACACCAATTGATATTCAAACTAGTACCAATTTAATGTATAACTAGTACCAAAATTGTATATGTTCAATACCAATTTTATGTGTAACTGTACCAAATTGTATAGGTTTAATACCAATTTCAAGTGTAACTAGTACCAAACTTGTATAGTTTTGATACAAATTTAATGTGTAACTAGTACCAAAATTGTATATGTTTAATATCAATTTCGTTTGTAAGTAGTACCGAAATTGTATAGGTTGAATACCAATTTCATATATAACTATTACCAAAATTGTATAGCTTTAGTACTAATTTCATGTGTAACTAGTACCAAAATTGTATGTGTTTAATACCAATTTCGTCTTTTAGTTAAGTTTTGCATACTTCCGTATTTCAACCCCTAAATCAAGTCACGATGTCGTCACCGATCACGCCGGCCTCTGGTTCTTTTCAGCGGATCCACTTAGATCCTCGGTACCCATCCCCAGTGTTGATTTCACCGAAGCAGATTCGTGATTCAACAAATCCTGTGATTTCGCCGGTCAATGACAAATTTCACGCTGATTCACACATACCATCTACTACCCAGCCACCGGCGACCAAGACCCCCCAATAATTTCAGATTCCTCGCATCCCGTTGCATCGATTTTGCCGAAGAAATCTTGTTACTTCACATCGGGCATTTCTTCTCCAAACCCATCTCAAGGTGGTCCAGATAATTACCCTGGACTTCTCCACGGCATCGCGCTCCAGTCTACTCCAACCTTATAGCAGATCAGATCTAAGAATTAATACGAATTTAAGTTGTACAAGTTGGATTCAGTTTGTGTTATGTATGGAAAGTTTTCTATCAATTTAATATTAAAAAAATAATTTTGATTAAAAAAAAGTTAAGTTTTGAATACAAATTTTATATGTAACTAGTACCAAAAGTGTATAGGTTTAATACCAATTTCAAGTTTTACTAGTACCAAAATTGTATCGGTTTATAGCAATTTCATGTGTAACTAGTAACAAAATTGTATATGGTTAATATCAATTTCATTTATAACGAGTACCAACATTGTATAAGTTTAATACCAATTTATGTGTAACTAGTACCAACATTTTATATGTTTAATTCCAATTTTATGTGTAATTAGTACCAAAACTGTATGAATTTTATACCAATTTAAGTGTAACTATTATCAAAATTGTATAGGTTTCTACCAATTTCATATGTAACTAGTACCAAAATTACAGAAGTTTAATACAAATTTATTTGTATATGTTTAATATGATTTTAGGTGTAACTAGTACCAAAATTGTATATGTTTAATACTAATTTCAATAGAGTACCAAAATTGTATATGTTTAATACAAATTTTATATGTAACTAGTAGCATAATAACGACAAACTAGACTAATTGTCTCCTCATTTATCATTCTCACAGGACTCAATTACGAAGGAAAAGGCAAAAAAAGAGGTAACAAAAAAGTCAATAATTTCGGAACTCTACAAAAGAAATGATAAAACCTAAAACCAAGTGAGGGGAACAGTGATATCAGAAGTCAACATAAGAATCTGGAATCCTACCTTTTTTCTCGGGTCTGTCTTGGGTGCACCCAGTGTTTGGTGCACCCAAGACACATACATATGTATCTATCAAACATCGGGTGCCTTCAAGACAAACCCCCTTTTTCTCCACCTTTGATAAGACAATCAAGACAGGCTGTGCAAAGTGGAAAAGCTGGGATGACAATATCATGCCGTACATACATGTTGATATCCTCCGCAACCACATCTTCAATAATCCAAACCTGTTAGAAAGATATCAATTTCACCAGTTAATGTCAGGCCACAATTGAAAGAACTTGAAGCATTTGTTGTTTTTAAGATGTACTTCAGGATTTTATCTTACATATCCAATGGGGCACCACCCCATGGGGTAGATCACACCATGTGTGTGGTGGGATCTACCCCATGAGATGGTGTCCCATGGGATAGCCAAGATGATCCCGTACTTAAGATACATGCATCGAGATGACTGACATCATCCTCATTTCGAGGACAAACAATGACTGCATCCTCTGAATTTATAGTGATATCCTCTTCCTCTTCAGAGTCATCATCGTAAAAGTGAAAAAATAGCGCAGGATAGATAAGTAAAAAGCTCAAAGAACAAGTGATGGCAAAATTCATTTTTCAATAAGAAGATTAAAAAAACCTTTAAATGGAAGACAGAGTATGGTGAAGCAACTTACATTCTGATTCTTGAAGTAAGGGTCCATGTCATTACTTGGATAATACATAATTGTCCATATCAAGTTCCTTGTATGCATCAGTTAAGCCATCAGTTTCCAGCTTTGTGCTATTGGAAGCTTTGCCGAGTGAATCAGCTGCAGCTAATGCATGGACAAGTTCATTGTCTTACAAAGCAACATCTAAGCACTAATGAAGTGTAAGAAATGAACCTGGAAGTAGGGTAAACCTTTCATGTCATCTTCGGTTACAAAAAACCATCTAAACAGCCAAAATAATATAACGACATTAGCGAACTAGAAAATCATATTAAGTCAAGTCGAATAATAAAGCTATCCAGATAATTACTTTTGATTGTGTTCATCTTTGCTCAGGCATATTAATTTCTCCTATCTAATGGTATTTCAATGTATTGCCTAGTGAGAAAGGCCCTTGATTTTGTGAAGCATAAAAAATATGCAATAAGGGCGTTGTATATGTATAGACATACATATACATGTATGTGTGTGCGTGTGTGCTTGTGTGTTTTAGTAACTTCACCTTTGCAGTAAACATTGAGAGCAGGTACAACAGAGATGGTTGAGTTTGTAATAAATTGAAGAAGGATAAGCACCTTAATGGATAGTATTCTTGAACATGAACACAATATTCTAGCGCTTTAGGTAACTTAGTGAGGCTTCCTTTACCGTCAGCATAGACACTTGCATCAATGAAGATCAGCTTAACCACCTAAAAGAGAGAGAGAACAGAAAACCCATAAATTCGATCATGGAAAAACCATAAAAATAATCGCAGCAAAAACTGCAAAAGAGTTGGAAATGTTTGTTTAGTGGATTCAAGGCCATGCAACACGTACAGCTTCTGGATAGCTGACAACAAAGCCAATGGGAAAGTACCTTGCACATGCTATGAGCTGAATGACAGATCCAAATAGAAGAAAAGTGCAGTTGAAAAAAAGGCCAATGTTTCTTCAATGCTTTCCAAGTAACCCATCAAGAACTTCAAACCACTGCAAATAAACACCAATCGCATTTTCATCAATTTCAAGATATTAAATACGAAATTTAACAAAAAACACATCTAAGATAGAATTTGATTTAAATCATAGCCATAATTTAAGGTTATGGAAAAAGTATACATCTTAAAAGAGGACTTGAAGCTATGTTTAATTGAAACTTACACTCTCAACTATCATGCATAGTCTATCCCACTAAAATATTTGATAATCGATAACATAGCTTGGTTATCTCATACATAATTGCGCATGGCAAATCATCCAAGATAAAATGCAGAAATAGTACAATAAGCAAAGAAAGTTTAACTGATCCCAGGATAAACAGTTCCACTCCCAAATTCAAGACAATTTTTTTAATGAAGCCAAATGAGATGTAAAACACCGTGGGAACCAAAGTTTCAAATTCCAAAAGCTAATACATTAACCGAATTAAAGATAACTGGTAATACAAAATAAGAAATCGCACACAGAAACTGAAATATTCGACAAAGAATAAAATACATTTTTTTGTATACACATGTATTATCACAATCTAATGGAAAATACCTTTAGTTAAGCCATGATTTTTTGCACTTAGATTTGGATATATTTCTTGTCATTTTTATAGTGATTCTTGGACGATTTTATGATTTTCGTCGTGTTTTTATATAATTCCAGGAATCCCGTGAAAGTGCACGAAGTACCCGAAAAACCACATTTTGTGGACTGAAAGGTGGAACTGGTACAAGACAAGCCAAGACATTGGAAATATGGTGAAAAGAGTTGAAGTGGGAAAATTTGAAGCAAGCGATCGATCGCCTATGCGTGAAGGAATCGATTGCTTGAAGGCAGTGATGTGTGGAAAATTTTATACAAGAGGCGATCGATCGCCACAAAGGAGAAATTGATCGCATCGTGGCAGAAGGTTTAGGCCATCGATCGCCACTCAGACAGAGATCGATCGCCATAAAGATTAACGTCGGAGAGATCGATCGCCTATGTGTGAAGGAATCGATCGCTTGAAGGCAGTGATGTGTGGAAAATTTTATACAAGAGGCGATCGATCGCCACAAAGGAGAAATTGATCGCATCGTGGCAGAAGGTTTAGGCGATCGATCGCCACTCAGACAGAGATCGATCGCTAGGGGTGAGCAAAAGTTCGGTTAAAACGAACAAACCGAAATATTTTGGAAAATCGGTTCGGTTATTTCGGAAATTCGGTTTTGATTTTTTAAAAAATCGGTTAATTCGGTTAATTCGGTTCGGTTTCGGTTTTCATTTTAAAAATTTCGGTTAACCGAATAAACCGAAATTTTTAATTTTTTAATATTTTTAAAAAAAAAATTGTTTTTTTTTTTTTAAAAAAATCAATTAATATCATTCTTTATTTAAATTTTACTTTTTAAATTTTTAAAATCACAAAATCTAATTATTTTAATTTTTAAAATCACATTATCTAATTTTTAAAATTTATTTTATTTTTTTTAAAAAAATATCGGTTAATTCGGTTACCGACCGAAATAACCGATTTTTTATCGGTTCGGTTTCGAAAAATAAATCGGTCGGTTCGGTTACAGTTTTAAAAATCGGTTCGGTTCGGTTTTCAGAAATTAGGTTCGGTCGGTAACCGAACCGACCGAATACTCACCCCTATCGATCGCCATAAAGATTAACGTCGGAGAGATCGATCGCCACGGATATACCGATCGATCGCTCATAGAGTCCCGCGGGAAAAAAAATACTTCCTTATTTTAAAAGATGGGCTACTTTTGGTCTCAGATTTGGTGGGCTCGTCTTCTTGGTTAAAGGGAGTTTTTGGAGCAAAGAGAGGGTTCTTCATCTGATTATTTACCCTAGAATTGGGAGGAGCCACCACACACAAGTTGGAGATTCAAAGCAACGCAGCGGGAGACGGGATATCGGATTAACGCAAGGAGTCAAAGCCTAGCGATTTTCTGTATTTCTAAACTTTGTTTCGGCTTATTATTCAGATTTCAATGTTTATTATGTTGTTTAATATGATAAAACATTGTTTTTGTTTTAGTATTCTAGGCTAAGTCGTTTATCGAAATTATGGGATCTTTTGTATGAACCCACAATTTTAATTCTAGTTTTTGATTGAGTTTTTGCTATATTTGTGCTTGTGTTATGCTTTTAATGCTTTTAAGGGAGTAACCCTTTGAATAATGTTAGTTTGCAATTGAGATCGAGAGATGAGATTGTAATACGAAACAAATAACGCAAACCGTGGATTTCAGACCGAGATCGAGAGATGACGTCAAATACATGAGTGGTAGCTATAGATATCTAGTAATAGAAAGCTAGGAGTTTTCACGAAGCATATGCAATAGTAATTTGTTAAATAAGTGAACGAGAGTTACTTACTGCAAATTTGTATTAGATTTAATATAACTCGAGAGAGTATATTAGATATAATCGGAACACACACCTCAGATGCATTAACCTTGATTAGGAATAGTAGATGAATTGTGAAGGATTATTGAACCAAAATCTCGATATTTATCGATACTGTTTACTATCTTCTCTATTTGTGTTTTGATTATTTCCTGAATTTGAGTTAATCAATAAATCATTCATATAAATTTCGTAGGCTAAATATAGATAAACTAATTAAATCTGGTAATTACTGGGGATGACATCCTTATTTACATATCATTAAACTTTGACACATGCATTTACGGTATAATCACGCCACATTGAAAAATTATTGTTTAAAAAAAACGCAATCAGAGAGTCAGGATCTGCCAGCCTAACCTTGTCCGGAAGCCTGGCGAGAATTCACTGCGGAGCAAATCACTGAGTTGCGGCAGCGGCTACCGCTCCAACAATGCTTAAACTGTTCAAATAACAACGATTTTGGGCCACTGCTACCATAAATAAATCACATTAGAAGATTGTTTTTAGCCTTTCTCAGCCTTTCCGAGTCGACGGGAAATGAAACGAAGGAAACGAATGGCTGTTCCTTTGGGGAATGAAATGGGGAGGAAAGTTTTCACCGTGTGAGATGAATGAGTGGGAAAGAAAAAATGGCCGGGTATTAAAAATAAAAAACCGCTAAAGCAATATCATTTTGCATTACCTTTTTTTTTAATGGTATAAATTTTTATTTGTGTGACAATTGTTTGATTTTGAAATGCATTTTTTAAGCGTCACAATAAAAGTGTCACATTAGATGATTTTTTTTGTAGTGCTTGTTTTATAAGGAAAATTTCTTCAAAAAATACAACATTTTGACATTTATCATTGTATCTTCGTGCACATCATTTATTACAAATTTGTGCACCAAACACTGATATGCGCTACTATTGCTGGCATATCCAATAAATACAGAAACTATTGTTTTAGGCCCAATTTTCACTTGCTTTGACTTTTGCACTTTCACTTTAGACAAGCACCTCACACTTTCAAATATTTGTGAGAAAGCTTGTGACATTTCCATAATATATAAGCAGTTTCATCATTGTTCTTGTGTGGTATTTTGTTAAGAATGTGGTTAGGCGACAAGAACGCATCCCCCACAATTTTTTGGGTAATCCAGAACTCATCAACATAACATTCATAATCTCTTTTAGAGTACGATTTTTGCATTCGACTATACCATTTGATTGTGGTGAATAAGGGGCAGTAGTTTGGTGAATAATTCCATCAATGGACACAATTCATCAAACGGTGCTCCATATTATCCACCTCTATCACTTAGAATATTCTTTATCGTTTGCTATGTTGATTCTCAACCTCACTATTGTCGTGTTTAAACACTTTCAATTCCTCTTCTTTGCTACGTAGCAAATAGATATGACAATATCTTGTACAATCATCAATAAAAGTAATGACGTACTTTTTCTCACACATAGTTTGTACAAACTTTAGATAACATAGATCCATATGAATTAATTCAAAAGGTGTCATTATTCTTTCGACTGAATGAAATGGCGGTTTCATTAACTTAGCCTCAAGACAAGCCTCACACTTATTCTTTAAAGTTAACATTCGTTGAAGGCAATAAGTTTAATTTTACTAATTAGTTAAGTGAATTATAATTTACATTACACAATCGATCATGCCATAAATCAAAGGACTCAATCAAATAAGTAGAATCATTAACTTTATTGCTTTCAAACTGACTGATAATCGTCATTACATTAATATTGAAAAGACTCTTTTCCATATAGCTTTTTTCATACAAACTCCATTTTTGAAGAGTACAATTTTTTCAGATTCTAAAACTATTCTAAAACCCGCCTTAAAAAGTGTCGATCCAGATATTATGTTCTTTCGGATGTCAGGAACATGTAGGACATCAATGAGAGTCAATTCCTTTCCCGAAGTCATCTTTAAAACCACATTCATCAATCCAATGACCATGATGTTGTAGAGTTCCCAATGTAGAGTTGACGTTTACTTATGGGAGTGTATGAGGAGAACATGGTCTTTTTAGAACACATATGTTGGGTAGCACCGGAATCAACAAACCATTCATTAGGATTGTCCACCAAATTTGCCCCAAAGACCACATCGATTTGCATTAGATCATTCAAGTCGTTTGAGATTCGATCATTTTCGATCATGTTGACTTGATCCTTTGCCTTCCCACGGTCATCTTTGTTACGATAATCCTTTGCCATGTGATTTGGATTTCCACATTTGTAGCACTTTCCCTTAAACTTTTTCGCATTTCCATTTTTGGAGGACATACCATCAAACTTTCGCTTTGTTTCGGTACATTGGTCAACTAAGTTAGTATGTGCTTCCATTTGGTACCTACATGCCTTCCTCGCGGATGTCTTGTTGCCCTCGTCGTTCATGAACGAACAACAAGGCATTCAAGACTCATTTCTTTACGTTTATCTTTGAGAAAATTCTTGAAGTCCTTCCACATAGGAGACAACTTTTCAATCATAGCGATCACTTGGAATGAATCACTTAAACTTATTCCCTCCGCATAGATATTGTGCAAGATCACTTGTAAATCTTGCACTTGTGCCATCGCCGGCTTGGTATCAACCATTTTGAAATCCATGAATTGTCCAACAATGAATTTCTTCATACCGGCATCCTCGGATTTATATTTCTTTCCAAAGATTCCGACAATTCTTTTGCGATTTTCACTAGGCAATAAACATTGCACTGTTTATTGTCTAGACCATTTAGAATGTATTTCTTACAAATGAAATCATTTTTGTTTCCAAGCATCAACCGCAACCCTATTTTGGGAGTCAGATTCATATTATTCAAAAGTAGGAGCATCCACGGTCAATAACCTTGCCAAACTTAAAAATAAAAATAAAAAACCTTGCCAAACTTAATGTGGTTAAGTAAAACATCTTTTGTTGTTATCTTTTGAAGTCATTTCCTTTGAACTTCTCGGGCCTCTCTCAATGATGAATGGAAGTTGAGTTCCACTCGATGAAGCCATTTGTTACTAATATCGTTTCTCATGATGTATCTTTGGGTATGACAAGCAAGATAACAAATGACTTTGATTGTCGAGGCAAAAGTTTGATTCTTTGTCCTTGAAACGATATTGGCTTGATATGGTGTTCACAGTTCAGGTGACAGTTCATTTTCCAAGATACAACGACTATGATTTGTGATATAAGCACTTCAAATCATGAATCCACAAACCACAAAGGTTTAAAGGTACTCAAAACTTGAAGAAGAAATAAGATGGATAATGTAAGACCCCGTTATCTAATCAACAATATAAGGTGCAATTAAGAGAACTAATCATATTCATCAAAGGTTTTGGTCGTGTTGATATCCTGAGCTTATAGAGATTACAGTACCAAAAGAATTTCAAAAGGGATTAGTTATATGTCTTAGTAACAGCATGTAAGACTATAGTTTTACTACACTCCTTGTAGAAACTATACAAAATGAAACTCTGTTCTGCTAATCCTGTAGCACTCCTTAAAGCTCAACGTGTCAACCCCGACCATTGTTCTCTGTATTAAATGCACCTACAAAGACAACCCCCAACACATGAGCACATCATAATTCATATTCAACATAATATGAATGTAAAGCATAATGCATAATCATAGATATAAAATACTTCCTGTATTTCCAATGCATTTAAAACGCCCATTGGTTGTCCCTGTACCATAACTCATAATCAAATCATTTTATGAAATTACGGCTTCTTTAAATGTAAGGACCCTAGTTCCTTAAGTGCGGATTAAAGGCATAATTAGAGCTAACATAAATTATCAGAGTAAAATGATCGTGTTGAGACTATGAGCTTTAAGAATTACATGCCAAAAAAATAAGGACTATCAATGGATTAGTTACATTCCCAATCAAATGAATGTATTTACTATAGCTTTACACTACTCCTAGAGTAGACACTATACAAAGTAATCCCGTCCTTCATCTACCAAAGTGCTCTTCACAAGCTCACCGCCTCAACCCGCTTTAGCCCCTTTATATCATGCCAAAAGTACCTACAAGGACAACCCCCAAACATGAGTAATAATATCATTCATATTCAACACAATATGAATATAAGGCGTAAATGCATAAATCACAATAAAACACTTCCTGTTTTTCCCATGCATGTAAACGATTCCAGTTTGGTTGTCCCTGTACCATAACTCATGAGTATAATCAATAGATTATTTAATGGTCTACACATGTCATGACATAATACCATCTCATCAATACCAAATACCAATCACCAATCCCTAGTCTGTCCATCACAATGTATTTTAATGCCCCTCGCTTATTTACATATAGGCGGCATAGAATAACCTCGCTTCAATGGACATGCGGTGCTCCCACCCCTCGCTTCACATTGAGCGGCAAATATTCTTTCCTCGCCCTATATGATAACCACGCTCAAATGTGACATGCGGCGCTCCCACCCTCGCTTCACATTTAGCGGCAACAAATCAAATAGCGGCAAGCATTAAAATCATCAAGGGATGACCACGACTCATGGGATGTGCACCAATAACCATCATATGCATATACAATCATCATGCATAATTCAACATGTATTTGCATCCACAATGCATAATTCCACATATACTCGCATCCACAATGCATAAACAATGAGTATATTAGATACATGTACCGTTGGGTGCCCGTACGTCTTCTACGTACCTTTCCAAAATGTAGGATGTGGTAGGACTTCACTTCCTTGGCTGAGTTGCCACCTTGGATGGTTCTACATATTCACACAAATCAATATTAGAACACAATAATAGTCCAATACCAAAAATCCCACAAAAATAATCAAAAACACCCATTTTGGTGTCTCGCGATCGATCTCCATGAAGCCCCGATCGATCGCGAGATCACACTGCCTCGTCCAACAAAATTTTCCAATTCGCGATCGATTGCCGAGTTTGCGCCGATCGATCGCGACCTTGCCGATCGATCGCGCCAAACTCGCTATCGATCGCTGAAGGCTACTGCCTTCACCCTTGCAGCTCGCGATCGATCGGTGGAAAGCGCCGATCGATCGCCGAGTCCTGTACACCCGATTTTCGGGCACTATTCATCCTTCTCCTTCCCCAACTCAAACAAACTCAAATATTAAAACATCAAACATACCAAATCACTAAAAACCTTCAATAAACATTCCCATATACTCATAAATCCAACACCCAACCAAAATAATACCAACCCCAACAAACCATTTCAAAACCCTTCAAAACCATTTCAAACTCAAATCAAACTCTACAAAAACAACAAGGAGGTATCCATACCTCTTGGGGACTCCAAATCTCCCAACAAATTCCACAAATCAAGGTTTTTGGAAGGATTTCTCTCCACCTCTTTGGTCAAAAACGAAAATGAGAGGAGGAAGGGTTTGAGGAATGATTTTGGGGAATTTAGTAAAGTGATTTGGTAAAGGTGGGGTAGAGGTTTTAAAGCAAGTCAAATTGACTCCCCACAACTAACATGATGTATTAAACATCCCAACATGATATTTAAAAGGCATTCCACCAAAATGCACCAAAATCATAATTAAACTCACGCTTTCCATTTAATTGATAATCATAACAAATAAATCATGCTAATATACAATTCTCCCAACATACACAACATGTACCCTGAAATGCACTCCCCGGTCACTCTTTCCATGTGACCATGCATTTCCATAAGAGAATTAAATCCAGCACATAATTAATTACCACCACAATTTAATCATATAAACACAATTAATGGCCAACTTGCATATAATTATTTCGGGGATATCACATTAAATAAATGTCATGACATAACTTCACTTCTTAAATCTTAAATCTTTCTTAGTCAGTTTATCATCAGTGTATTTTAATGCCCCTCGCTTCGTAATTTTCTTAACAAGCGGTACTTCTTCCTCGCTTCCTCATACAAGCGGTATCTCTTCCTCGCTTCGTATGGCATACCTCGCCTCCATGTGCAAGCGAGCCTCCCCCCTCCCGCTCCACATTTTTAGCGGTATAAGCGGTAAGCATTAAAATCGTCACTGTGATAATCGTGACCCGTGAAATACACATCTTTTATTCCACAACATATATATATGCAACAACAATGCATAAGAACATGTATCATACTCATAATGCACAACTTTGCATCTATCATGTGTCAAAGAGACAAACATAAAGTACATGTTACCGTTGGGTGCCCGTACGTCGCTTACGTACCTTTCCAAAATATGGTGTGTTGCAGGACTCTATCCCCTGCGTTGTGTAGCTATCTGTGAAGACTCTACACCAGTGTACAACACAATATTAGATGCCAATTTATAGACCAAAATAAAAAATTCCAACAAAAAATATCATTTCCATTGTTCTGCCTCTGGCAATCGATCGCTACTCCGAGGCGATCGATCGCCAGACTTCACTGGCTTGAGGCGATCGATCGCGCCATTCATGGCGATCGATCGCCTGCCTTTGGTTTGGCCACTGGCCTTCGGCGATCGATCGCTGCCTTTGTAGCGATCGATCGCCACATACTCTGTGCGCGATTTTGTTTTTCCAAATTCCCGAACACTCATATTCATACCATCAAATCTAGCATATATGACACACAACATGCTTGAACAAACATGCTAGGAGTTACTAGGTACTACCATGAATGTATTCATATCAAAGTTATACCCATACTTAAACCCACATGCATAAAAATCGCTCAACCATATCAGTACTCACCCATGTTCTTCTGAAAACAGGGCATCTCAACTCATACCTAGATTTTCGAGCATCTACTTTCAAACCAACAAATCTACCACATAACACATAGAACATGCTCAAGTAAACATGCTAGGGACTTCATAAAAACACCATAAATGAACTTGAATCGAAGGTTTAACACAACCTAACCTAGCATGCCATTTTTATACCAAGTAAAAACATGAACTTAAACAAAACTTAAACCAAAACCAGAACATGATTCCTCACCCTCTTTTGCTCCGATTTTTGGCAAGGTTCTTGGTCAAAAAATCATCAAATCCCTCCTCCTACTTGCAGCTGGTGTGCTGGACGATATTTAGGTGGAAGAGGGGAAGAGTTTCTGGAATGAAAAGTGGATTGGAGAGTTGGGGAAAGAGGTATGGGTGAGCAGCCACTTGCAGCATGGGTTGGGGGGGTGGTTGGGTGTTGGGTGGGTTGGTGTGTTATGTTTTGGTCCCGGTATTTAGCACGATGTATTAAAATATCCTCACATGATATTTTTAGTATTTAAACAATAAAATACTTCAATTTCCAAATAAACATGTTTCACCAAAACAATTAACACCCACCCAAAATAATTATACTACAACCCAAATTCCCAACATACTTCACATACACCCTGAAATAATTTTCCCCAATATAATTAATTCAACACAAAGAATTAATACCATAATCTTCATAACATGATTAATGTTTAAAAACACATAATCATTTCGGGGATATCACAGATAAGATGCACAGATTGCTTCTTAATCTTGTGTTTTGATATGAAAATGTGTTTTAAATTCATTCAGGGATTGTTATTTAAACACTAGACCAAGATGTGTCACTAAGAGACACCATTTGGAAGCATCATTTCATGAAAAAATGCATCACAACGTGAAGGGATGCACCCTTCTGCATTGGGCGCATGATCTATTGCGCGATAGGTCTCGATCGATCCCGCCTTCTTTCGACAAAAATTGATGGGCGCGATCGATTGCGCCTTGGGCCACGATCTATCTCGGCCAATAGCTTTTTGTTGAGTTGTTTTTCCATATACGTGATCAACCGCGCCAACACATGGCGATCGATCACGACCTATAGAAATTCCGACGTATAAATTCATCTCGTTAGGTCTCCAATGCTTAAACTTAATTTAGTAAGCAAGTTTTCCAACAGCTAGGACATAGGCGGTACACCTCTCAAAGCGCATAGAAGAATTGTTGGTACAATAGCACAGTTCAATAATCAAATCGGACTGCCCAAGAAATCTGTTCAATAAATAAAATGTGTTAAGAGGGTAGTCAGGGTGTCTGCAAAGGCCTTGATGCTCCGTCACAGCATAACAAGATAAAAATTATAGTTGAATAAAACCGGCGAAGGAACTTAGGAAGTGATAATTTTAAAGATGAAAGAATGATTTCATAGAATCAGGTCCTTGATTTTTAAAAGTAAGAAAAAATAGAGGAAGATATATAGAAATGCAAAGCTCGGAACATGGACGAAATCAAAGGAGTTGATTTATTTCAGGGTCTATTATCTTGAAAGAGCAGTTGTAACGAAATGGGTGCATTATATTTCATGTCTCAAATCAAATCACCAAACCAAAACTAGGAAAAAGAACTGATTGGCAAATAGTTTACTGTAGGCAAATACCTTGCAGAAGATGGCTTGAAGAACGCTGTGAAGATAACTTGAAGAATGCCGAGAAGATGGCTTGAAAATTTTTAACAAAAAAATCGAAGCTACGTTTTTTGTCTGTCAAGATGGAGCTTTGAACATTGTATGAGATACTTTCATCTAGGCCTGTGCATTCGGTCGGTTCGGTTACCGACCGAACCGAATTTCTGAAAACCGAACCGAACCGATTTTTAAAACTGTAACCGAACCGACCGATTTATTTTTCGAAACCGAACCGACAGAACCGATAAAAAATTGGTTAATTCGGTCGGTAACCGAATTAACCGATATTTTTTTAAAAAAATAAATTAAAATTTAAAAATTAGATAATGTGATTTTAAAAATTAAAATAATTAGATTATTTGATTTTAAAAATTAAAAAAGTAAAATTTAAATAAAGAATGATATTAATTGATTTTTTTAAAAATAAAAAAACAATTTATTTTTTAAAAAAATATTAAAAAATTAAAAATTTCGGTTTATTCGGTTAACCGATATTTTTAAAATGAATTAACCGAATTAACCGATTTTTTAAAAAATCAAAACCGAATTTTCGAAATAACCGAACCGATTTTCCAAAATATTTCAGTTTTTTCAGTTTGTTCGGTTTAACCGAACTTTTGCTCACCCATACTTTCATCGACGTGCAGTAGAGTTTTGCCGTCGAGATGAGAAGACTATATCTTCAAATGCCAAATGGAAAGTGAAAAAGGAAGGGAAAAAGGAAGGAATTTAATAAAAGGGTATTTATGCCAAATCTCTGGGTATTTAATAGGTGTGGACTGATCTCAAATGTTTAGACAAGTTTGGGGAGTTTTAAATAAGTTGCCCTTATGTTAATTGAAATTAAAGACCCAAATGTAATATTAAATTTTGATAAATTAACTCGATTGTTTTATAGTATATAGAATATTAATTACAACACCCAGTTACAGTCTGCAGAAAGAAGTTTGATCATAAAAATTATAAACGAATAATTGTTTCTCAAAATCGATTAAATGTAGTAACCGTTCAAGTAATCGAAATGACTTATTGAGTAATCTTGAATATAAATGTTTAATAAATAATTTTACATAAAAATACAAGAAATAAGTTTTTAATTACTTTATTTTTGAGTAAAAACACTCACTTTTATATGGTTTTGATTGGCAGAAGCAAATGCCTTTTGATCCTTGACATGTACCCTCAATGTCCAAATTTCTAAAATTCAAGGAAATAGAAACCAGACTACAGTTGGGATTTCAACATAATTGTTGTGACAGCAACATTTGGTGCTCTCAAAAAATCAAAAACCATTTCAATAAATTGTCAATTGTATCCAAAAAATTTGAGTCGCCATTGTTACACGATATATTGTATATCAACCAAATGGATTGGACAATTTAAAGTTCTTTAAGGAACAGTGCCCAATAACCATGAGTGCAACTAATAGGGAAGAACTATGAAATGTCAAAAATGATGGCACCGTTAAATTCAATTATATTAGCAACACTCACATACATATATATATATATATATAGGGGCGGAACTAAAAAAAAAAATTTGATAGGGCGAAATTTTTTTTATAATATCTAAGGACTAAAAAAATTTTGGGGTGCAAAGAATAAAGGAAATTTTTTTTTTGAAATATTTTATATTAGGTCCGCCTATATATATATATATATATATATATATATATATATATATTATTCTTATTACTATTATGATCTGTCAAAAATAATGGCACCATAAATTTTATTATATTAACAAAACATATGGATATACATATATATATACGTGTCATGTGTGTATTAAAATCGTTGAAATAGAATAAAAAAATACAATGTCACTAACTAAATCATTTTTTTATTTTTTTTGAGTGACTAAATGTAATACCCCGAAATGTCATGTAATTATGTGCTATGATGATGATTTACGATGTGTTTAAGAGGGTTGTGGTACATTTAATTGGGGGCTATGATAATGTTATGATGATATGATTTAGGGGGCATGTTGGGTGTTTTAAAATGATGTATTAATTAAATGAAGTTATAAAATATCGAATGAGGATATTTTAATACATCGTACTAAATACCGGGACAGAATTAAACACCACATGACCACCCTACCCACACCACCCCCCACCCACTCGGTCACCTCACCCCTCCCCCACTTGTTCAACCCATACCCCCACTTGCTATCAACCCATGCCTCCTTCTCCATCCATCACTCCACCTCCAATCAATTCTTCTCCACCTCTTTCTCCCTCTCATTCTCGTCCCTATAAGCTGCAGAAAAGAGGAGGGTTAGCTTGTGATTTATTGTACAAAAGCTTACCAAAAAGAGGAGGAAAAGGGGGTAAGACTTGGTACTCTGATTTTGGTTGGGTATGGTTTTGGTGGGATGATTTGTTTTGCATGCTAGAATAGGTTTGGGTGAAACCTTGGTTTGGGTGCTTACATGGAAGTATTATGTAACTACTAGCATGTTTGCTCGAGCATATTACATGTTTTATGTGGTAGATTTCTAGTTATGAAAGTATATGCTCGAAAATCTGGGCAAAGAGATGCATGCTCTGTTTTCTGTAAAAGTTGGATGAGGTTGAAGATTTTGATGATGTTATGATGCATGTTAGCTTAGGTTTTGTTAAACCTTTGATTTAAGTACCTACATGGAAGTTTTATGAAGTTCCTAGCATGTTTGTTTGAGCAAGTATGATGTGTTATGAAGTAGATTTGATGATATGAAATGAGGTCCTCGGAAATCTGGAAAAATCCAGATTTTCAGAGTGCTCGATCGATCGAGATTCTTGTACCGATCGATCGAGCGAGGCAGAAGCTTTTAAGCATGGTTTGAAATTCAGGCGTCGATCGATCGAAGGATTTTTGATCGATCGGTGAAGCTCCTCGATCGATCGGTAAAATATTTCGATCGATCGATCGAGGCAGAGCGTTGAGCACTGTTTAAGCATGTTTTCTCGATCGATCGAGACCTTGGGGCCGATCGATCGAGAGAGGCAGTATGTTGAAAAATAAAATGATGATTTATTTTGTTAAGTTTATGGTATGAGATGGTATTGAGGCATCAAATATGTTATTATGTGGTCTTGTAGAACCATCCCAGGTACTAGCACAGTCAAGGAGATAAAGTCTGTTGACTCCTCTTCCTTTTAAAAAAGGTACGTAAGAGACGTACGGGCATCGGACGGTAAAACACATCTTTACACTACGACTATGCTTTTATTGCATGAGTATTCATGATGAAATGATGATGTTTATAAGATGTTTATATATTCATACGATGTTATTATGTGGTAAGATGGAACGTGGTAAGATGCCCATATGGTAAGATGCCATACGATGTTATTATGTGGTAAGATGCCACGGGGTAAGATGCCCATATGGTAAGAGGCCATACGATGTTATTATGTGGTAAGATGCCACGGGGTAAGATGCCCATATGGTAAGAGGCCATACAATGTTTATGATGTGGTAAGATGCCACAGGGTAAGATGCCCACATGCATGAATATGAATCAGGGACAACAAAAAAAAGTTAATGAATAACCAGCATATTTACTTAACCAATATTTCATGCATTTACTGTGATGTTTTTATGATATTAAGTAAGATTGTATATGCTCATGATGTGTTGTCCCTGTAGGTACACTTTTGGACTAAAGGACTAAGGGTCGGGTTGAGGCAGTGAGCTACGATGAACACAGGAATGTATATGATTCAAGTCATGATTAGTATCTACTCTAGGAGTATTGTAAATCTAAATGTTAACATTATTTTGGGAATGAAATGAATTATTTTTGAAGTTTTCTATTTTGGCCTGTAATCCTGTTAGCTCATGTAACAACCGGAACCTTAAGATGTTGTTTAATGCATGATTAGTCCTTCTTATGTCACTATAACACTGTTAAGGTGGGATTCCCCACACTAACTAAATCAATTTTAATACTACACTTTGATATATTTACAACATCAGAAAATCGAGAACCAACGGAACGAGAACTTCGCTTCAATAATAAAATCATTTAGACATAAGAGCGGAGTCACGATTATAATTAATAACTAATAAAAAGAGAGAAGATAAAGGGAAAAATGTTACATATATAATTAGGAAGAACTGGAGTTAGTATTAATTAATCTGTAAGGTTCATTTGTTTTGGATAAAAATTGGAGGTGACAAGAAAAATCAAAAGAAAAACATTAAAATCAATCCAAATCACAAATTAATTACTGAAATTACATGCAATAATATACCAAAAATAAATTATCCAATTCAAATAAAGGATGAAATAAATAAATATATATATATATATTTATAGTCAGAATCAGAATGATGATATTTTGATCGAAAAATAAAGACTAGTTAATATATTTATACATATTATTTTATATAGATATCATATATAATAGTTTTGCGCAAATTAAATAAATTAAAAAAGAAAGAAAGCTTGTAGTGATGTAAACAAATGGCGAAAGCCCCGAGAAAGCAGAAAGTATACTTACAGGAGTCAAAATGTGAGAGGATCCACGTCTCAATCGTTACACATACTCCTTTCATTAAGCTCCACGTGCAGCTACCTCAAACGTACACTCTTCGATGCTTCGCTCTTTATTGGGATCTCCTCCGACAGTTGTGTTTGACTATTACTATTCATCTTGTATCGCTGCGGCTTCGTGTTCTTGGATTTTGTCACCGATTACGATCCCTGTGAGATCTATGTTCTTCAAGATCACCTGTATTTATCACTATTTTGTTTGTTTTATGATGTGTTTTCTTTAGGAAATGCTTTTTTTAGTTGATTTTGTGAAACATTAGCTAGTGGGTTATATTTCTTATTATGATTATGATTCTGTAAGAATATTTCAAGGATGAGATTTGTTGGAAATTGTCAATTTCTTTGTCTCTTTTTTTTTTTTTCTTTTTTGAACATTTTTTTGCCCTTTCTAATACTTCATTTCTTGATACTTTAGAGAAATCTGAATTTTCTTTACTTTTTGATTCTTGATTAGGTTCACTACCCAGATTTTTGTTGAAGAATATAAACTGCCCTTAGGTGGTTAAGAATGTCAGGCGTGGCAATGGGCTTGACGCCTCAATCTGATCACCTTGACGAAACGAAGACCTCAACGAAACCTGCCGAACTCCAGCCGCATCAGTCGGCGGCGTTAGGCAACGTGATGGGGTCTCTTCGAGTAATCGAATTGCAATTAGTAGCTTTCATCATGGTCTTCTCTGTTAGTGGGTTGGTTCCGCTTACTGACCTTGTTTTCCCTGCATTAACCTCTATATACATCCTCGGGATTTCCCGGATAGTCTTTCCTACCCTTGGCAATACTACGAAATCCCCGGAACTATTTAAAGGGAGTAAGCTCTTTAGGTTATATGTGATTCTTGGCACTGCTGTTGGGCTGTTCTTGCCTTTGGCATATGTTTTGGGTGGATTTGCTAGAGGAGACGATCACGCCGTGCGCTCCGCCACTTCTCCTCTGTTCCTGCTGTCGTTTCAAATACTTACCGAGAATATAATAAGTGGGCTGTCTTTGTTCTCGCCGCCCGTGAGAGCCTTGGTGCCGTTGCTTTACACGGCGAGGAGGGTGGTCGTGATCATTGATTGGGTGAATGATGTGTGGACCAACAAAACCTTGCCTGCAAACGCAGAACTTCAGGTGATTCAATGAATCTTGATTAGCTTTAATGGCATTGTGCCGCTTTAAGTTTTATTTGCCTGATTTTTTCAGCCTATCAAACGAAATCTTGGGTCTGTGTCTAGAAATCGAATACAATGACTTTGGGTATTGACAACGAATTTGACCAAAATATGTAGATTGTACAGATTATACCACTGTGTATTCAAAAGAGCCATTTTATCCCTGGTCCTGATAGTTTACCCCTGTTTCGAAAACAGGCTGTTCACCCTATGCAATTTGTGAAAGTAATTAGTTTATCTAGTTATACCACATGCAAACCCCCTTGTTATGGGATTAAACGCCTATTGCCGACTAGCGCGTTGACTTGTGGCTTTTGACGTGTTTGCTCTTCAGGATGTTGCTTGGTTTTGGTTCGGAAGGGTGTTGGCGGTGGCTAACCTCGGGTATTTTTCGACGAACTTGCTGTGCTTCGTGATCCCGGTGTTCCTTCCGAGGGCGTTCGAAAAGTATTTCAAGGAGAGGGATGAATTACATGCTAAGATGGCAGAGGACAAGCATTATTCTCAGCAATCAGATAGTAAGAAGGCTGAGTAGATCATGTCTTTTAGTTTTCAGCATTTTGGTGACTTTGATTAGTTTGTTTTGAAGTTTTTGCATAAATTAACTTCTTGGGAGTATCCCATGGACTACTCTTGGTGTAAGTACACGTAACGAATGATGGTTTACAGTTCATTTGAATTGACGTGTCTTATTGATACTCGTGTGTGTGTGTATATACATTTTTATTTTAGCAATAACGAAAAAAAGAAGCAAATGATAGATGGTTCGCAATATTGGTAGGGGTTCCTGCCCTTCTGCAATGACAGCCTTCGTGGTAAAATTCCGTGACAATAACTGCATTCGTTCCACGAAATATAAGATAAACTAGAAACGGTGTGTCGGTTAATCATGATTGATAGTGCATGAAAGGAAACTAGGTCCATTGTTATTTGAATCGAAATACGAAGTACCTAAATCATCTGTTCATTGCCAAAACAAAAAAAGTAGTAAAAAATGCCTGAACAATGCTATGGAACGTGGAAAAGTCATTGCCTCATGGGTTTTGATCGTCGGTTTCCGCCCAAAATTCACCGTTTTGGTCGTCTTTTTATCTAAAATTCACTGCCTTTTGTCTGTATCCGTCGTTGCGAAGATCCAATGATCTTATCTGGGTTTTTGTGCTAAAAGGATGAACATCTGTCACACTGTCAAGCATCCTCGTCTACACGACATTGTATCGATATTATTACATTAGAAGTCACATATGATTGGCTTACATGAACCTGTAGGTTGCATTTGTTTCTCTCTGGTAGTTGGGTTAAATGATAGCATTTGTTTGTCTCTCCGGGGAAGATCTTCATTTCTTTTAAGCAAAAATTACGTTCTCACCATACTTCCATCTGCATACCGTTTCTTGATCCAAATTCTGCCTCTGGAAGTAGTAAAATCTTTTCTGATCACGGTCGCTCTCTTTCTGTCATCGGCACCCTCAGTGACTCAGGAGTTTGGTTTGAACTAAGCGATTCAAATGAAACAAGCTCAAAATTAGAATTTTTGTTCAGGATGGCAAAATAGTAATAACATAAAAATTTGGAGGACAGTAAAAATTTTAAGGGGGTCAAGTATAATCTGGCTCGGTTACTCGAGAACACATTTTTCATTTGGATACTATATTCAAACAAAATATGAAAACTTATCGAGAGAACTAGCAATATATTTTTTTGTAACAAACAACCAGTATTCGCGAAAAAAAAAACACGAAAAACACCCCGATATCAATTCCAGATGCAGATGTAATCAGAATCATCTCTTTCGGCTAGCCAGTCCAGGTGAAACGACAGGTTGAGTCAAGGTTTTCTAGGACAGACAGGCATAATGTCAAATTAAGTGTGCGATATATGAATTCTGTTGAATAAGTATAGCTCTTAAAATTATGAAATGTCAAAGTAATATAGTTGATAGTTTAAAGTACCGTTTGAGCTTGTAAATATGATAAGTATGAGTATGATTAAAATTATAAGATTGTAATAAATAATATGGTGCAAAAAGTTATATGGTATTTGGTATAATTTTAAGATAATTGATTAATTTTATTATTTGTTATAATTTTTAAGATACCCTTTTAAATAGGTAGAGGGATCTTACTAACTAGTGGAGAGATTTCATATTTTGGAATTAAGTTGTCGGAAATAGGTGAAAGTTTTGTAAGGGATTTCAATTTTGCAATAATAAAATAAAGGTGCGAAGGAACATATATATGTTATTTGCTATAAAGTTGGAATAATATAGGATAAATATGATGCGATAATTTTGTGACAAAAAACCAACTAAACATTGGATTAATTCAATAAGTTAAATCATCGTAACCATATTATTGACTTCAAACATGCCATACGAGTATCAACTGGGAAATAAATAAGTTGCATGTGGCAAAGTATATTGATATGTTATTAAATATTTAATTTACTAGTTTTTTTTAATTTATTTTTGAAAGATTAATATAATACTAGCTTTTACATCTTTATATGAGGGTAAGATCGGTTTTTCATGTGTAATTTAATCAATTCTAACTGAATGTATACTAATTGAGACAACTTAAATAATCTATGGCTGCGAAATAATGTATTTTACAGGTTTGAGAAATGAGATCGATAATTGAAGGAAATTGAGTATTTTAAACGACCATAAAAATTGGCCTTAAATAGTTGAGACAAGTTCAACTTAGTTATCAGTCCCCATGTCATATAAATCATTACCAACTCCCTAATTTCTAACTTTTATTTATTTTAACTCTCCAATCCCATAAAAATACTATAATACCCTTACTACTACCTATATTTTCAAAATATGATGATCCTTTTTTTCTCTTTCCTCTCACAAACCATTAGAGAGAGAGATGGGTAATCAGAAAAACTCGTCGAAAAGAGAGCATAACCTCTCATGGGAGATTGTTTTCTTGAAAAAAGAGGAGAATAGTGCTTTGAAGGAAGAATGTGCAAGGCTCATAGGTTTTCAGTGACAACCCCATTTTAAATTTTTAGATTCTCATATGCATATTAAATAGCTCAGACAAGAACTAAATCATGCCAAAGAACGCAATGTCAACCTTCGAATTCAACTTCAGATGACACAAAAATCTAATGTGCAAGATCTGGACGAGATGTTGGAAAAGAAAACTCAAGAAACATCTAGCCTCTCCAACAAATCGTTTGCATTAATTGACACCAATAAAAAATCCTGTGAGGCGGACTCTGTGGTTGAAACAGATGATGAGGAACAAAAGCACTAGAGGAACTTGTGAACGAGCATAGTAGGTCGAAGGAATAGAAATAGAAACATGCAGATGATGGGTTTACGTGGAGAAATAACAATCTTTAGGAGGGACATAGATGGATTTGAGTTGCAAGAGCAGCTTGCCCTTGATTATGAGATTTGAAACAGAAATCATGAAACATCATATAGGCTGGAGCAAAGCCAGATTCAAGAACAACTCAAAATCAGTATGAATGCTCATCCACTTATGTACACCACATGAACTTGAATTACATATAGAAAACTTGGAGAATAACAAGTTGATATTCTGAGTTGGAGGTAGGAGCAAACAATAGAAAATTCATATGGGAGGGTATCTCAAGAAGAATTAGAGAGAGCCATGGTTTTTATCAATTTCATATTAGAGTTGTGATTGTTTTTGTATTACTCATATCAATATTAATAATGGCATAGCTTTTTTTAATTGTTAATGCATTTCAACGAAGACTTGGCATGGTTAAATCTGTATGATGCATTTTTATGAAGACTTGGCATGATTGTTTCTGCCTGACGGTTTTTAAATGGAATTCTGTATGAATGCATGTAAAGAGTTTGATAAAATGCAATAAAATGTGTGATAATTTGAAATTTTTGGTTAGTATTTAAAATATACTTATATTGTGTTTAACATATACTCACTTTGTGTTTCAAAAGTACTCATTTTGTGCTTTGAAAAACGTTGAAAAATATTAATAATCTCAGTTGGGGCCAAATAATGATGATAGTTGGAAAGTACTTGGTTCGTAATTAAATATGTATTTATATCGTGTTTAACATATCTCAGTTTGTGTTCCAAAAATACTCGTTTTATGCGATGAAAAACATCAGAAGTAGTCTCAGTCGGGGTCAAACAATGATGATAGCCAGAAAGTATTGGTTCATATTTAAAATGTACTCATACTGTGTTAAAAATATACTCACTGTGTTCCAAACGTACTTGTTTTTTACACTGAAAAGCAGTAGTCTCAGTCGGGCCAAACAATGATGATAGTCCGAACGTACTTGGTTCATATTTAAAATGTACTTATATTGTCTTAACATATACTCACTTTGTGTAAGGACCCCTATTCTTTATCTCATCATTAGTGCAATTATCATTGTCAGTAGAACATATATTCATATAATTAGGGAATTCTCATAATTCATGCTTCATGATCAAGGTATGTCTTCTATAAAATTTTCGACATAATGCTTAGTCAGCCTGGTTCCCAACACAACTCAATATGCATATGTATACATTCTATAATGCACTAATCATATTTTCAAATCATTATATAATTTACTCTCAATTAAATTGCATGTAACACTCAAATGAAAAGAGAAATCTTAGAATATTACACAATCCATATACATATATTAGAATGCTCACATACAAGCATTAACTAAATCAATGTGTATCTACTTGTATGATAACGTTCCCTATACCAATACTGGTACCTCGCTCTTAGTAACATCATCAATCAACGGCTCGAACTCATTTCCTGAGCCAACGTAGTACATGCTTTACCTGTTTCAACAGAAAAAGACACACACGGGGTGAGTATACCAATAACATAATCACATTAGCATTGAATACACAATTAATAGTTTACAGAACATAAAGCTGCAAAATTAAGATACTACTCCATGGATATACCATAACCATATGCCGTCTCTTACTCTGTTCCTGTTCTCACAATAACCAATATCATCAACTCCAAAATCAAGTAAATCATCATAGCAACAAATTGTTGTACTCATATTCATTAATCATCAGTTATAATCAATAATAACCAAATCATTACAATAATGATTTACTGAACTCAGATACATCACAGTCATCAATTCCTGGGTTATACTTCATCATAATACATCGTTCGCTCAATAGCGACAGCATTATAATCCCTCGTACGCTAACAACGGCAACAATCATATCAATTACTCGCTCAACAACCACAGTATCAGAATCATAGCACGCTCAATGGCGGCATCACAATAATCCATAGCATATATTCATTCAACATAATAATAATATATTATTTGTTAACCATAACAATAATATATATACATATGATCGTATATCACACGTACCTTAAAGTCGACAAGACATCCTTGACAACCTGAAGCTCGTACAATATCTATATTGAATATCAATTCATTATTAATATATCAACAATAACTCTCACAACTATACCATATTTATTATACAAACTTGGTATGCTTCCTATCATAAACAGTCACGATTTATTATACTCCGTACACTACTCAATTCATCCATTTTAACCTCAATTCATTTGAGTTATCAGTTAACCAGGTCGAGTAATAAATTCACTTCTAAGGTTCTTCTTGTAGCACCTTAATTCATGTGCGAGATCTCTTTATAATATCATAAATATCATTAAAAAAAACCGATCATAAAAAAGTCACACTTTGAAAATTACAAATTTTTGAAAATTCAGCAGCCGCGATAGGACTCCAACCCAAAAATTCACTTTCTGCGATCGATCGCGTCATAACCCGCTATCAATCGCGTTCACTGTTCATCGCCACCAAATTTAATTTTCAATGCGCGATCACCGGGCTATGTCCCGCAACCGATCGCGCGACCCTGTAAATGCAAAAATCCTCCATTTTTGGATGTAAACTCAACCCAACAAACATAAACAAGAATACACCTAAACACCTCAAAACACAACATCAACATCTCAATATAATTAACTCAAATTCCAACCAACAACCAACATAACTCATTAAAGTTCATACCTTTTGTGGGGCCCTTTTTTTTTTTGCCCTTGCCTTTTTATATAGCCATTTGGACGACATAGATGCAACAAAAGATTTTAGGTGTTATAATTACCTATGAAATGTAGATGACAAGCAAATATTATTTGCTTCTTGAGATAATATATTATATCTGATTGTCTAGCAGATAATATATTATATTTGATTGCCTTATCAAATATTATTATTATACCATGTAAAATATATATATGTGTACGTATATATATATTGTTAAACATATATATATATATTTATTATATACATATATATATATATAATTATATTGAATCAATTTATTTTAATTGGTATCTTTTGCAATTATTCTCGGGGTCTTACACATATTCCCCTCTTAAATAGATTTCGTCCTGAAATCTTATTGGTAATAATAATATGCAATAATTTAATCAAGAAATTAGTACCTAGTTGAAGAGTTAAGGATATAATTGGCGTATTTTGCTTTCCAGCTCCCAAGTAGATTCTTCCACTCCATGACGGGACCATTGAACTCGAACCAAAGGAATTGTTTTGTTTCGTAGAACTTTATCCTTTTGATCCAAAATGCATATTGGTTGTTCGACAAATGATAGTGTAGGATCTAATTCGACCTCGTCTAGTGGCAGCACATGGCTTGGGTCTGGTTCGTATTTTCGCAACATAAAGACGTGAAACACATCATGAATTTTGGACAGAGCTGGTGTCAACGCCAATCGATATGCTAAATTTCCCACGCGTTCTAATATGTCATAGGGACCAACATAACGGGGAGACAATTTCCCTCTCATGTTGAATCTGACTGTACCTCTGAAAGGTGAGATTTTAAGGAATACACGATCTCCGTTTGAAACTCTAGTGACCTTCGATGGCGGTTTGCATAACTAGATTGTTGATCTTGAGCGGCTTTCATTCGTTGTCTGATCAGTTGGATTTTGTCGTTAATCTCCTGGGTGATCTTTGGTCCAGCCAATTGCTTGTCACCTATTTCGTCCCAAAATAGTGGTTATCTGCATTTTCGTCCATATAGGGCTTTGATTGGTGCCATCCCTATACTTCGCTGAAAACTGTTATTGTAGGAGAACTTGACTAGTGGTAAAGCATCTTGCCATCCTACATGAAAATCCATTATAACTGCACGAAGCATATCTTCCAGAGTTTGGATAGTTCGATCGGACTTACCATCAGTTTGTGGGTGATATGCAATACTCATAGCCAATCTTGAACCCAATGCTTCTTGAAAACTGCCCCAAAATTTTGAAGTGAACCTTGGATCCCGATCAGAAACAATAGTGACAGGAATCCCATGTAATCTCATTACATGCTCGATATATAGACGAGCCATTTTGCTGTAGGTGTACGTCCACTCGTAAGGAATAAAATGCGCTGATTTGGATAGACGATCCACTATAACCCAAATGACGTCGCAACCTTTTGAAGAACGAGGTAAATGAGTTACAAACTCCATTACTATATGTTCCTAGTTCCATTTAGGAAATTCAAGGCTATGCAAAAGACCTCCTGGTTTTTTCTTTCAGCTTTAACTTGTTGACAAGTCAAACATTTGGATAAAAATTTAGTAATATCTTTCTTCATTCGTTTCCACCAAAATTAGAGTCTTAAATATGCGTACATTTTCTTTCCCCCAAGATGATACTATAACAGCTACAATGGGCTTCCTCGTAGTTCCTTGTCATCAGGAAGTTTAATAATACAGAATCATTAACAGTCATTTGGAATCCAGATTTGTGACCGTCAAGAACCAACTATCTTGATTTCTGAATTTGGGCATCGGTCTTTTGCGCTTCCTGAATCCGAGAAATTAACTCGGGCACAATTTGGATTGCCGCAATACTGACAATTTCACCATTGATAGTGAAATTACATCCTGAAGTATAAATTTCCTCATGCACTTGCGATATCCAGACAGAAGTCAAGGCGGTATCTTGAACTTTTTGGCTAAGTGCGTCAGCAGTTACATTCACTTTTCCAGGATGATACTGGATCTCGCAATCATAATTTTTGTGAAGATCCATCCATCTGCGGTGCCTCATGTTCAAATCAGATTGAGAGAATAAATACTTCAAGCTTTTATGGTAACTTCTCACCGTACAAATAATGACGCCAAATCTTCAAGGCCAAAATAAAGCGTCAAACGTGTGATATGCTTAGCAATTTTTGAAAATCCTTCAATGAATCAACGATAGTACCCAACTAAACCCATGAAACTTCGAATATCAGGCACATTCATTGGTCTCTGCCAATTAATCACAGCTTCAACTTTGCTTGGGTCAACAGAAATGCCTAAACGGGATACTACATGGCCTAAGAATATCACGTGATCCAGCCAAAACTCACATTTTGATAATTTAGCATATAATTTTTCCTTCCGAAGGATCTGAAGAACAGTCCTCATGTGCTCATTATGTTCCTCTTCAGATTTGGAGTATACAAGAATATCATCGATAAAAATAATAACGAACTGATCAAGGAATTCCCGAAAGATGTGGTTCATGAGATCCATGAATACTGCAGGGGCATTGTAAGACCAAACGACATCACGAGAAATTCAAAATGACCATATTTTGTTCTGAATGTTGTTTTTGGTAATCTTCTAGAACTCTCAATTGATGATAACCTGAACGCAAATCAATCTTTGAATAAACTACAGTACCCTGAAGCTGGTCGTACAGGTCATCAATTCAAGGTAATGAATACTTGTTTTTCACAGTGGCTCGGTTTAATTGACGATAATCGATGCATAGGCGCATCGATCCGTCCTTTTTGCTAAGAAACAACACTGGAGCTCCCCAAGGTGACACACTGGGTCTAATGTAGCCCTTCTCCAGTAGTTCTTGCAATTGTTTTTTCAGTTCCTTCAATTCTAATGGAGCCATTCGATACGGCGCCTTAGAAATAGGATTTGTATCTGGAGCTAATTCAATTGAAAATTCAATTTCTCTTGGTGGTGGAAATCCTGGTATTTCATCAGGAAAAACGTCCGGAAATTCTTTCACCACCGGAATCTCAGACAATTTTGGTTTTGCTTTATCTGTATCGACAACATACACTAAATATCCCTCGTTCCCTTGAAATAATAGTCGTGACATTTCTAAGGCTGATACTAAGGGAATCTTAGCATGTGAGCCTCTACCATAAAATTCCACTTTGACTCAGAACTCAGACAAAAGCGGACTATTCCATGGAAACAGTCAACAGTGCCTCGATACATCATCAATGTATCCATTCACACGATGCAGTCAAAATCATACATGGGGAGGACAATATGGTTCAAGTTCAATTTGTTATTCTCATAATTCAGCTCAAAATTTGATATCACTTAAGTAGATATAACTTTCCCATCGGGGGAGGACAATAAGGTTCAAGTTCAATTTGTTATTCTCATAATTCAGCTCAAAATTTGATATCACTTAAGTAGATATAACTTTCCCATCGGGGTGGCAATAGATATGGATGTAGATAGTACAATAGAAGTGATGGAATGCAATGTAATGAATGATTCAGAAATAAATGAATGAGATGCTCCAGTATCGAATAATACTCGTGTCGAATAACCGTAAATAAAACAGTTACCTGTAATGATATCTCCTGGGGCTTCTTGAGCTTGTTCTTCTATGAGAGCGAAAACACGTGCTTGAGATTGGTTAGTAAAAGTACGACTCCCAGCGGCTTGTTGTTGTGGCGACTGCTGGTATGACTTACCAGGTGCATCACCTCTGCCGACACTAGGTCCTCCACGGAATCCACATCGAGATTACTGGGGTTCGTTCCTCCTGGATGGACAAACTCTAGCATAATGGCTTTCCTTTCCACATTCATGGCATGTGCCATTAACACCAATGCATCGATCACTGGCGTGATTGCCGCCACAACAATTGCAATATGGACTAGAATAAATAGTAGTCTGGGACCTGCTTTGCTAACGATAACCACTAGAACTTGAAGGAGCTGGGCCAGATTTCTTAAAATTCTTTCCTTTGGCTCTCAGGTATTGATGCGTAGACGACCTGCTGCTAGAAGGAACGAATTGTGCACTGCCCCTCTTTAGTCTAGCTTCTGCATTTTTTGCTCTTTAAAACTGCTTCAGCATATCCAGTAGATAATCCAGACACCACATACATATAGATGTTGTTGTTCAATCCATTCACAAAACGATTATATTTGGCTTTTAGGTTGGCTGCTACATGGGGCGCATATTTCAACATTGCAGAGAAAATGGAGGCATATTCCGCAACAGACATGTTTCCTTGTTGCAGGCTGTTAAACTCGTTCTCTTTCTCAGTGAAATAAGATGGCGGGGCATATTGTTCAATAAGTTGAGTCCTGAGCACATTCCAGCTTACTTCAATGCCTTGCTCATCAAGTCCTATCTTTGTTGCTTCCCACCAATCCCTAACTCGATCTTTCAACTGATATAAAGCGAGTTTGTATTTCTGGTTATCAGAATATTCCATTAGACTGAAGTGGTAATGATATCTTTAAGCCATGATTCAGACTTTTCGGCATCTTCCGTGCCAAAGAATTTTGGAGGTCGCATGTTCTGGTGTAAGGACCCCCGTGCCCTTAACCCGTTATTAGTGTATTAATCCATACCGTTAGTGCATATAAATACTATAGTGGGGAAAAGCCATGTGCAAGTACAACACCATAAGCCATCCAGAAAATTTATTGCATTTGATCCACATAATATTCAAATTCCCCAACCAAGATTACATATATTACATGCACCTTCATGATACACTATCATGCTCTCGGTTCATTTAGCAATTCCCTAGTTAATTTCATGCAAACCATAAATGAACGGAGAAAAGCCGTAGCCCATTTATACATCCCATATACACGTAAAATGTACTCACATAAGAGCACCCCAATGAATAAGCGTGTATCCAATGTATAAAAACACTCTACCGAATACTGTTACTGGTACTTCAATCCTGGAAGCACCTCCCAAGCACAACTCGATCTCAACTCTGGATCTATGGACTTGTTCAATCAGTTCTTGTTAGGATCGGTCCGGAGTGTTTAGAGGGGGGGTGAATGAACACTCCTTGTAAAATTTAATCCCTTGTGATTTCTTTCGGATTAGTGAAAGAAATCTGTTTCTTAATCAACTTTGGTATAGAACAGACCACTGAAAGTATTAGTGCGGAACGGTCTGTTGTTGTATATGTAAGAACAGCTCGATGGCTAGTATGAAAGAACAAGTGCAGAAAGATAATACACAGGATATGTTTCTGGAAGTTCGAAGGTGGTGTAATCCTTCTACGTCTCCCCTTCTTCCAATTAAGGAAGGTTTATACTAGAATACTTTGATTTATACAATCCTGTTGTACAAACCCGATTCAGGCTGGATTTACCTCACTACCAGTCTGAAACTCCTAGTCACTCGATCTGCTCAGACACACTCTGTCTGACAGTTACAATATGTTTCTCACTTCTATTTTTCAACACAGAATACACAAGATGCGCACAGTGATCCTAAATGATCAAATGTTACAAAGTAATCGTGCTTAAGAATAATTTCAGCTCGAGAGCTTCTGAGCTTGTAAGCTTGTGCTGTTTTGCTTTCTTGTGCGTTTTTCAATTGATCAGCGAGAGTCTTCTATATTCCTTTTGTTGCATCCTTTTATAGTTGTAAGTACCAACGACATTATTTCCCTTAATGTGCAACTTTGACTCTGCTTAAACTCTGAGTAGGCTACAGTCTTCTTCTTCAGGATACTTGCCGTTCTGGTTCATACTTTCGGCGACTGTCAGGTAAGCTCTTCTTTGTCTTCTTACCTTTTATGGAAATCTTCAGTCTTTGGTCCTTTGTAGCATTAATTACGACATTAAATGCTACAATAAATAGCCGTTAATGATTCTGACTGAGGAGCCATTATTTATGTATCCTAGACTGCTCTGATCTGATAGAGATTGATATCGATCTGAAGCATCGATTTAGTCAGTCTGAAATCCATCGACCCGGTCTGATAAGTAATATGCCTTATCAGCATGATCTGTTTTGGGCGATCGTTCTGGTCAGTCTGATTTCTCTCGATCCGGTCTGATGTGTTTTGTCATCTTTAAAATCTCATTGATAAGGTCCGGAACTAACAAATTCCCCCTTTTTGATGATGACAAAACCTAGCTTCTAAGTCTGTTTAACTAGTCTGATAAGAACTCTGAAGCGAAAACTTTCGGATCGATTACTTCTTCTTTGTTCAAAATAAATGAACATTATTAAGTTGGATCGATTAAGCCTTTATTAAAGTTCAAAATAAATGAACAAGGACTTAATAAAGAAAGATTTTTATTGATAAAAAATCTCGCATACAGTCAGTCTAAAAATTTAATCAACGAGACTGCTATCTTCTTGAAGTTTGAGGCGGCTTGAAGTCTTTCTTCTTTTCCCCCTTTTTGTCAGCAGCAATCTCTTGAAGAAAATCAACAACTTGTGCGAGCTGCGCGCTGATAGCGTCAAGACGAACGTCTTGAGCGCGGAGGGAATTGGCAACAGATGCTCGGACTTCAGTGGCCAGCTCGATCTGCTCTTTTCTCAGGATGTTCTTATAAGTGGCTTGCTGAGAAAACAGATCATTCAGTCCTCGCTGAAGGCTGCTTATACTGGCTGTCATCTTCTCTTTGAATGAATCAAAGTCCAAAGCTGTAAGCCTCTGACCTTGATGAACCTCTAGAACACGTTGAGAGAGTGACATGCAGTTGTCAGAGAAATGCTGGAGAGTCCGTGCTAGTGATGGAGGCGCATCAGATAGCCGGCTGGGAGAGTGATCTGATGATGACAGTGCAGGATCATCTTCTTCAGCAATCGGCATGATGGAATATATGGCAGCCTGATGACTTTCGGATCGGATCAGGGTGACCAAATCCGAAGAAAATTCTTGAATGAAGGCCAGATCTTCATCTGATTGTCCCGGAGGAGTGCTGGGACTGAGAGGCTCCTCAATCTGTAAAGCTGCAACAACTGTAGACACCACTAAATTCGGATCGACGAAGTCTGGTGCGTCAATTGTTGCAAGAGCTGCGGTTGGACTGATTTGTGCACGGGAGGCTGATGACCCCAAAGGAATAGATGTTGTTGGAGAGTCCAACAACACATTCAATGGTTCATCATCTGTAGCAGACGGAGCATTAGGCAATGGCTGCTCCGCTGTCTGATCTGCTGGCTGATCTGGTACTAGCTCTGCAGTCTGAGCTGCTGCTTGATCTGCAGGCTGATCTGCGGCTGGTTCTGCAGGTTGCGCTGCTGGCTGATCTTCAGTCTGGTCTGCTGCCCCAGAGGGAATAACTTCAACAAAAGGTTCTGCCAGAGATTTGCTTGCAGAAGGATGATTCGGGCTGGTTGCTGGAGTGGATATACTGATCTTCTGTCGTTGAAAACGGACAGCTAAGTGAAGAGCATGAACATCCATCTCTAATTGAGCAATAACTGCCCAATCATCTCTGGCAGTTGGAGCATTTGGATCGAAGTTCTCTTTCTTAGCAGTTAGGAGCAGAGTGGCCAGTCTGAATCTTTGAATTGCCGTAAGTAGCTCTTTGCGCTGCACAGCAAGCCGAACATCATCGGTCTCTGTTCCTTTCAGAACTTCCTCTTCCATCTTCTTCAGTCTGCTCAACTTTCCGAAGAACGTCTCAATGTGGTTGATAGTCCGGTACTGGACGTATTCATCAAAGACCACAATGAGTCCCTTCACCTTCTCATCAACATCCTCCATAGCAATGTCGATGGCTGTCTGCACTGCAGATTTGGGTTTAGAGGAGAGGGGTTCGGAGAGAATGGCTTTTCCCTTGCCGGTGGAGGAAGGGGACTTGATCCCTGATTGGGTATAATCTCCCAACTCAGTGATAACTATCCCTTTGACCACGGGAATGGCAGAGGGAGGTCTAACGGTGACTTTGGGTGCAGGGGTTGAAGTGGCTAAAATTTGTTTTGAAGGTTGGGGTGCAGGGGTGGCTTTAGTTGGTGGCAAAATGGGTAGGGGTAAAGTTTTGATGGGTTTTGTAATCTGGGTTCTGGGCTTCTTGGGAAGTGGCTTGGTTGGTGGCGAGGGAGCAGACTGAGTTTCTTCAGAATCAGTCTGGATGGTCAGCTTTCGCTTGACCCGAGGTTTGCGCGCAACAGCTTGTTCTTCGCCCTTCTCAATCTTGACTGCAGCCAGAGTGGTAGAAGTAGGCGGAGCACTCTTGGTCTTCAGCAGTGCGAGCCCTTTGGAGTTTAGAATCTTGAAGGGACTGAGAGCGGACTGCTTTCCCAGCTCGATGTCTAAGGACTCCAGTAGCTTGCTGAGAGGAACAACAAAGCATACGGCCTGTTTGGATGCAATCATCGTTTCCATCAGAACTCCAAAAAGAATCACGGACCAGTTCATCTTCTGTCCGGATACAATAGCCGCCATAGCCCTGAACTTCTATGCGGTTACAGCGTCAAAACTTCCTTCTTTGCCCAACAGAGGCTTGCCAACGATTTCGCACAGCACCTGGAAATGAAAGAGCATTTCCTTCTTCTTAAACGAGGGTTGCAGGCGGTGGCCAAAAATAGAGATCTTTCCTTGAAGATCTGAGAGTGACGCTTGAGGAATCTGTCCAAATTCTGTCAGTCCGGAACTGGGGAGGCCAAAGGTTTTGGCCAGCCTCATCGGCGAGATCTCAAATGATTTGCCCTTGACAGTGGTGGATATTGATGTCTTCTGGGAGACGGCATTGGCGAATAGTTCGCGGATTTCTGATTCATAAACAACTGTGCCGCACTCCAGAAAGTTTCTCAGACCAGATGATTCCAAAGCTCGGAAGATGGACACCATCTCTGCATCTTCTGCCCTGTAAATATCATTAAACTCAACGGAGAGAGAGTTGTGAGTAATGGTAGCCATTGGAATGAAGGTAAAAGAGTGCGAATATTTAGGAGAGTGAAAGAATAAGAAAACAGATAGCGGTAAATTGTAAAAAGTGAAAGAAGATGAAATGTTCAGCCCGCTAAATAGGAGAGAGAAGACACGTGTCTTTATCTCGATGACTGATAAAAAGAAATTCAAAATAAACGGTCAGGATAACAGATAGATAAGGCGGTTAAAATGCGATCAGCCCGGGCTGTTTTTGTACAAAAGATGTATTGACCAGACAGATCATAGGATAACATCAGATTGACATGGATCGGTCTGAAAGTTCGGACCGGTCTGTGTCTTTCTGATCATTGTATTATCGATCTGTGGCAACAAAAATCTTTAAGTGCGAAAGTAAGAAAACATCTAAACTATTAAGATAAGTCAATTAAACCAAGAATTTGACGGAAATAATTAAACTTAGCCTCTGGGAGCGGTTTGGTGAAGATGTCTGCTGCTTGCTGCTCTGTTGAGATGTACTCGATCCGAATTTCCTTTTTGCCAACATGATCTCGAATAAAATGATGTCGAATATCAATGTGCTTTGTTCGAGAGTGCAGAACTGGATTGTACGTTATAGCGATTGCACTTGTGTTGTCGCAAAATATCGGAGAGTCAACAGCTTGGATGCCATAGTCTTTGAGCTGGTGTTGAATCCAGAGCATTTGAGCGCAACAGCTTCCAGCGGCTAGATACTCTGCTTCAGCTGTAGATGTGGCAATCGATGTCTGCTTTTTACTGAACCAAGAGATCAATCTTTCACCTAGAAATTGACATGTTCCACTGGTGCTCTTACGATCAATCTTACACCCAGCGTAGTCTGCGTCTGAATATCCGATCAAGCTGAAGTTTGAATCTTTGGAGTACCAAAGACCAACGTTCTGAGATCCTTTTAAGTATTTCAGAATACGCTTGGCAGCAATAAAATGTGATTGCTTTGGTTCTGACTGAAATCTGGCGCACATACAGACTGAGAACATAATATCAGACCGGCTCGCTGTAAGATACAATAGCGATCCGATTAGTCCTCTATACATGGTTACTTCAACTGCCGTTCCCCCTTCATCTTTGTCTAACTTGATTGTTGGAATCATTAGAGTTGATGCAGTTGAGCATGTTTCCATTCCAAATCTCTTGAGGAGCTCTTTGGTATACTTGGTCTGGTTGATGAAAATACCATTGCTGAGCTGTTTGACTTGGAGACCCAAAAAGAAAGAGAGTTCTCCCATCATGCTCATCTCAAACTGTCCCTGCATTAACTTAGAAAATTTCTTGCACAATTTGGGGTTAGTTGACCCAAAGATTATGTCATCAACGTAAATCTGAACTAATAGGGTATGTTCCCCCTTATTAAATTTAAAGAGAGTTTTATCTACTGAGCCGATCTGAAAATCATGGTTCAGCAGAAATTGAGATAGAGTGTCATACCAGGCTCTTGGAGCTTGTTTCAGACCATACACTGCTTTATTCAGTAGGTATACATGATTGGGATACAAATGGTTCTGAAATCCAGGTGGTTGCTCAATATAGATTTCTTCCTGAAGCTTTCCATTAAGAAAGACGCTCTTGACATCCATCTGATATACTTTGAAGTCTTTAAAGGCAGCATATGCAAGAAAGATTCGGATGGCTTCAAGTCTGGCGACTGGTGCAAATGATTCATCGAAGTCGATTCCTTCTTCTTGTCTGAATCCTTGTGCCACCAGTCTGGCTTTGTTTCTAACCACAGTTCCATCTGCGTCCAGCTTATTTCTGAAAACCCATCTGGTTCCAATAACAGGCAGATCGCTTGGTCTGGGGGTTAGACTCCAAACTTGATTTTGTTCGAATTGATTTAGCTCTTCTTGCATGGCCTTAATCCAGTTGAAATCAGTTAGAGCTTCATCGATCTTCTTAGGTTCCAGAGTTGAGATGAAAGCAGCATGTGTGAATTCATCCATCATCTGTCCTCTGGTTCTGATCGGTGCAGAGGGACTACCAATCACTAGATTAGGTGGATGCTTCTTAGTCCATCGATAGCTTGACTCTGGATTGTCTGGTCCGGTCGGATGAGTAGTAGCAGCATGATCAGCATATGCTTTAATATTTGAGTGAAGAACATCCGGATCAGCTCGATCTGAAGAAGCTTCAATGCCTTGATCCGGTCTGTCTGGTACTTCTGGTTCTGGTGGATTATCTCTTGACCTGTTAGCTACAATCTCATCATCACTGTTAGCTTCGAGATGGATATTTTCCATCTGATTTTGAATTGATTCTTTGTTGCCCTCAACACATAAAGATTCATCAAAAACTACATGAACAGATTCTTCTACAGTTAAGGTACGATTATTGAAAATTCTATAAGCTTTACTAGTTGATGAGTATCCCAAGAATATTCCATTATCTGACTTAGCTTCAAATGCTGTAAGATGATTCTTACCATTGTTATGAACGAAGCATTTGCAGCCAAAAACATGAAAGTGAGAAATAGATGGTCTGTGACCAGTCCATATTTCATATGGGGTGAGGTTCAGCTTCTTGTTGATCATAGACCGATTTTGAGTGTAGCAAGCAGTGTTTACAGCTTCTGCCCAGAACTTTTGCGAAATACCAGAATCAGCAAGCATTGTTCTTGCTGCTTCCTTGAGCGTTCTGTTTCTTCGTTCTGCAACTCCATTCTGTTGAGGAGTTCGAGCGGCTGAAAACTCATGCTTGATTCCATGATCTTCTAGAAAGGATTCAAGATTCTGATTTGAAAATTCAGTGCCTTTGTCACTGCGAATCCTGTCTATGCTGGATGATTTCTCATTCTGAGTGCGTTTCAGCAGCTTGATCAACTTCGGACCGGTCTGATCTTTACTGCTCAAAAATATAGTCCATGTAAAGCGTGAGTAATCATCAATAACAACAAGAGTATACCGCATTCCCCCTAAACTTGTTATTGGTATAGGACCAAACAAGTCCATATGCAATAATTCTAAACAGCGGGAGGAGGATTTGGCATTCTTGTTTTTGAAGGATGATCTGATCTGTTTGCCCATTTGGCAAGCTTCACAGATCTTATCCTTAGCAAAATCGATCTTGGGCAGACCGATAACTAAATCATGTTTACACAGGCTGGAAATAGTCTTAAAGTTTATATGATTCAAGCGCTTATGCCACAGCTAATGTTTATTATCATTGTTAGCGATGAAGCAAGTAGGATTATCAGGTTGAGCATGATTCCAGTTAATCTTATATGTATTTCCATTCCTGATTCCTACAAGCATGGTTATACCGTCTGATGATTTAACAGTGCAAGTGTGTTTGTGAAATTCTACAGCATAACCATTATCACAGAGTTGACTTATACTAATCAGATTATAGCACAGATTTTCAACTAACAGCACATCATTGATAATAATGTTACCATGGACAATCTTACCCTTGCCCACGGTCTTATCCTTTGAGTTATCTCCGAAGATGATCTTGGGTCCAGTACATTCTGTGACTTCAGACAGCAGCTCGATGTTTCCAGTCATGTGACGGGAACACCACTGTCCAAATACCAGTCTGATGCGAGCTTCTTCGGTACCTGTCATCAAATATAATTATTGTTGGTACCCAATCCTATTTGGGTCCAGAACGGATTAGCCCTTTGGGAACCCACACCTGTATCAGCTTCAATGGCTTGTGTGTGTAAGGTGTGCTGTGTGCTGGTCTGTTTCGATGTTGTGTGTGATAATGTGTGCGCTGTGGAAACCTTTGATTCTCATAAGGTACTATATATCTTCGTTGAATCGATTTTGAATTATAGTAATTGTATTGTCTTCCTTGCCTTCGATCTTGCACCATTGGATTTGGTCTGATAGACGCAAATCTTGCTGGTGCCTTTTCTTTGGCTTGGTCAACATAACCAATCCCTTTTCTCAGATTTTGATTCACGTAAGAGACTCCTGTTTGAATCTTAGGTGCTTCAGTCTCATATACTGTGCTGGATTTAATAAATGTCATTTGTTTGACTTGGTTCTTTACCAGCAACAGCTCAGATTCATCTTTGGTGCATTCTTTGGTGTCAAAGCCTATGCCGGTGAAATCACCGACGTTTCTTTGAAACTCTTGTAATTCTTCCAAAGATGTTCTGGATTTTGTGCATGTTTTGAATATATGAGAAAGCTTAGCATTTTGTGTGCTAATTCTCTTATTTTCTTCATGGAGCTGATCATAGGAGATTTTCAGCTTATTCAGCTCGATCTTTAGATTATTGCACTCACCCTGCTCAGAGCAGCTTGGTTTATTGTGCTCATCTATTTGATTACTGGCTTTAGCTTTATTTTTCTCAAATGATTCAGCTAAGATCCTATAATCATTAGCCATGTCTTGCAGTGCGGACATGAGCTCTTCTCGTGTAAATTTTTGAGTCAAGATCATATACCTCGTCTGTCTGACTCATCTCTTCGTCTGCCATGAGACATTGAATATCTTCTTCGCTTTCGCTGGAAGAATATTCAGAGCTTTCCGAGTCTGAGTCTGTCTGAGCCCATTTGTTGTTTCCCTCTTCAGCTACTAGGACTTTTTGGGATTTTCCATGATTCTTGGGGTCTTTGTAGTGCTTCTCTTCCTATCATCATGATGCTTCTCTTTCCGTTCTTCTTTCTTCGGTCTGGTGCAATCTGCAATAAAATGTCCGGTCTTACCACAATTGTAGCAAGCCTGATCGTTAATAGCATCATCTTTTCTTGATTTATAATGATGAGAGGGTTTGAAGTTCCTCTTATTCTTAGATATGAATTTACCGAATTTCTTGATAAATAATGACATAGCATCATTACTTATCTGTTCAGCGGATCGGTCTGATGTTGAGGCGATCTGGTCTGGAATGGCTGCCAGGGCCTTGTTTGGTTGAGAGATGAATGGCTCTGCTTCACCTCTGCTTATCAGTTCAAACTCATAGGCCTTAAGATCTGCAAACAGATCATGAAGTTCAACCTTGTTAAGATCTTTTGATTCCCTCATGGCAATGGTCTTAACATCCCATTCCTTTGGCAGAGCTCTCATAACTTTTAGAGCGATCTCTCTGTTAGAATATTCCTTCCCCAGACCATTCAGTTCATTTATGATGCCAGTGACTCTTTCATCAAACTCATTTAGAGTTTCTCCACTCTTCATCTTTATGCCCTCAAATCTTTGAAGAGCAACAGTCAGCTTGTTTTCTTTGGTCTGGTCGTTGCCTTCGCATAGCTGTGCTATCTTCTCCCAAATTTCTTTGGCAGTAGAGCACATTTTGATTTTGCTGAACATGTTCTTGTCCAATGTCTTGAACAAGATGTCTTTGGCAACGTTGTCGAGATTTGCCTTCTTTCTTTCCTCATTCGTCCAGAGGGATCAGTCTTTCTCTACCATTTGTGGTTCACCACCAGTAATGGCGACTGCTGTATTTATTTTTAGAATCTTCATTGGTCCATCAGTGATGACGAACCACATATCGTCATCCTGAGCTGCCAAATGTGCTTGCATTCTGATTCTCCAGTCATCATAGTCTTCTTTTGAGAACATAGGAATTTTGTTGAATGATGACATCAGCTCGAGTGATTTTGCTGATTAAGATGACCTGCTCTGATACCACTTGTTAGGATCGGTCCGGAGTGTTTAGAGGGGGGGTGAATGAACACTCCTTGTAAAATTTAATCCCTTGTGATTTCTTTCGGATTAGTGAAAGAAATCTGTTTCTTAATCAACTTTGGTATAGAACAGACCACTGAAAGTATAAGTGCGGAACGCTCTGTTCTTGTATATGTAAGAACAGCTCGATGGCTAGTATGAAAGAACAAGTGCAGAAAGATAATACACAGGATATGTTTCTGGAAGTTCGAAGGTGGTGTAATCCTTCTACGTCTCCCCTTCTTCCAATTAAGGAAGGTTTATACTAGAATACTTTGATTTATACAATCCTGTTGTACAAACCCGATTCAGGCTGGATTTACCTCACTACCAGTCTGAAACTCCTAGTCACTCGATCTGCTCAGACACACTCTGTCTGACAGTTACAATATGTTTCTCACTTCTATTTTTCAACACAGAATACACAAGATGCGCACAGTGATCCTAAATGATCAAATGTTACAAAGTAATCGTGCTTAAGAATAATTTCAGCTCGAGAGCTTCTGAGCTTGTAAGCTTGTGCTGTTTTGCTTTCTTATGCGTTTTTCAATTGATCAGCGAGAGTCTTCTATATTCCTTTTGTTGCATCCTTTTATAGTTGTAAGTACCAACGGCATTATTTCCCTTAATGTGCAACTTTGACTCTGCTTAAACTCTGAGTAGGCTACAGTCTTCTTCTTCAGGATACTTGCCGTTCTGGTTCATACTTTCGGCGACTGTCAGGTAAGCTCTTCTTTGTCTTCTTACCTTTTATGGAAATCTTCAGTCTTTGGTCCTTTGTAGCATTAATTACGACATTAAATGCTACAATAAATAGCCGTTAATGATTCGGACTGAGGAGCCATTCTTTATGTATCCTAGACTGCTCTGATCTGATAGAGATTGAGATCGATCTGAAGCATCGATTTAGTCAGCCTGAAATCCATCGATCCGGTCTGATAAGTAATATGCCTTATCAGCTTGATCTGTTTTGGGCGATCGTTCTGGTCAGTCTGATTTCTCTCGATCCGGTCTGATATGTTTTGTCATCTTTAAAATCTCATTGATAAGGTCCGGAACTAACAGTTCTGGTACCTCGATCCGGGAAGCACCTCTAATCAACAGCCTGAACTCAACTCCAAAGCTGCTGCTACACCTGTAACACCTGCCCCAACAGAGACAGCCCCCACACGGGGTGAGCATACCAATACCACCAATCCAATAATCATAACATTGCAATTCATAATTTACAGAACGTAAATGCCATAATTTAAATGATACTCCCTGGATGGTAACACCCTCATCCGGGATCCCCTGTATTGTCCATGTTCTCAAAATAACCAAACTCATCAAATTCCCAAAGCCAGTTAATCGCCACATAGATTAACTAATACCGTTCTATTATGCCAGTTCCATAATCAATATGGTAAAATCATTATATAAAAGACCGTAGATCTCACATATATCTAACCAATGATTCCATGTTCCTATTTCATTGCTCGCTCCACAATAGCGGCATTCTATACCCCGCGCACGCTCAACGATAGCGGCGTCCTAACCGATGGTCGCTCAACAGCGACAGCATCCCAAATCATTGCTCGCTCAATAGCGGCACCATATGGTTCCCAATGTGTAACCATTTGATGCAAATACCATTTACCATGCATATCGCTATCCATTTATAGCAAGTATCATGTACCATGCATTTCAATGCCTATTTGATGCAATTACCACATACCATGTATTTCAATGTCCATGTAATGCAATTATTACACACCATGTGTTTCAATGTCCATTTAATGCAATTATCACATACCATGCATTTTACAGTTGCAACATTATAATAGGTTATGCTCGTAGTATGTACCTTAAGTTTCTGTAGTCCAAGCCAACCTTGCTTGAGTTCCATGCCTCGAGAAGTATGTGCTAAAACACGCAAACAACTCACAATCAAGTAAAAGCATGCGATCACGTGCCCACACACGTTTGCCACCTCAAAACTCATCGTCAATCCATTAATATTACCAAAATAAAAGCCCCCGACTAGGCATGCATAATACCAAAAAATATTCCATTTAGAACGTTTAAAAGATAGCCAAAAACTCACCCGAGAGTTTCGTTAATTTAACTTGGCTCCACCAACCATTTTAAAAGTCTAGCATTCCCATTGAAATGTAAACATTGCCCCGGAAGCCGACCATTTAAGTCGCAAATCAAAAATCCCACGAAAAAGCCAAGAAAAACAAAAATCACCTGCTGGCGAACGATCGCTAGCCCCTTGGCGATCGATCGCTCGATATAGCGATCGATCGCCAGACCTTACTGGCGCGAGGCGATTGATCACTCGAATGTAGCGATCGATCGCTCGTTGTTTGATTTTGCTACTGCTTGCGCGCGATCGATCGCCAAAAACGGGCGATCGATCGTCGCGACCTGTAATCCGAAAAACACCATTTTCAAGAGCTTGAAACCTCCACAAATCATACCCCAACTCCTCCCAACTCAAAACCACAACAAATCCACACACAAGGACCTCCAACAAGGGTATTAAACTCAAATTAAAACAACCCAAAAGATTTTATGATTTTCACCAAAATCACCCAAACCAAACCAACCCAAACCCAAAACTCAACCAAAACCAACAAAATTACAATCAAATCAAAGCTACAAGAGAGGAGAATGGGATTACCAGCTTTTCTTCAAGAAATCCGGCCCCTAAATCGTGTTCCCAACGATTTCCATTGAAGGGGAAAGAGGGGAAGGGTTTTGGGGAAAAAGGGGGAGAGAGCGATGAGAGAGAGAGATGATTCCGGAAAAAAATGACGGAATCCCGAGTCCATCTGGTATATATAGCAAAAATGCTCCAAAATACCAATACCTCCACAAATACATCATGATTCGTTAAAAATCATCTGTTTTCAAAAACTCTCTCTCCAGCATCAAATTCCCATACCAGCCCCAACATAAAGCACCTCGGACTCCAAGTCCCACCAAAAATCCAACTCATAGGTTTTCCACCAGAATGATAGTACAATCTCAACCTTTGATCCAACGATCCCAAATGCCCGATTTAACAACCTCGGGAGACCCAAAACCGCAATTAATTCCTAGTTGCCACAATTAAAATCCATTAAGGATTATTACCACACTGGGATTAACACCATTAATCCCCGGGCATCACAATTATCCCCCACTAATAAAATTGTGTCCTCGAAATTTGCACCGGTGTACTCCACGTAACACCAGGACTACACAACAAAACAAAACCACAACCCCGATTCTGGACCACATCAGAATCGAATTAACAACCGCGAGGACACCAGCCTCGCACCAAGCTTTAAAATAAAGCAAACGCCAAAACCAACACAAAATCCAAAGGATAATAACATTCCTCGATGCGAATCATCCCAGAAGTCAGTCTACCACGACTGCAAATCAACCAAATCTTCCTTGGTCCTGACATAGATATCTCCCCATGATATCTCCATCACTTGCCCACGATGCTTAACACGCATCGTTATGATGAGGACTACTAGCATACGACAGTATACTCACAGTAAACCCGTTTCTGCTTTCCACCCCCATCTCGTCCAAAGGAGTAGTTGCACCACTTGAAACACGGATCGGGCAACCCACGGTCACCGATCCACACAAAGCACATCTCAGAAGATGTTTACACCGGTGTGTTCCAAGAAATCATATCTTGGTCCCGACACACCATCAAGACGCCACAAAGTCTCAAGTTCCACAGAGGTCATGCAAGACAATCAATTGCATTCCCGCCACACGTGTCAACCACGACACTAAACAAACCCGAATCCTGGCCATCCCTCGTCTATCCTGGGATTTAACAATCCGAAAGCAGGGAGGCTATCGAATTAACCAGTAAGAATTATAAATCTCAAGGTGCCACAGTCTCTCACCTGAGATTCATTCATCCAAGCATATAAATCTGATGCTCGACGAGTACCAAGAAAATGCTGGCATTCGTATACCTACATTGGCATACATGCCCACGCACCAACACAACATGCATACTCAATGCAATAGACTCGGGTATCTCCAAGTATACCCAGTCCCAAAACCAACTGACAACCTCGATTATTCTCACCCCACGGAGAATAATGGTTGACCAACCAAAACCAAAGGGTGTGATTTCAATATCAACACCACACGAACCAAAACAACGAATCTCCCAAAAGATTCAACCGGTAGGTATAACAATGCTGCCTTCCTTTCAAGGAAAAAGTCATGAATCCATGATCCTCCAATCATCGTTCGGAAAACTGGATATATTTATACCAAAATATATTTCAGAACCAGAATATGTAACTGGTTCAGAATAGTGCATCGAAGCCACTATTACCAAATCGAAACCCTTATAAACCATGTATACTCAACCTAGTGATGCTCTGTACTAATACCATATTACTTCACAAACTCTAGCATTTCCCTGGAGACGTCTCCTCGAACGTCTCACCGGAAGTACGAAGCCATCGCCTAGTCCAACACTAGTAGGGCTTACCCCGGTTGATTCACAATCAACCCTCAACCAAAACCAGCTGTCTCCAAGACAAAATAATCCAGATCTCTCCAAGAGATAAAATCAATATAGTAGTGTCACCCCACTAACTATATCTCACAATTTCAATTGTGACTCCCGTCGCATTTCATATGCAAGGATGCTCAACCAGAGTTAATAACGACTTGTCGACACTCACGTTGGCACTACCAACAAAATTGAGCTGTCCCAGTACAAGTCCCTCAAAAACAATGGGCGTATAATCGCCCCTGTGAGGTATTTCCTACCTCAATCATCACGCCACATAGAGACTACAAGAGTCCACCATATGTCATCATCGTATCACCATACGATTCACCGAACTCGAATCCAACGAGCAGTAAAATGGCTATCACATGCACGCTAGAGCACTGCAACAATACCTGGCTAGCGATTCACTGGTCCCATAGGCTTATACCAACCTATCAACGTGACACGCGTCTCATCCCGGTATACTATACCGTACAAACCATTAGAGTTGTGGGTCATCACCCAACATATCTCTAAAACACCAAGCATAATGGACATCCAGTGTCCTTGCTCAACTACTATGCAATCCTAATCCATTAGGATTTATTCCACACCCTCAGGGTGGGTGTGATCATGCCTACACCACATCACAACAACAAGCGAGTAGCTTCCTCAATGACTACTCTTACCACCAATCACTTGGCCTTAGCCATCCCAGCGAGCATACCCAAGGGTATCACTGCTCGACAAATGTTTACCTCTATAACATGATGCGGTACACTCACCGGTATAATGCATCCAATGCTCCATCGAGCAAACCTGCTCGGCAAAAAGGTCTCGTCAACTAGTGACTCAGACTCTACCATGTGCTCATCATCGGCCCTCAAACCATACAACCAAAAACATAAACATGAATGTATTATTCACCAAAACGACGCCACACGTCCACATAGACATCCCAAATAACATCGTCAAACATATGACGGTACCTGTCGATACACGACACTCATAATCTCATCGTCAAACATATGACGGTACATGTCGATACACGACATCCATAATCTCATCGTCAAACATATGACGGTACATGTCGATACACGACATCCATAATCTCATCGTCAAACACATGACGGTATAAAACAACACATAGTATTCACAATAATGATAACAAAATTAATATGACATACCTCATCGCTATCAAGATAGCAGAATACATGTATCCATCGTCCCCCAGCGGTACACAAGCAGCACCCATCGCTCGTAGGCGGCATAATCCAATGCTACGCACATAGCGGTATAACCCATCGCTATAGAATCAGCGGCATAAAACATCGCTATAGATATCCGGCGGTATGAACCATCGCCATAGATGTAGCGGAATGTACCATCGCTATATGATACCTGGCCGCATAAACCATCGCCATAGAATACCCGGCGGCATGAACCATCGCCAATAGAATACCCGACGGAATGAACCATCGCCAATAGAATACCCGGCGGAATGAACCATCGCCAATAGAATACCCGGCGGCATGAACCATCGCCAATAGAATACCCGGCGGAATGAACCATCGCCAATAGAATACCTGGCGGCATGAACCATCGCCAATAGAATAGCGGAATAATCGCGGACTCAAGAGGTACTCACACTCATGTAGTACTTTGTTCCCGATCGCATCGTTACGTCGTGACAGCGGCATCATCGCTTCGACGTGACAGCGGCATGTATCATCGCTTCGACACGACAGCGGCATCATCGCTTCGACATGACGGTGGTATCCTCGCTTCGACGTGAGCGGCATTTACCATCGCTTCGACACGATAGCGGCATTTACCATCGCTTCGGCATGACAGCGAAAATACCCCTCGCTTCGACATGTTAGCGGCATAATATCCCTCGCGGTAGTAATATGACAGCGGCATTATCCTTCGCTTCGACATATTTGCGGCAAATATTCTTCATCGCATTAATATGACAGCGGCAAGTATTCACATCGCTACGCCATGCATGCAACCGTAATGCATAACCCGTATTCCAATAAACATCGCGATGAGTGTATTTTAATGCACCTCGCTTCAAATGTGACATGCGGAATTTTACCATCGCTTCAACATTTAGCGGCAAAGCATTAGAATCATCACTCCGATGTATATCTATGCAACCTTAATGCAGAGTCCATGTCTCATATGACCCTGCAACCACCATAGTTAGCAACCACACATTCCAATGATAAACACATATCATAAATGCACATAAACAATATAGTTGTGCCACGCAACACTAACTACCATCATGCATAAGTATGTGCTCCTCATTCCCATTAACATTTTCCTAGGCCCTCAACAGCCCCAAAGAGCTAACCACTGCTCTGATACCACTAATGTAAGGACCCCCGTGCCCTTAACCCGTTATTAGTGTATTAATCCATACCATTAGTGCATATAATCATACTATCGTGGGGAAAAGCCATTTGCAAGTACAACACCATAAGCCATCCAGAAAATTTCTTGCATTTGATCCACATAATATCCAAATTCCCCAACCAAGATTACATATATTACATGCACCTTCATGATACACTATCATGCTCTCGGTTCATTTAGCAATTCCCTAGTTAATTGCATGCAAACCATAAATGAACGGAGAAAAGCCGTAGCCCATTTATACATCCCATATATACGTAAAATGTACTCACGTAAGAGCACCCCAATGAATAAGCGTGTATCCAATGTATAAAAACACTCTACCGAATACCGTTACTGGCACTTCAATCCTGGAAGCACCTCTCAAGCACAACTCGATCTCAACTCTGGATCTATGCACTTGTTCAATCAGTTATGGTACCTCGATCCGGGAAGCACCTCTAATCAACAGCCTGAGCTCAACTCCAAAGCTGCTGCTACACCTGTAACACCTGCCCCAACAGAGACAGCCCCCACACGGGGTGAGCCTACCAATACCACCAATCCAATAATCATAACATTGCAATTCATAATTTACAGGCATTTCAAATGCACAACCAAGTTCAATATCAAATTTCTAATATACATGTCATTATATGCATGCCATCTAGGATATGTTCATACAAGAGAATCCTACACAAATATTAGTTCTAATATCCACTAGTTTATTCAAAGTTCTAACTCTGGCAGTCTGTGGTATATTCACCGTAACTTTTTGTACACTTAAGATTTTTGGTTGATTCTTCTTGGTACGGATAGCTAACTCAATTATGTACAACTTTAATGTTTTAAGCCTTTCAAAATTCTCATGGAAAATAGGTCTAAACAGGGAAAACAGTAAGTAAATGTTGATGGATTGTAACAACATATAACCCTAGTTCATGTTCTTGTATCATGCCATGATTGAGCCCTTAATCTTTGAAAATTAATCCCCATAGTCCTAACACATATATCAACATGTTCTAGATAAATATTATGTGTTTCCCTCAACATATCTTCTAATTTAGAGGTTCAAAAACCACATAACAGTAAAGTGATAGTTTTTATCACTTGAGAGTTCTAGTATGTATTTCAACTCTAAGTTGCTTGTTTCCACTTCCTTTTGTTTGTTTGGCTTCCATTTAATTCAAACCATTTAAGAACGATTTTTGAGGGCTGTTTCTATGTGTTTGGGACGTTGGAATGGCTGAGAAAAGGAAATTAAGACATTTGTTCTTGCTTATGTATGAAGGAAATGATGAAGTGTACTAAGCAAGTGGGAAGTGAATAGATGGCGCGTCCATAGTGTCCTTTATATTAGGCAAATTCTCAATTCAAGTGTATCTACTATTTTTTATTTTTTTTATTGCATCTAGCTTTATTGCCATTAACTCCTTAAAGTGTGTAAGAATCATTTCTTCCCATTATTAGTTTATACACACCCGATCTGGTACCATCATGAAAGTCAATAAATTTATGCTCCAATATATTAAAATTAATGAACAGTCTTATCTTATGTTTACTAATTTTCCATATTTAAATGCTATAAAAGTAGTTTCTTTATTCAACTATGATTTCATATATGCAATGATGTGTATGCATGATCGTGTAAAGTTTTGGGTCATGACAATTTTGTACTTGTATCAGGAAATAACCACGGATAGTGTTTCCTCATGTGTTCCTCTGTTTCCCACGTAGCTTCACGTTCAGAATGATTCTTCCATAGAACCTTTACCATAGAAATTGCTCAAGTCCTTAACAGTTTGTCCTTCGATTCTAATATCTCAACTGGTTCTTCGACATAACTTAAAGTTTCAGAAATTTCAATGGGTTCATTTTGAAGTACATGAGATGGATCTGATATATATCTCCAAAGCATACTAACATGAAATACATTATGAATCTAAGACGATTCAGGAGGCAAGGCAAGACGATAAGCTAATGATCCCACTTTATCAAGTATCTCATAGGGACCAATGTATCAGGACTCAATTTGCCTTTCTTTCGAAATTTGAGAATACCTCTCCGAGGAGAGACACAAGGGAATACCTTTTCACCAATTTGACAATCCATTTCTCATCTATGCTAATCAACATAACGTTTTTGTCGATCTTGTGTATCTCAGTCTAGCTTTCATGATTTTTTTCTTTTGTGTTCAGTGTCATTTATTGTTAAAGTGGTGTGGAACCTACTTTCTTTTCAGACAAAATCAACCAACATGGAGGGGAAATAGATTTTTTGTTTTTGATTTTCAAAACCTCAAACAAGTGATCCAATTCGTTGATTCCTCGGAATCAAGACTTTTTACAATTTCCACTGACGTATTCGCATTCCTTCTTCATCCCAGCATACTGGACTTCTACATCATATAAGGCTTCGTATGGTACCATGTCAATAGTGCTATGATATTTATTATTGTATGCAAATTCCATCAAGGCAATGTAATCATCCCAAGAACCTTAAAATTCAATAACACAAGATCGAATCATCTCTTCTAAAGCCCGAATCATTCTTTCTGATTGTCCATCTGTTTGAGGATGAAATGATGTAAAACATAATTTAATACCCAAAACTTATTGTAAACTTCCTCAAAATCTCATTTTAAAACGAGGATCTTGATCTAAGACAATCGATAAAGGTACACCATGCAATCTAACAATTCATTCATATACCTTTTTGCTAAACTTTCAAGTGTAGATCACCATCTGAATTTTATGTCAATCGATCAACAATCACCCAAACTGCATCATTCTTATTCGGTGTTATAGGTAAACCATAAACAAAATCCTTTGTTATACGTTCCCATTTCCAAACTGGAAACGGTAGTGGATGTAATTTACCCACCGGTAGTTGAAGGCAAGTCAAACATTTCGATACATAATCGGCCACATCATTCTTCATTCTAGGCCACCAATAATGTACTTTTAAAGTTTGATACATCTTTGTACTAACGGGGTGCATAGCATAAAGTGCAACGTGTGCTTCCTGTATATTTCATGTCTTAGGCCATTTACATTCGGAATACAAAGTCGATTATTGATTGACAAATTGCATCATCATTGATAACAAATGCTGTAATATTGCCCTGTCACCTTTTGTGCCATACTGATTAGTTTATCATCACGAAATTGAGAATTTTTAATCCTTTCAGCCATTACTGGACGAACACAAAGCGAAGCAAAGATAATACCAGTCTCATCAACATTCAAGGCAACATTCATATTTCTCAAATCTAACAAATATGTTAAAGACTGTAATGAAAGATAAGAAACAGTACCATATGATTTTCGGATCAAGGCATCAGCAACTACATTAGCTTTTCCAGGATGATACTCAAAAGTGCAATCCTAGTCTTTTAATAATTCAAGCCATCTTCTTTGTCGTATGTTCAACTCTTTATGACTCAATAAATTCTTTAAACTTTTATGATCAGTGAAAATTTGGAATGTCGTACCATACAAGTAATGTCTCCAAATCTTTAAAGCAAAAACAACTGCAGCAAGTTCTAAATCATGTGTAGGATAAGACATCTCATATGGTTTCAGTTGCTTACCGTGTTGCATTAAAACACATCCTAAACATTGGTAAGAAGCATCACTATAAATAACAAAACCACCAGTATCTGAAGGAATTGTTAAAATTGGAGCAGTTGCGAGTCGTTCTTTTAATTCTTCAAAGCTCTTTTGACAATCATCTGACCGTTTGAAAGGAATACCCTCCCTCAACAATTTTGTCATTGGGTTGGCAATAAGAGAAAAATTATCAAAAAATCATTGATAATATCCTGCTAAACAAAGAAAACTATGAACATCTGCACATTTTTTGGGCTCTCCCATTTAATTACTGCTTCAATTTTCACCGGATCAACTTTAATTCCATCACTAGAAACAATATGTCCAATCTAACCAAAATTCACATTTGCTGAGTTTTTCATACAAAAGTTTCTCACGAAGGTTTTTAATATTCTCAAATGTTGTCATGTTCTTCAGTAGATTCAGAATATATAAAAACAATCACAATTCTATCCAGATACGGTCTAAACACATCATTCATCAATGTCATAAATGGAGCTAGTGCATTTGTCAAACCAAAATGCATTACCAAAAATTCATAGTGGCTATGTATTGTTCTGAAAGTTGTTTCTGAAATATCTGTCTCTGTAAATTTTAACTAGTAATACATGATCTTAAATCAATTTTCGAAAAGACTGTAGCATCTTGCAACTGATCAAATAAATCATCAATTTTGGGCAACGGATATTAGTTCTTTATAGTCATCCGATTTAACTGCCGATAATCTATGCATAACCTCAATGTACCATCCTTCTTTTTAACAAACACTGGTGCTCCCCATGGTGAAACACTCGGTCTAATAAATCCTTTATCAAGTAGTTCTTATAACTGAGTTTCTAATTTTTTTAATTCAACACGTGCCATTCTATTAGGGGAAATAGAAATTGGTGCATTACCTACCAGTATTTCGATGGTAAACTCAGTATCTCCATCTGGGGGTAATATCGGTGAATCATCTGAAAATACATCTGAATATTCTCTAACCACTGGAATATATTCAAGTTTCAAACCACATAATCTACTATCTAATGTGAGCTAAATATGCTTCACAACCACCCTTTTTCACCAATCTAAATGCCGTAGATGCAGATATTACACATGTAGGCAATATTTTTCTTTCTCCTTCAATCTGGGTCTAATAAGTTGCAACAGTATTTCTTTCGCAAAACAATCCAACTTCACATGGTATTCGGTTAAACAATCCATATCCATAATTACGCCAAAATCCTTTAACGGCGTAATCAGTAAGGTAACATGCATTTCAGTATCCCGATTAAGATTTTAAAACTATGATACAAAATATTTATAACAATCATGCTCCCTACTCGGGTTTGAACAAATTTTCCAATGATACCGATTTCTCATGCAAATGCATCATGAATGTTTGTGATATGAATGAATGCGGTGCACAGGATCAAATAAAACATAAGCTTTTATACCAAAAATGGATAAATTACCAGTAATTACAGCTGGTGCAATATTAGCCTCTTCCTGTGTCATCGCAAAAACACGGGCCTAATTATTGGCTTTACTTTCCTCTGTACCGATACCTCTGCCCATACCAAATCTTCCTCGACCTCTGCCTCCATTGGGAGTAAAACCACTAGATCTAGTGTAATGCCTCGATATGACTCATACGTATTTGATATGGTTCTGACGTAATTATGTGATAATTACGGTATGATATGGACTCGGGTTTCGGACCAAGTGTGAGTAATTGATAGATGATGAAAAGAATCATGTGTATGCAAGTAAACATAGTTGGAAACAAGGATGAAAACAATGACTTGATGTACATGGTTTATTGAACATGTAGCAGGACAACTATGTTATTTGTAGGAAGGACATGAGTGACATGTTGTTAAACACCCAAACACCATGAATTTTCATGTGAATTGGATAATTCATGTGCATGTGAAGGGCTAGTATAAAGAGCACCAATTCAGATTATAATAACATACTACACCTAAATCATCTACAAAATCTCTACACAACTCTCTCTCACACTCTTGCTTGCTCTTGCACTCTTGTCTTGACTTTGAGCTTGGAATCAAAGGGAAAGTTGGTGTGAACTAGAGGTTGGCTTTGTTTTGGTAAGAATTCTAGCATATATGGTATTTATGTGTTGGTAGTGCCATCATCTAATCATAGTGTTGGTCAAGCTCTATGTACTTGATATGTTTGCATTGGTATGAAATGGAATTCAAGGAATTAGCTGTAGTTTCAGGACCACATGATCATACCATGACTTAATATCTTTGGTGTGAAGTTTTGGAGGCATGAGTGTAGACAATTAGTATAAGATGGAAGAACTACATGAAAATCGCCATGTTCTAAGAATAATACCTATACGACGATCGATCACTTAAGGCTAAACACAAGAGAGGACTTGTGTTGAGCGATCGATCGCTTGGTCGTACCAAACCACTGCTGTAGGGACTCATAGACGTGGGAGGACGGGATTGCGAGTCAATTTCTGCTGCGAACTGAATCACTGCTTAGGAGTTGAACTGTTTTAGGTTGTTCTTATGTACATATGATGTAAATTATGTCATTGTTTTGTAAACGTTGTAATAACTGACATAGTAAAAATCTTAATCAGTGTATTGGAATTACTTAATGCCTACTCTCACATGTATAAGATGTGATATATAACGGATTAAGTAACGAGGACCCCACATCTAGTCTGTTATACTGAAGGTTCTTCACGCTGTTTGGGACAATTTCTTGCGATGTGGCCTGGTTCTCCACTTTTAAAAACCTTTTCCTATATACAGTATGTACTCTCCATAATGATTTCTACCACAATGCACACAAGTCACAACCGACTGTGTAGAACCAAAACTTTTACTAGCAAATGTTGCACCTCTGGAACCTGCGCATTTAGAACTAATAGGAATATTCTTCTGTGTAAATACTGTGAATTCCTTTTTCTTTCCAAAGCCAGTACTATCATCACCTTATCTCTTTTTGTTCAATTGGAAGCTTTTGATCCAGCTTCCAACTTTTCGAACCACTGCAACTTTCAACTTGCTAAAAGATTCCAAGTCTGTAGGTATGAGGCGATCACGAATAGTAAATCGAAGTCACATCTCAAATCTGCCACATTTCTTCTTTTATGTGGCTATCATATGTGGAACATAGTGAGAAAGTTGATTATACAATACCTTGTACTCAGCAACTGATCGATTCCACTGTTTAAGTTCAAGAAATTCTTTTTCATGCTGATCATTATATACCTCAGGTAGATATGCATCATTAAAGTTTGATAGAAACTCATCACATGCCAAGACAGGTGGTTGAACAGCACTGCGAGATAGCCTCCTACCGATCATAAGCATTACCCTGAAGAAGCGACACCGTTAATCAAACTTCTCATTAGGGGTACATTTCATCAGGTTCAGAATTCTCTCTGTTCGTTTCAGCCAAGTCTCTGCCTCAACTGAATCAATGGTACCCATAAAATCAACAGCTCCCATTTTTCTTAATTTATCATACCTCCTTCCACGTGTTTCAGGATGATAAACAATTGGAAACTGTCGATATGCCTCAGCAGATATTCTTTGTGCATGAGGTGGAAGTGAAAATGATGAATGTGACTCAGGATCAGCTGATCCTTCCCCTCCATGAATACTTTGCTCATCATTATACCTATACTACATAAATTATGACTTATGCGACCATTTAACATATAATGATAATGCACATGTCATAGTCTACAGAATCTCTAACCAATGCTCTGATACCAAACTAACTGTGACACTCTTACACATAACACATGATGCATATAACATAATATTTGACATCAGAACTTGCAATTTCATATCATACAATCAAGACATTAACAATACTGTAATTTACATGGCATATAGACATATATATGCCACAAAAATAACAAAGGTTGTACCCCTCACAACCCAACCAAAAACATATACAGTATATGCAAATGATGAGCTGAGGAGGAAGGACTAGAGTCAGTCGGCCGACCTTGGATTCATACTTCAAAATTTGTAGATAACACTCTGTATGCTCAACTTTTATCTACAACAACTGAAAAATAATATTTGCATTTGGTGAGTTGCATCTCAATGAACATATTCCAATAACATGTTAATCAACTTTATGTAAGCACATGATTAACAACAAATTTCACATAAGCAGTTTATATCATTCTAACAACATATAAATGCACATGTCTCTCAATTTTATTTCTTTTATGGACCAACTAATACCAAGAACGAATCGTGACCACGAAGATGGCCATGGCACTCTGTGTTGTATATCCCATGAATTCAATGAAGTCGGGATCCGTATTCTGTAATTCTGTAACACATGGTTCAAGGTCATTAGTGTCCGTAACAGATCCCATTAATCTCTTGTGAATGGATATGACATAATCATGTAATGCATCACAACATCACCAATAGAGTAATACTTCATGTCCATAAAATCACTTAAATAAATATTTCACATTGAAAGCACATAAAACATCTAATCATAACATCGCATAAACACCAAGTCCATTCATTCATTTAAAACACAAATCATAAACCCACATAAAGTTAAATGCCAAGTTATAAGATTATACTCACAAGTTGTTGCCTCTACCTCGATGATTTTGCTTAATTCACCTTATCTGTGCCCTGATCGAGATTATGATCTATAAACGCATTTCAAATGCACAACCAAGTTCAATATCAAACATCTAATATACATGTCAGTATATGCATGCCATATAGGATATGTTCATACTAGAAAATCCTACATAAATAATAGTTTTAATATCCACTAGTTTATTCAAAGTTCTAACTCTGGCAGTCTGTGGTATATTAACCACAACTTTTTGTACACTTCAGATTTTTTTGTTGATTCATCTTGGTATGGATAGCTAACTCAATTATGTACAACTTTTATGTCTTAAATCTTTCGAAATTCTCATGGAAAAAAGGTCTAAACAAGGCAAAACAATAAGTAAATGTTGATGGAGTGTAACGACATATAACCCTAGTTCATGTTCTTGTATCATGAGATGATTGAGCCCTTAATCTTAAATTAATCCCAACAGTCCTAACACATATATTAACATGTTCTGGATAGATATTATGTGTTTCCCTCAACATATCTTGGAATTTAGAGGTTCAAAAACCAGATAACAGTAAAGTGGTAGTTTTTATCACTTGAGAGTTCTAGTATGTATTAGCAAATCAAAATCCTTCATCTATGTACCAAAGCTTTAGTATTACCATGTGGACATCTTTCTAGATAATATGAGAAGATTAATGAACTATAAAAACTTCAAGATGTTAGGAACTCAAATTCAATCATGAAGGTGAAGCATACCTTGCATATATTCAAATCTAAGTTGCTTGTTTTCACTTCTTTTTTTGTTTGGCTTCCCTTTAACTCAAACCATTTAAGAACGATTTTTTAGGGCTGTTTCTATGTGTTTTGGACGTTGGAATGGCTGAGAAAAGGAAATTAGGACATTTGTTCTTGCATATGTATAAAGGAAAGGATGAAGTGTACTAAGCAAGTGGGAAGTGAACAGATGGCACGTCCAGAGTGTCCTTTATATTAGGCAACTCAATTCAAGTGTATCTACTACTTTTTATTATTATTATTTTATTGCACCCTAGCTTAATTACCATTAACTCCTTAAATTGTTTAGAATAATTTCTTCCCATTATTAGCTTATAGTCACCCGATCCGGTACCATTCGTGCATGATCAATAAATTTATGCTCCAATAATATTAAAATTAATGAACATTCTTATTTTATGTTTACTAATTTTCTATATTTTAATGCTATAAAAGTAGTTTCTTTATTCAACTATGATTTCATATATGCAATTGATGTGTATGTATGATCGGGTAAAATTTTGGTTCATGACACTTTTGACCTATTTTCAGAGGAAAAACAATAGAGGGTGGCTGCTACCACTTTGAGAGGGAGATCTCGAGCACAAGACGAAGGAGTTTTCATCTGGGGACGGAGATTGCTTCCGAAATAGCGTTATCTCTCTTTCTTTACATATTTCATGACTATTAAGAAAATGCTTGGTTGTTTTCTTATTTCTATCATGAACTAATTCTATTTTCTAGGAGAACGATGTAGCTTGCTTTTGAAACTACGTTTTGAATGATTTGATCAATTTATTTTGTTATTCCAACTGGTTTATTTGTATTTTCCTGATTTGAATGTAATTTAAATGACTGATCATTGATTGAATTGTCGTATTTATTTAGAATCTATCACTCGTCGGAGGGGTTTTTGAATAAGACCATAGGAAAACACATCGTTTGAAATTTATATAGTCGACAGACGTATAACTCTATCAAAGCCTTAGAACGAATCCAGTGCCATTAAAATTGTTTGATGATTTATCTTAGGTGGACACGTCAAGATGATTATTAGATAATTAGTTCTGTTCAACACTCGGGAGATGTAATAGAATATATAATGATTCGTGGCTAATAAACTAGGAAATTTCATAATATTGAGATTGATGAATGATTAACGTAGTGGATGAGTAAGTGAAATCGAACTCCTAGATCTGTCTGTCTTTGAATTTCTTTTTTAATCTTGGTTAAAAGTCATTAGTTCAATTTATTGATATATAACTTTCTTATTTGATTATCTAGATGAAGTACATATTATTCTAATTGAGTACTTGGTTTGGATTTTATAATCAATCCATGTGTGTTCGACATCCATACTTAACATATACTATATTACAAAACTTGACAATGTACACTGGTGTGCGTTTATCGTGTACGCCCAAATTAACCCCACTCAATCCTCAAGATTGATAACAATAATGTAGTAGCGTGAGTAGGGATCGATCCCACGAGGAGGTGTGAATCTTTGTGTTAATGAGAATCAAAGTCAAAACAATAACAAAAGATGGGGTTGTGAGTGATTGAATTATACTACTTAAATTAAAATTAAAGATTAAACTAATGAAAGCGATTCTTGGTATCGGTCGACTCTTCCTTAGAATTATCATCTATTTCATCGATTCACAAAAGACTCAATTTTTCATATGAATATTCATCGTTGGACGTTTAATCCAATAATCAAAGTCCTATCTCACCTTACGTTTAGTTAAGTAGCCCAAGCGTTCTAGTTTAACCCTTATCAAACAATCAATCAAAATACAAGCGATTAAGATTTAAATCGATGATAGCATATGAACTAGTGAGATCGATGAAGCTAACCAACATAATCCAAGCGTCTATGTTTAATCTAGTCAAGTGTTCTTCCTAAGAATTTAACAAACTCACAAGCGGAAATTCATCAATCTTAGTTGCTTCGTAAATTAGAGGGATCAAACGATTCCGTATTTGATATCTAATTTAGCGTTAGATTTCATGCAAGTTACTAGGTTGTCAATCCAATAAACAAACATCAATCATATCAACAAAATCAGAAAAACTCTTGATATTCAATAAAATTGATATATAAAGCGTATGAATCTCCCCAAGATAAATAAATCCAAGGATTTGTCTTCCTCAACCAAGAATTAAAACTAGCTAGACATAATCTAAGATAAAGCAATAAATAAAAACAAGGGAAAGAAAACTAATCCAATCTCCGCTCGTCGAGGTGTCAATCCCGCCTTCGCTTCGATCTTCGTAGCGTTCTTCAACAAAATTGAAAGAAAATAATAAAACTATCCTAAACTACTCTACCCTAACTATCTAGATGGTTAAAAGGTCTGAATTTCGAGTATATATGTATTGGGAGGCTGATGGAGTAGGTTAGAATCCATGTGGGAAGGAAAGAAATCAAGTTTTTTAATTTTCCAAAAGTCTTCAGGCGTAATTACGCGTATAATGGCGTAGCTACGCCTAGACATGCCGTAGCGTTGGCGTAATTACGCCTGTGAATGGCGTAATTACGCCTGTCCATCATTTTTCTGGCGAGTTTTGTATTTTGGCCATAACTTTCACATACGAACTCCGAATTCGACGAGTCAGCTGTCCACGCGAAGATAACTCAAAGTTCTACAACTTTTATATGGACCACATTCCCAAAACTTGGCTGGAATACATAGAAATTTGAGGAGAAAGGAGCAACATGTGTCTTTGATTCCGGTTTTTTCCTCTTTTCTTCAACTTTATTGCTTCTTTCATCATTTTAGCTTGATTTCTTCACCTTTCCCTACATTTACACAAATATACGATTAGGTAGCATATGTATCAATTTATCCATCAAAATATACCAAATCGTAGACAATTAAGTGCAATAGATGTGTCTATTTCTAGTCACATCAAACACCCCCATACTTAAACTTTACTCGACCTCGAGTAAATCAGACAAAACTATATTATTTTTTTGCTTGGCTCATAGCGTCATAACAAACTAACTTGTCCTCACTTTTATGCCTCAACAATTTAAAACATGCATAGTAATGAAAGGCGGTGAAAAGTTAATAATGGAACAAGTTCAATCCCTAAACAATTCGTACCCAACAAAGTAGTGAACGTGTGTGGGTGGTCATAAACAAGTGTCATGTACAAATTATAGATCCAAAAGAAGTAAACCCACAATAGTTCAAGTCATACACTAACACAAGTATAAGCTCACTTGCACACTCTTCTCCACTATCTTAGCCACTTTGCAAACATAAATCAAGTAGGTCTTTATTAGCTTGTAGTGTGGCCTAGGTATTGACTTATGAAAGAAAGGTAAGGATATATCAAGTAAGAGAGTATGATGATATGCACACTAAAAGCTTCTCTTCTTGCTTGAATTTTTCAACTTTTGTTTCAACATTTTTCTTCTTTTGTGCCTTGGCTCCCCTTGGAGTCATATTTTTATCTATTTCCTCAAGGCATTCCTTTTCTTTCATGTATTTCATTCTTTTGACAATAAAGTTCACAAATATACTTCAATGATTCCCAAGTGCATTTGAATGAAATACATCATACTCCCTTAAAAGGTATGGATTGAAATCATATTTAGGCTAAAAGGGTAGGATGATAAGCTAGTCAAGAAATGTTGAATGGGGGTCTTTAGTATGCTTAGCATACTACCATTCTTCTGCATTAAAGCTCAAAAAAGGGTACTAGAGATTGATTTTATTTACATGGTAGGCTTGAAAGGCTCAAACGCATCAAAGATTGCCTATATCACTTTCATGTTTGCAAGTAGTCTAGACATATGCCTCAAAGAGCATGTAGTTAAGTTCTAGCATGTATTAGAGACTTCTTAAGACTATCACAAAGTTCACACAATCTTCACTAAGCTATGCACACTTCACAAGCCATGACAATAATGTGCTCAAAATATTCAACTACTAAGTTAAAGTAAACTTTGCATTAGAGTTCAAAGTGTTCTAAGGTTAACAATTCACCTATGTTCAAAAGCATGCATGATATCAATTAGGTTTCATCATGGGCTAGTGATTCTAAGCATGTGCTCATTACTAACTATGAACTCAAAATTTTTAAATTTTTCGATTTTTTTTTTATTTTTGTAATATAAAAGCAATAACACACCACTAATCCCTCCCCCATACTTAAATCTTACATTGTCCCCAATGTAAGGCAAAAATACAAGAAAAGAGAAAAGTCTAACTACTAAAGCAATAAAAAATAAAAGTAAAAGGGAGAAAGGAAACTAACTCCCCTTGGGTTGCCTCCCAAGCAGCGCCTCTGTTTAATGTCGGTGGCCCGACGCCAATCTTCTCGCTTAAGACGATGCCTATTTGCCTTGAACCTCTTGGAGGGTTTTTGTCTTTTCACTATGTCGCCTTCCTCCAAAGAAGTCAGTTGAGGTCGATCAAGATCTACCTCATGGCATCCTTTAACTTGTCGTCCCCTATGCTCGCCTTTGGGAATCTCATTCTGGTAAGATTCCTTGTTATCCACATCGACCTCTGTTTGTTCTTCAAGTATTGATGGCATCAGTACCATCGTTTCTGGAGTTTCTACCTCTTTGCCACTGTCCAAGGTGTTGTCTTCGAAAAAATAGTCCCAAGGATCCATTTCAACACAGTACTCTATCGCCGACTCCTCTTCCACATCACTTGATTCATCTAAGTATTCAACATAGCTCTCAGTTGGAAACTTACCTTGCGGAGTTGTAGGATATACAAGCTCCTTTTCTTCTATTGGCACATGTATCTCCACTTCTAGCTCGGGTGGCATCAGTACCACCTTCTCCATAGTCTCCTCTTCTTCATCACTCCATGATTCGAATGCAATCATGGTCTCCTTTTGTGCTGCTATCCGATATGCTGATCTTATTATTTGCTCCATTTGGTTACCCAAATTCTGAGTGCTAGCCCTGAATTCCTGTTGAAATTGCAAAGTACTATCATTAAGTTTTGAAAGAAGATCCTCTAAAGACTCACCAGGGGTATGATATTGAGGTTGTTGCGGCCACGGCGAATATTGTGGTATGTATGGCGGTAGATAGGACTGCATGTAAGGTGGAGGTGGGCTCATCCATTGATTGTCATAGTTGAGATTGGGATGATCACTCCAACTTGAGTTGTATGTTCTTTGTCCACTCCCTACGCCAAGTTGGTGCACAAGATACGCCAATTCGTCTAGTCGCCTATAGTCCTCCATGAAAAGATCCAATTTTTAAGAAATCAACCTGTAAGCACGAACAAACAAGAGTAGCGGTGTGGGGGAAAGAAAGAAATAAAACGAAATAGAGAAAAAAAAACAGAAAATATTAACACAAAAATATACAACGCCTCCCCGGCAACGGCGCCAAAATTTGGTGTGCGTTTATCGTGTACGCCCAAATTAACCCCACTCAATCCTCAAGATTGATAACAATAATGTAGTAGCGTGAGTAGGGATCGATCCCACGAGGAGGTGTGAATCTTTGTGTTAATGAGAATCAAAGTCAAAACAATAACAAAAGATGGGGTTGTGAGTGATTGAATTATACTACTTAAATTAAAATTAAAGATTAAACTAATGAAAGCGATTCTTGGTATCGGTCGACTCTTCCTTAGAATTATCATCTATTTCATCGATTCACAAAAGACTCAATTTTTCATATGAATATTCATCGTTGGACGTTTAATCCAATAATCAAAGTCCTATCTCACCTTACGTTTAGTTAAGTAGCCCAAGCGTTCTAGTTTAACCCTTATCAAACAATCAATCAAAATACAAGCGATTAAGATTTAAATCGATGATAGCATATGAACTAGTGAGATCGATGAAGCTAACCAACATAATCCAAGCGTCTATGTTTAATCTAGTCAAGTGTTCTTCCTAAGAATTTAACAAACTCACAAGCGGAAATTCATCAATCTTAGTTGCTTCGTAAATTAGAGGGATCAAACGATTCCGTATTTGATATCTAATTTAGCGTTAAATTTCATGCAAGTTACTAGGTTGTCAATCCAATAAACAAACATCAATCATATCAACAAAATCAGAAAAACTCTTGATATTCAATAAAATTGATATATAAAGCGTATGAATCTCCCCAAGATAAATAAATCCAAGGATTTGTCTTCCTCAACCAAGAATTAAAACTAGCTAGACATAATCTAAGATAAAGCAATAAATAAAAACAAGGGAAAGAAAACTAATCCAATCTCCGCTCGTCGAGGTGTCAATCCCGCCTTCGCTTCGATCTTCGTAGCGTTCTTCAACAAAATTGAAAGAAAATAATAAAACTATCCTAAACTACTCTACCCTAACTATCTAGATGGTTAAAAGGTCTGAATTTCGAGTATATATGTATTGGGAGGCTGATGGAGTAGGTTAGAATCCATGTGGGAAGGAAAGAAATCAAGTTTTTTAATTTTCCAAAAGTCTTCAGGCGTAATTACGCGTATAATGGCGTAGCTACGCCTAGACATGCCGTAGCGTTGGCGTAATTACGCCTGTGAATGGCGTAATTACGCCTGTCCATCATTTTTCTGGCGAGTTTTGTATTTTGGCCATAACTTTCACATACAAACTCCGAATTCGACGAGTCAGCTGTCCACGCGAAGATAACTCAAAGTTCTACAACTTTTATATGGACCACATTCCCAAAACTTGGCTGGAATACATAGAAATTTGAGGAGAAAGGAGCAACATGTGTCTTTGATTCCGGTTTTTTCCTCTTTTCTTCAACTTTATTGCTTCTTTCATCATTTTAGCTTGATTTCTTCACCTTTCCCTACATTTACACAAATATACGATTAGGTAGCATATGTATCAATTTATCCATCAAAATATACCAAATCGTAGACAATTAAGTGCAATAGATGTGTCTATTTCTAGTCACATCATACACTTGCGGTAAGAAATCACCCATCAAGTTTTTTGCGCCGTTGCCGGGGATTGTTTTATTAGTTAAATTTGATACTTTACCAATTGATCTTCATTTTAATTTAGAGTTTTTGTTTGTTATTTTTGATTCATTGTGTTTTCTCTGGGTTTTTGCAGTGTAAGCAAAAATTTACGCTTTCTAAATCACTTGTATTTGATCATGAGATCAAGAGAACTACAACGAGACTAAGAAGAGCGAAAAGGGAAGAGTTATTAACAATTTTGAGAATAGAGAAAACAATGAACCACCTCCAGGATTGCATGATGAACCTCGAATGGCCATCAGAGACTATTTCAAACCAATGGTCAACAATAACTATTCTGGAATTGCTCGACAGACTATCAATGCCAATAACTTTGAGTTGAAACCTGCATTGATAATATGGTGCAACAAAACCAATTTGGTGGTTCAGCTGTTGAGGATCCCAACCTACATCTCATAATTTTCTTGGAGATAGCTGATACACTGAAAATGAATGGTGTTGCTGAGACATCGTGAGACTGGACCTATTCCTTTCTCTCTTAGGGATCATGCGAGGAGCTGGCTACAATATTTACCAGAGGGAGGAATTCTAGCAAAAAAATTTCCACCATGGGTGGACATGGCTACAATCTTAAGGATCATGCGAGAAGCTGGTTACAATCATGGGTGGACATGGCGTCTAAATTCTTTGCAAAATTCTTTCCACCAGCTAAGTCAGCCCAACTTAGAGCTGAAATTAGCACGTTCAGAAAACTTGACTCTAAACAACTTTATGAAGCATGTGAGCGGTTCAAGGATTTACTAAGGAGATGCCCACAATACAGCTACGAGAATTGGGTGCAAATCCGATTATTCTATAACGGTTTGAATGGGCCAACACGGATTATTGTAGATGCTACAGTAGGAGGGACGTATTTGCTAAGACTGCAGATGATGCTTTTGATTTGCTTGAACAAATGTCAGCCAACAATTCCTAGTGGCTTAGTGAAGGAGCCATGGTGAGAGAACCCACAGTTATTATGAGGTTGATCATTTTACTTCTTTATCTGCACAATTGTTTGCACTCATCACGCAGGTAGTAGCACTGAGCAAACAAGGATCATCACCTACAATTGAATCAGCTGCAGCTGCAGCTGGAGTAGTTTTGATTGGAGAGGAAGGGAACCAAGAACAAGCTCATTTCATAAACAATAGGTTACCCAACAATAATAATCCGTATCGAAGCAATCAGCACCAGCCAGGATTTTACAACCATGAGAACTTCTCATATGCCAATGATAAGAATGTATTGACTCCACCACCTGGGGGTACACCCCTCAGAAGAATGAAGGTAAACCATCATTTGAAGATTTATTGGGAACTTTTGTTATTGAATCTTCAAAAAGATTCGAGAAGACAGATTCAAGGATGGACAAGATTGAGGGTACTATAAATAACATGGGAGCTGCTTTGAAATCTCTTAAGGTGCAAATTGGTCAACTAGAATGTTATGAGCAATCAGAGTAGGGGGACTTTCCGTAGTACTACAGAAGTGAATCCGAAGGAACAGTGCCATGCAATTCACTTGAGAAGCGGAAAGGCACTTGGAGAAAAAGAACCAATGCAAGAGGATGAACCACCAGTAGTAGAGACTCATATTTCACTTGAAAAGCCTAAGGAAGTCGAGGACAAGCAGCAGGCCACTCAACCAGCGGAACCTCCCATGTTTAAACCTACTCTCCCTTGTCCTCAATGTTTTGAAAAGAAGGGATTGTATGCATGATAAGTGCATATTTGCACTTATATTTTATTCTCTTTTCTTATACTTTTATTTTGGTATTCGATCAGAATTACGCCTTTTGTGGTTGTTTTTGTTATTTTGTAGGAATCCAAGGAATTTAACATTTTATTATCAAAAGATGATGAGAAATGCATGAATGTGACAAGAATTTAAATTCGGACTCAACGGTGAAATAATCATGCACCGGAACATGTCAATTGGGAATAAAAGATTGAGAAGAGATTGAGATTTACGGGACAAAGGAGAGCCGAAAAATCAGGACATTGACCAACAGAGGAGGATTTCATTGACAAAAGAGGGACGGGATTCACGTGAGGGCTACAGAATAAAAGATTTAAAAAGATCGGAGAATTGAATACGCATAGATTCTCACGTACAAAAGAGAGTAGAGAATTTGGGAAACTTGCCGAAGAAAGAAAAACGAACGAGGGAATTACGCAAAGGCTGGAGAGAAAATATTTAAAAAGGAAAGGATATTTTATAAAAGGAGGGACGTCTCAGATAATAAAGGAGGGGAACAGACGTGAGAGGAGGAGACGCACGCACGAAGAGGAGCAGCAAGCGGGAGCAACAGAATTGACGTAAAAACATTTGACGAAAGAGAGACAGTAGCCGAGAGCTAGTGAGAGGGGAGAGATCAATCGAGGCGGTGCGCTTACAACGAAGGGCATAGATTTTGACGATGGAGAAGACGACGGCGACTACCGGGGACGGTGGGCCATCATCCAATTCGTTTGATTACTCTTCCTTTTATGTTTATGATGATTAAGAACATGTCTATGTGTTTATTTAATGTATTCATGAACTAATTTATTATTCTAGAGTTAGACGGATCTTGACTTGAAACTATGTCGTTGATTATTGATTGAATATTATTTGGTTTTTCGTTTGGTTTATTTGTGATTCCTGATTTGAATGCGTTTCAATTAATTGATCACTAGTTGATTCGTCATATTTATTTAGAATCTATCACTCGGGAGAGGGGGTTTTGAATAGGATCGTAGGAATTTACATCGTTGGAAGTTTATATAGTCGGGAGACATATAACTCCAACGAAGCCATAGAACGAATCTAGCGCTATTGAAATTGTTTAATAATTTATCTTAGGTGGGCACATCAAGATGATTGTTGGATGATTATTTCTATTTAACACTCGGGAGAGGTAATAGCTAACATAGGATTCGTGGTTAATAAATTAGAAGAACACGACATAGTGGATAGTTGAGTGAAGTCGAACCTCTAGAATCCGTTCTCATTGATTTTCTCCACTTAAATTCTTCATCTTGCTAATTTATTTTATTTTAGTAGATTAATTTAATAATTATGCTACCGGTTATCTAAATAAAGTCGAGACTATTCTAATTACAGTACTTGGTAAATCTTAATTTTCAATCCCTGTAGGTTCGACATCTGTATTTTAAAATTCTATACTAAAACTTGACACCGTACACTTGCGGTACGTTTCACATGCATCAAGCTTTTGGCGCTGTTGCCGGGGATTGATATAATTTTGTTTACTGATACTGTTACCAAGTAGTCTTGATTTTAATTTAGAATTTTATTTTTTTTGTTTTAACTTTATTTTTTTTGATGTTTTTCTTGTGAGGTACTTGGAGATGTTTCATCAGCAAGTTTCCACAAGCTTTGCCCAACAACCGTATGAACCATTCTATGCAGCTTGGGACAGATTCAACCACGACTTTTCAAACTACGCTCCTCTTCAATCTTTCTACAGTGGATTGGATGCAGACACACAAGAATGGGTATTTAATGGAGCTTTGGCAGCTGGTAGTCCCATATATTGTAGAGATGATGACAGGGTGCACCTGTTTAACCATATGGCGAATTTCGACTATCAGTGGCACTTTGATCCTTCAATGCTGGGTTGGAGTCACCAATATCCACCAGAGCATCATTACCCTCATTTTACACACCAATCATTCAAGCATCAATCAGAGGATGAGTATAGTTCTGATAAAGTCTCTAAGTTGGAGGATATTTTGCGCAAATTCTGGCCATCATTTGAACCAAAGATCGAAAATCACACCAGAAGTAGCATTGAGCAGCAGATAGAGACATTTTTAGCGAGATGCAAAGAGGTTGAGATGAGATATACTAATCAAGGGGTGACAAACCAGGTGTGGTCACATGATGATGATCATTCAACCAACCAAGTTTGGGAGAGTGATCCTACTCATGCGGAAGATTCAAGGGAATATGAGCATTTTCAAGTGGTTGAGCCTACTGTGGAAGAGTTATCTGATGAATTCCCGTGTCAAGATGAGCCTAGCGTGACGTTGGAAGATGAGCATATTTTTGAAAATAGTGAGGAGCACTCATCGATGGTGATGTCCTATATGCCATATGTGGATCCGTTCTTCCCATCGATGCCAACTTCACCATATTATGATCTCCACGAGATGAAGCCAAGTTTAGAATCTTTCTCCCATGCTTATCAATTGTCGAAGGACGTTGTTGGCGCGACGAGCGTTAACTGCCACTATCTTGCCAAGCTTGAGGGCATACACAACCAAGACCCACATGTAGTGTCATATGATACTTACTATGGGCGGAAGCCGCTATTTGATGGTTGCTTCGCATAGTCTGGCTGACGACTTTAAACAAAGCGCTTCTTGGGAGGCAACCCAAGCCTTGTATCCTTTTTATTTTATTTTAGTTTTTAATTTTAATATTGCATTTTAGTAGCATGTCTTATTCATAGCCGATTGATCATTATTTTTCCCATTGCAGGGTCTATACTGATGCGGAGGTCCCTATCATCATCTTCTCACCATACCCATGAGCATGAGATGGGCGACGATTACTGACGATCGTCGTCGCAGGTAGGTGTGTTGTCCCTTATTTTATACGGTGTATGGTACATTGAGGACAATGCACGATTTTAAGTTTGGGGGGGTGTTTAAACATTGAAGATGTTTTGTTTCCTGGATTCCTATGTGTGTTGTGTTTTGTGATTTTTTAGTCATTTTTTTTTTGTGTCATAAGTCGTGATTTGAAGTAATTGTGAAGGCCGATGATGAAGAATTGAGCTTATTTGTGAAAATTTTAAAATTTTCACAAAACTTTGCTCTTGAGTTTCTCACATTCATGCACTAGAGACCATGACCATTTGATTAATCAATGTTGATTTGAATGAACACAAATATGATATAGGCGATTCTTGATAATATTTTGGGCCTTTATTCATTGATATAAATTTGTCATAGTAGCCCCTTTGAGCTTAAACGCAAAAGAATGAGGATTAAATTGTTGCAATATGTTTTAGAATCTCATTCAAATTTGTTTCTTATATCACCTTGGTTTTGAGATACTATTTGAGCACAATGGTCATACCATATAAGTTATTTGTGAATTGAGAGTAGTCTAGAACTTGCTTTAGTACCCTTTGAGGCGAAATACAGACATATATGGCTTATGAATGATTTAGGCAATTTTTGATTCGTTTGAGCCTTTGAAGCCACCAAATGACATCACTTTTTATCCATAGTTACCCTTTTGAGCTTATTGAAAATCGAATGGCATGTGCTTAGGCACATAATAACCCCCATTCGGCATCATTTCAAAATCCAACATCGACCACCTTGTTGAAAGCTTATACACTATTTCCTACCCTCAAGTGAGTAAGCCCCTATTGCACTTTAAAATTTCAAATATCTCTCATGTTCTTATTGAAAAAAAAAATAGAAGGGGGATAATAATGAAAAAAGGGCATGGATGCATAGAAAAATGTTGAAGAGTGGAAGAAATAAGTGAGTGAAAGAATGAGAAAAATATTGAGGTGAATGGTGAGGCGGATGAGAAAGGAGGGTGAATCCAAATGTGAAAAAAATGATGAATCGTCAATAAGAGAAGTTGAAAATTGAGATGAGAGTGCGCAACATGGTTAATATGACTTACTCTCTTGTTATGAAATTCCTATCTTTTTATTGTAGCCATGAGCCAAGGCCTTACATTACAAGCCTATTAAGACCTATTGACCGAGCCACATTTGTCTAATATACTAGTGGAGAAGGTTACGAATAGTAAGCTTATGGACACTCGAGAAACACTTGTAATGCATATGGTTTTGACATTCACACACGCACGTCTCATTACTTGATTTTATGCCTTGTTCATTGTTTGTAAAAGCTATATCCTTTTATGATCAATGCAAATGAACCAATACCTTGCAAAGTCCTATTGATTTGTGTGAGCAAAGATTGCTTTAATGGTTAAATGGAAGTAATGTCACACACACTTGAGAACTCTTGAGTAGACTGATATGCATACTTGACTTAAAATTTTTAGATAATTGATCTTCGAGGCCAATTTGCAATTATAACATTTCATGACTTGCGTTAGTAGTGTATTTTCTTTTTCTCTTTTATTTCTTAGTCTTTTTCCATTTCTATTTTGCTCGGGACTAGCAAAGTTTAAGTTTGGGGGGATTTGACAAGTGCATATTTGCACTTATATCTTATTCTCTTTTCTTATACTTTTATTTTGGTATTCGATCAGAATTACGCCTTTTGTGGTTGTTTTTGTTATTTTGTAGGAATCCAAGGAATTTAACATTTTATTATCAAAAGATGATGAGAAATGCATGAATGTGACAAGAATTTAAATTGGGACTCAACGGTAAAATAATCATGCACCGGAACATGTCAATTGGGAATAAAAGATTGAGAAGAGTTTGAGATTTACGGGACAAAGGAGAGCCGAAAAATCAGGACATTGACCAACATAGGAGGATTTCATTGACAAAAGAGGGACGGGATTCACGTGAGGGCTACAGAATAAAAGATTTAAAAAGATCGGAGAATTGAATACGCATAGATTCTCACGTACAAAAGAGAGTAGAGAATTTGGGAAACTTGCCGAAGAAAGAAAACGAACGAGGGAATTACGCAAAGGCTGGAGAGAAAATATTTAAAAAGGAAAGGATATTTTATAAAAGGAGGGACGTCTCAGATAATAAAGGAGGGGAACAGACGTGAGAGGAGGAGATGCACGCATGAAGAGGAGCAGCAAGCGGGAGCAATAGAATTGACGTAAAAACATTTGACGAAAGAGAGATAGTAGCCGAGAGCTAGTGAGAGGGGAGAGATCAATCGAGGCGGTGCGCTTACAACGAAGGGCATATATTTTGACGATGGAGAAGACGACGGCGACTACCGGGGACGGAGGGCCATCATCCAATTCGTTTGATTATCTCTTCCTTTTATGTTTATGATGATTAAGAACATGTCTATGTGTTTATTTAATGTATTCATGAACTAATTTATTATTCTAGAGTTAGACGGGTCTTGACTTGAAACTATGTCGTTGATTATTGATTGAATATTATTTGGTTTTTCGTTTGGTTTATTTGTGATTCCTGATTTGAATGCGTTTCAATTAATTGATCACTAGTTGATTCGTCATATTTATTTAGAATCTATCACTCGGGAGAGGGGGTTTTGAATAGGACCGTAGGAATTTACATCGTTGGAAGTTTATATAGTCGGGAGACATATAACTCCAACGAAGCCATAGAACGAATCTAGCGCTATTGAAATTGTTTAATAATTTATCTTAGGTGGGCACATCAAGATTATTGTTGGATGATTATTTATATTTAACACTCGGGAGAGGTAATAGATAACATAGGATTCGTGGTTAATAAATTAGAAGAACACGACATAGTGGATAGTTGAGTGAAGTCGAACCTCTAGAATCCGTTCTCATTGATTTTCTCCACTTAAATTCTTCATCTTGCTAATTTATTTTATTTTAGTAGATTAATTTAATAATTATGCTATCGGTTATCTAAATAAAGTCGAGACTATTCTAATTACAGTACTTGGTAAATCTTAATTTTCAATCCCTGTAGGTTCGACATCCGTATTTTAAAATTCTATACTAAAACTTGATACTGTACACTTGCGGTACGTTTCACATGCATCAATGCACAATTTTCAAAGTTCTTGGAGATTTTCAAGAAGATTCATATCAATATCCCTTCTGCTGAAGTGTTTGAGCAAATGTCGAGCTACGCAAAATTCATGAAGGATATCATATCTAAAAAGAAGAAATTTGCTGAATCTGAGAATGTTGCATTAATTGAGGAGTGCAGTGCTATTAATCAAAGGAATCTTCCACCAAAACTGAAGGACCCAAGCAAATTCACGATTCCATTTGCCATAGGAGGAACATTTGTGGGGGAGGCTTTGTGTGACTTGAGAGCGAGTGTCAATATTACGCCGCTACCTCTGCACAAGAAGCTTGGGCTGACAGAATTGAGACCTACTAATATATCACCACTATTGGCAGACCGATCTCTGAAATTTCCATATGGTGTGGTTGAAGATGTTCTAATGACAGTCGACGAGCTCATTTTTCCTGTGGACTTCTTAATTCTTGGTATTGAGGAAGACCAAGATATTCCTATCATATCGGGGAGACCTTTCTTAGCTACCGGGGAGGCAAAAATTGATGTTAAAAGGGGTGAACTGAAAATGCAAATCGAGGATGAGAAAGCCATATTTTATGTGTTTATGACGACGAGCATCGAAACTCCAAAGAAGTCAAGAAAGCACAAGTTAAACATGCCAAGAAAGTAGAGCAGTGTTGCAAGATATAGATGATCTCACACCATCGCAAAGAGCCAAACATAATTATGAGAGCAGTTAAGAAGTTGAAGAAGAAGAGTGAGAGAATCAAGCAAGTTTGGAGGGTCGTTGAATGACACAAACCCTCCAAACAGGGAGCGTAAAATGGATGATCATGTCGTATAGTCTGGCTGAAGACTATAAATTTAGAGATTTTTGGGAGGCAACCCAGCTAAATTTTATTTTTATTTTTATTTTAATTTTTATTGATAATCATGTCTTAATCGTTTCACTAATGTGATAAATCTTATCATTGCAGTGTCGCCTGGCTCAACGATTTCCACCAGCTGAACCATCCTGGATGCCATTTCCCCCACCACCGAGCTTCACCGATGATGATGGTGATTACCACTGACGCAGATATGTATTTTGTCCTTCTATTTGAGTTTTGTTTGCCTGAGCTTCTGGTTAATATTTGAGTTTCTATTTTGTTTTTTTTTTTTTTTTTTGTGTCATAAATCATGCATAATCTATTGTAAAGGCCTATTATGAAAGAGTTGAGCTTAAATGTTAAATCTAAATTTTGTGTTCACTTTGCTCTTGAGTTTCTCACTTACTCACGTATTAATACCATGATCATTTGATTAATCAAAGTTGATTGGAACAACCACAAAATGATATAGACAATTTTTTATAGTATTTTGGGCCTCTATTCATTAAAAAAAATGCCTTAGTAGCCCTTTGAGCTGAAGATAAAAGAATGAGAATTGAATTGTTGCAATATGCTTTAGAATCGCATTTTAAATTCTGTTTTCGCATATTAGCTTGGTTTTGAAATACCATTTGAGCAACTTGGTCAAATTATATGTACTATTTGTGAATTGAGTAGTCTAGAACTTGCTTTAGTACACTTTGAAGCGAAATATGAATGTTATATGGCTTATGAATTATTTAGGCAATTTTTAATCCCTTTGAGCCTTGGAAACCACCAAATGAAATCATTTTATCCTTAGTTACCCCTTTGAGCTTATTGAAAATCCAATGGTATGTGCAAAAGAACATAACAACCCTCATGCGTCATCGTTTCAAAATGTCATATCAACCACCTTGTTGATAGCTTATACACTAGTGTTTTAAAATTTCAAATATCTCTCATATTCATAATATAAAAATTAGAATGGGAGGAACAATGAAAAAAGGCATGTATGCAAAGTAAAATGTTGAAGAGGGGTGAAGAAAAAAAATGGTCGAAAGAATGAAAAATAATAATAATGAGGGGATTGCTGAAAAGATGCATTAGAAAGGAGGGGGAAATTTTAAAAAAATGAATAAATATCAATAGAGGAATATTGAGATAAGAGTGAGCAACAATGTTAAACTTGACTTACTCTCTTATTTTATTTACCCTATCCTTTTATTGAAGCCATGAGCCAAGACCATACTTTACAACCTAGAAAGACCTATTGACCGAGCTTTATTCATCTAATATACTAGTGGAGAAGGACGGGAATGGTAAGCTTATGGACGCTCGAGAAACACTTGGAATGCATATGGTTTTGACATTCACACATGCACATATCATTTTATGCATTGTTAGTTGTTTGTTAAAGTTATATGTTTTCTGTAAACAATGCAAATGAACATGTACCTTGATAAGTCCTATTGATTTGTGGGATTAAATATTGCTTAGAAATAATGGTTAAATGGAAATGGTATCACACACACTTACTTGAGAACTCCTGAGTAGAGTGATATGCATCTTTAACTAGATTACTAGATCATATCTCTTTGAGGCCAACAATCACATGATTTCAGTCGTTTGCCCCTTTTCTTTATTTGTTGAATTCAGTTTTTTGTTTTTAGTTTTGCTCGGGACTAGCAATAATCTAATTTTGGGGGGATTTGATAAGTGCAATTTTGCACTTACAATTTCTATCCTTTTAATTGATGTTGGATTTCCTTAAGAATTATGCGTTGCTTTGTTTGTTTTGTGCTCTTCAGGAACTCAGGTGAAAATGAGTGAATATTGATTTTTTTTAAAAAGGCATATGCTGATGATGAATAGGTGAAAATGAGCCTATGAAGGAAGAAACGTGCGAGAAGGCAAGAGAAAGGGCCAAAATCAAGCTTTGAGATATTGCAACATGCGCCCTAGTGCATTTCTTGAGGGAATTTTTTTACTAAAGCTTACGAAGAGGAACCCCATCACTTGTCTGATTTAAGCCCATGGGCTTTTCTGCGCAGACCACCAACAACACAACTTTAAGGGACTTTTGACCTATTTTCAGAGGAAAAATAATAGAGGACGGGTGCTACCACTTTCAGAGGGAGATCTCGAGCACAAGATGAAGGAGTTTTCATCTGGGACTGAGAATTGCTTCCAAAATAGCGTTTTATCTCTCTTTCTTTACATATTTCATGACGATTAAGAACATGCTTGGTTGTTTTCTTATTTATATCATGAACTAATTCTATTTTTTAGGAGAAAGATGTAGCTTGTTGTGAAACTACGTTTTGAATGATTTGATCAATTTATTTGCTTTTTCCAATTGGTTTAGTTGTGTTTTCCTGATTTGAATGCAATTTAATTGACTGACCATTGATTGAATTGTCATATTTATTTAGAATCTATCACTCGGGAGATGGGGTTTGAATAGGACCATAGGAAAGCACATCGTTAGAAATTTATATAATCGACAGGCGTATAACTCCATCGAAGCCTTAGAACGAACATAGTGCCATTAAAATTGTTTGATGATTTATCTTTGGTGGACACATCAAGATGATTATTAGATAATTAATTCTATTCGACACTCGGAAGATGTAACAAGTATTCATGGCTAATAAACTAGGAAATTCCATAATATTGAGATTGATGAATAGTGGACGAGTAAGTGAAATCGAACTCCTAAATCTATCTCATTGAATTTCTATTTTAATCTTGGTTAAAAGTTATTAGTTTAATTAATTGATATATCACTCTCTTATTTGATTATCTAGATAAAGTGGAGTTTATTCTAATTTAGTACTTGGTTTGGATTTTATAATCAATCCATGTGGGTTCTACATCCGTACTTAATATATACTATATTAACTGAAAAAGTAGCAATTTTACACTTGACATATACTCGGGTTATGTACATGAATTATTCGTTGTGTATTTCGAAAAGAGGTCTCAATTGTTGCCAAATAAGGGATGAAAATTTTGTAGTACTTGGTTTACATACAAAACATACCTATTTTATGCTACAAATGTACTCGTCTTATGTTTGAAAGGTACTCGTTGTGTGTTACGAGAAGCATGTCTCAATTATTGCCAAAAAAGGATGAAAATTTCATTGTATTTGGTTTACATACAAAATACATATTGTGCTATAAATGTACTCATCTTATGTTTGAAAGGTACTCGTTTGGTGTGTATAAAAGCACTTGGTGGTCTCAGTTGGGCCAATCAATGGATGTTGATATCATTTCTTAGTAAAAAAAAGGTAATTACATTGAAAAAGTTGAAATTAGATGATTGTTCCAATACTTATTGGTCAAAAAAGATTGCGAAAAAAAAAAGAATCAATGATGTTCTTATTTTACCGGAGGGGTCATCGAGTGTGCCTTAAGCTTCATAACTTCAATTGGTTCTTGTACTAGTGTATATGTTTACATCCTTTTTGGCATATTCAATTGTGCGCTCCAACCAAATACAAAATTTGACATGGACAATTCAACATAACATGTTCTATAAGTGTGTGACACTTCTAAAATAGGGAAACTCTTAGATTCTTCTGATAACCATTACGAATACAAAATGTATTTGGTTCGCATTCAGGATATACCTAATCTACAGTTGACATTACGAATTCATAACTATGTTCAAAATATACTTGGTTGGTTTGTTTAAAAAAACTTGGCGGTATCAAATGAATGTTCAGAAAGTGGTACTTGGTTTGTATGTAAAATGTACATACTTTATGTTCAAACCGTACTCGTATTATATTCAAAAGTACTTGGTGGTATCAAATGAATATTAAGAGAATTGTAATTGGTTTGTATGCAAACTGTACCTATTTTATGTTCAAAACGTACTCGAGTTATGTTTAAAAAGTACTCGATTGCTATGTTTAAAAGCATGTTATGGTATCAAATGAATGTTAAGATAATACTACTTGGTTTGTATACAAACTGTACCTACGTTATGTTCAAAAAATACTCGGGTTATGTTCAAAATGTACTCGGTTGGTGTGTTTAAAAGCACTTGGTACCAAATGAATGTTAATAGAATGATACTTGGTTTGTATTCAAAATGTACCTACTTTATGTTTAAAAATTGCTCGTGTTATGTTCAAAAGGTACTTAGTGGGTGTGTTTAAAAGCACCTGGTGGTATCAAATGATAAGTGAAATGTGCTTGATTTGTATTCAAAAAAATGTACCTACTTTATGTTCAGAAAGTACTCAAGACTATGTTCAAAAAGTACTCAATCATGTGGTTAAAAGCACTTTGCAATATCCGGAAATTAATAGTAATAATCTTGAATTATTTATAATCATTAATTGATTATGGTTGTAGTAATTATGAGATAATTACGGAATCTCCAGGGTCACCCTCTCTCTTCCCTCTTCCCCTTCTATCTTCCTTCCCCTTTTCTCTTCTCTCTCATTTTTCTTGGAGAAAATGGAGTAAGCTCGATTGTGAGCTGGATTTGCGAACAAAACATTGCGTATTATTGTTAACGTAAACGATGTCGTACACACTTGGTCTCAAATGAATGTTAAGAAAAGTAATTGGTTTGTATTAAAAATTACTTGGTTTATGTTCAAAAAGTTCTCGGATTATGTTCAAAAAATATCCGGCCGATTCATTGACTAAAACCATGTAAATATCACAATTAAACTAAAATGATAAAATTTGATTCATTCATCCGCTAAAATCATTTGTTTCATTCATCCACCAAAAACTACATAATATTTAATAAACCATGTACATATCACAATTCAACTAAAGTCCAAAAATTTGGTTCATTCCGATAAAATCATTTGGTATTTATCCAACAAAAATACATAATATTTAATAAACCAGTACACATAGACAATGCAAATTGTTTAGATAATTTTAAAATTTCATTCATCCACTAAATTCATTGACTACCCAGGAGTTCATGCTCATGCCTCAGAATGGTTGCCTTTTTCTCTACAACTTTTGAAGATCTGCTTGCCATTATTTACCATACCAACATATAACAGAATTAAATACCAACACAACATAACTCAAGTACACAACAACTGATAATCAAGTACTTTTAATAACTCATCAAGTAATTTTAATAACTAATAATCAAGCACTTCTCCAATATGTCAAGGTTTCATATCTCATGACTTCAGTATAACTTCATAACAACTACTTGAGCCGTTGACACAATTCCTCAAATTCGCAAAAAAAAAAACTCCAAAAGTACACAAATAAAAAGGGTTTTCACACAAAATGGTGAAACCGTACCTCTGCTAAGTCGATTGGGTTGCTTTCGACGATTGCTTTCTTTCGGGAAGACGGCAGACGCTGGAGTTGATGTTCATCACAGAACAAAACTTCACAATGACATGTTAGTGTTGTAATGCCGCAAAGAAAATCAATGAAGAAACTGGGAGGAACGTTTACAAAGAGGAGAAAAGGATCCTTGAGAAGAAAGTTGTGGGTGATGGAGGAAGAAATATGGACTAACTTTGGGGGAAGTTTGATACGTAAAAAAAAATGGAATTAAATAAATAGGGTTTTAAGGGTATTTGAGTCAATTACCCATATTAAGGACTTAAAAATAACTTACTTTTCAAATGAGAACTGCAACGTCTAGATAACCTAATTAGGTACTAAACTCGAAGAATAATTATGGTTTTGAAATTTTCATGTAAGTCCCCCTTTAAACAAAGAAGATTTGTGTTGATTAAAACATTTTATCAGGAAATGTCTATGTATATGTATACACGATTACCGAAAAACCATTCACAAAACCATGTCCTAATGTAGCACGGGAGTAAACTGACCTCCCACCATTAGTCGGACAAATCCCCGTGGGATACCAACAAAGACAGAATTCATCAATCAATCATAATGATCAAATCGACTCACAGTATCCGGATACCAACAAAGTTATAAATTATCAATCAATCATGACCAAATTGACTACCGCCACGAACAATAATGGTTTGTTTGATAATGCCTTTAAGGGTAGTGCTCTTAGGGGCATCATCACCGTTCATTTGTAATCCTTTTTTTAAAAAAAAAAAAAAAATTCCACATGGATGATGGATGATGGCCCTGAGGGCAGTGCCCTTCACGGCGGCAACAATAAAACCAACAATACTATGTAGGACATTTCAACCATCCATCCATAAAATATTTCTCATATATAATTCAGATGTCCTTTTAGGATATGACTTAGATATCTTTAAAGATACTGTTGTTTTTAAGGACAATATCAACTAACCTCTCTAAAATAAATCTTTAATTTTAGCGAAATTTTTTTCATTCAGCAATCCATAATTTCCTTAGTTCTTTTCCAATCTTTGTTATAAAAATATTTTAGAATAAAGCATTCAGTGCTATTAATTGGTTCATTTGCACTTACCCAGGGTCCATGCCACGTTAAGGCCAAGGAAGGCACTCATCCAGGGACCAAATAACTTTAAGACAAGGGAGGACCATCCCTTGAAATAAAAAATTAAGAAATTATTATTCTAAATTTTAAAAAAAATTAATTTAACCCTTCAAAAATTGTATATTTTGATCCCTATATTTTTTTCTTGGCACACTGAAATTCGGACAAACCAACCTCAATACAGAGGAAAAAGGGAAAAAGGAAGGTTGTACATAAAATAAGTCGATGGATCACGGAATTCCCTTTAAAGCTCATGTTTTTTTAACATTTTGATGACAAATATATTTATCACATATTAGAAACACCACATTTTAAACAAAAGCATCTACATATTACTGGAAACAAATCAATACTTAAAAAAGTCCATACAACGATCGACAATGAGATAAATCAAAATAAAACGGAAGATTAATGAAGCTCAAAATCAAACACAAGTACTCATTTCAAGGAAGAGGAAGATGAAGATGATGGGCAGCATGGAAACCAGCAGCTGCATTGGAATCGGCTGAGGCTTGCGCCAAATTCCACTAGAACTCCCACCACCTGTTGTTGGTGATGCAGGCGTAGACGTACTTGGGGTAGTCGTTGCGATGGAAAAGTTGCTGAAGATAGCAGCGTCAGGAGATTTCGGGTCCAAGTTCAGAAGCTCTGCATGTCCATGCAGGAAGCCAAACCCAAATTACATATAATTTACCAAAATCGTACAGTATCTCGACCCAAAATTTTGCGTTTTGGTACTTGTGTAGTTCAAAGTTTTGTTTGCCGATAAATTGTTTTTTTTTTGTTTTTAGTTCTATTTTTCCGCAACAGCATAATTAATGCTATATAATCAAACTCTGACTCATTATTTAAGTTGCAAAAATAATGAATTGTGTAGTCTGATATTCATTATAGAATTAAATATCATCATCATTCTTCAAGATTTAGTGTTTTAAACCAATAATTTGTAGGATTCGTGATATGTAAGCTATTATCACGATTTGTGATACTCAAAGGCCCTCGCTCCAGAGAATGTTAGTAAAGCAGAATAATGTATGACAGTTCTCGTATATACACATATCCATATTATCGAGAATTTTACCCAACAAATTTCATCTTAATTAGTGCATGTGGCTGTTTTCAAAGTCAGTTTGTGATGTGTGAGTAAAGAAATTATGTGGTTAATTAAGCTTACTGGGGCATTCGCTGATGCTAGCGTTGGCGAGCTTACAGGAAGACGACAACTGAAGCAAGCGTGTCTCCTGAATACCCATGCTCTTCAAGGCGGAGTTGGACCCGTTATGAATCTGTTCTATCAAGAAACACAGGCAAGCAGGGTCCCGGTCCTTGATCTCCGTCACGGAGTCGCAGCAGACCTTGCTCGGCGCGTCCGCTTTGGCCGTGACGAAAGGCAAGCAGTCGGTCACCTTCTGAAACTCTGGCGAGCACTTTGTGGCTATCTTGTCGTCGGCAGCGTAACCAGAACCCACCATAACCAACAACGCAAGCACCATAACCATCTTGAATCCAGCTCTTGCAGAATACGCCTCCATTGTACTTTTTCCTGAAAAATATATTTGCTTTTTCGATGACGTACTGTTCGGGAAGAAGATTTATATGGATTAATGGGGAAAATGTTTGGAAAGTCCTTTACTCTATGGGTGGAAAGATGCAGGCGGTGGTAGTTGCTACATAGTTAAGGCATTTAATGGAGAGGGCGGTGGGCTGCAATAGCGTTTTTGGCGATGGTTGGCTGTTTATTTAATAGGGATGGGACTTTGAAAGGCTCTCGGTTTTTACTACGCGTCGCGGAAGTATGTCCACGTGGCACAGTCCTAATATCAGGCATTTCAGAACCCTAACATTTTTTTTTAAACAAGGTATTCAGGCGCAAGACCTCGGAACTCAGGATTGTCACCGGATAAATCGAGGAATATATATGAATATCAGGTATTTGAGAGAGCGACCAATATGACCCGAATCCATGACAAACCTCCACAATATTTCAGTGGAGAATTTATCCAACACGAGATTCGAACTTACGGCATCGAAGGATTTCTTCACATATCACATCTGCCCTTATCAATTTGTCTATGCCCTAATAGACAATCTAACATTTTCTTTTTTTTTTAGTAATTGGTGATTCTCATTCTAAAAGATAATCGAATGTGTTTTTTGGTACATTATGAAGGAAGGGATGGACAAGATGTGTAATAGATTATAAAATACTAGTATTTTACTGCACACATTATGTGCTTATACGGTTTTTTTCTTTTAAAAAAATTACTTTTAGTTAGTTTAATATTTATATAAAAATAAGTACACTGTGAAATGGATGAAATTGTATTACAAAAAATCATGGAAGGGTGAAATTATAATTATATAATTGCTGAAATTATGAAAGGGGTAAAATTGTAATTACATCATTGCTAAGGGTCACATGATAATATCAAAATGCATATAGAGGTAAAAATGGCAATTAATCAAACAACTTGCCAACTCAAAATGTAATTATTATGAGGCATAAGAGTAATATTGACATTCAACCAAAAGCCATATCAAGGGTCAAATATCACTATCAAACTCTTATTCTTTATACATAGTAATAGATATATCATTTTCTTTTATCAAGGGTGAGGACTGAAGAGTGTGTAAATTGTAAGACTCGAATATGGAGTCGATTGCTCAAATAGATAAATGACAAACCATTTGGTGCGTGTACCAAAGATCAACATATATATATATATATATGTTGGTCTTTGGGTCCATCGAATTTAGCCAAGAATTTTTCGATATATAGGATGAGATGAGCGAGATATGTATAATTAATCACACCACATATAATTTTATCACATTATCATCTAATCATGTCCTCGTTATTTGTACTAAACGGTTTTGTGTTGGATTGACGTTAGCTATTAGTGATGTGATACAAAAATACGATACTGATATTTATGATATATTTGTTATCATATTAACACTCAAATGAAATAAGATTAAAAGAAAAAAATCAAATTTTAACTAAAGGTGTGATAATTTTATTAATGATTGTTTATAATTTAAAATTATTTTAAACTAGATTAAATTTAGCTTAAATCAAAAGTCTCCCTTTAGTATTAAACAATTATAGAAATAGCGATGCTTTATCAATAGCGATTTTAACTAAAATCAAAGTTTGCATCTTTACTTTTTGCTTTATCAGACTAAGGGAATTTAACTATTCAATCCCAAAATATTATGTTGAGAGTTGAATTTATAAGTTGTGTTAGCTCTTTAAATGATATGTGTTGGAATGTCATGTATTCTTAAAATGATTCCAATGCATACTTTCATGTGATTGGTTATTCCGTCTGCATGCTCACCATCTCGCGCGTTATCAATTCACGTGTTTGACTTATATAATATCACACGTGATGGAGCGTGTTTAGAGTTGTTATATTAGCTCTTTATATGATACATGTGTTACTATACTCATTACCAATTAGTTTTTGAGTTGGAACCACAGATATTCTTAATATGTTAGAAATAAATTATCTTTTGTTAGAAATAAACAAAGTAGAGATAAACTTTAATTGATACTAGCCTTATCAAAAGAAACTTTAATTGATACTAGTACTAATCTTGGTGGACAATGCATGTAATTCCATTAAATTTTATATAGTAAAATCTAATGATATTAGATTTTTTTGTTTGATGTTTGTAAAGTCTTTCATTTTGTTATACTTTATTTATTTATAAAAATAATGATGTTATGGAGAAGTTTATTTCTGAGAAGAAAATTAGTGTGTTTTAAAGACCAAAAGTAATTAGAACGATGGCCTTATATTTATGTAGTGTTTACAAATGCTTATTATAATGATTTCTATTTGCTTTTACTTAAAGTTATAAAAATTTGCTACCATGGCGTGCTTGATATTAAAATAAAAAAGTAGCTTAATGAATTTCAAATTTAAAACAAAATTCGTCTCTCAACTTAGAGCAATATGAATCATCTCATGTCATGTTTTTCTACTTTTGACAGTCACCTGCATTTTTGTAAATAAGATATATATATATATATATATATATATATATATATAATCTGAAAGTAGATAATTATTTTTCAAAAGTATTTGCAAACATTGCTTTAATAATATAATATAGATAGTATAGAAGAAAATAAACTATTTAAATTATACATGTAAACTTGTCTGTGTTCTTGATATTTTAAATTGTTAAACAAATTTATGATTATGGCTACGTTCCACACAATTTTAGTTCCAATTTGGTCATTTCTAATAATCAAACAGAATCATGATGGGGTCTAAGAATAATTCTAAAATTTTTATCAGAATTATATTATCATATTTTCTAGAATATAGATAATATAGTAATGATTAGGATTAATTAATTGTTGAATACAGAATGCAAAAAGAAATGATCTCATATACAATATGTTTTTGTTTTCAATTCAACCAATAGAAAAAAAAATCAAAATTAAAAAAAAATCGGAATGAATAATATTTTATGTCCATGCGACAGTCCGAATCATGTTAAATCATGGTTTGCTTTCTTAGCTAGTAATTAGTAGCTTTAATTATAATTTTTCTTGAAAATTCTCGTTTAGACTGAAACTATTATTATATAGTTATTAATCACTTGTAGGATCTAGGTAGTGTAATGAATATTAATTAATGCTGAGTTATTAAATGGCTCTCAATCTTACAAAGAATGGCTGATGTTTCTATAATACTGATGGCTGATTGTTGGGTATAATATTTGTCCTTGCTGCGTGATCGATCGAAACGTGGTACTTGTGCTGTTGTACGTTTTAAAATATTTGCGTTGCACCGTTACTATCAACTATAGTTTTTGGTAAAGCGGCAACGCTTGATCCTACAATTGATATTAGAGACAAGGTCATGTGTTTTTCCTATGAGTTGCAAGGAGTGCAATTATTAGGAGGGTGATTTTTGGGGGTACAATAATTTTCATTTGTTGTGTGATCGATCGAAACGCTGTGTCTGTGACACCCTAACACATATAACATATACACATGAGGCATATAACATAATATTTAATGGCAGCGGAAATTTCAATCTCATAACATCACGCAATCAAGACAATTATCATAATATAATTTACAAGGCAGTAAGCCACAAAAATGACCAAGGTTGTACCCCTCACAACCCAACCAAAAACCTATACAGTATATGCAAATGATGAGCTGAGGGAGAAGGACTAGAGTCAGCCAGCCGACCTTGGATCAATACTTCCAAACTATGTAGAAACACCTTGTATGTTCAACTTTTATCTACAGCAACTGAAAATCAACATTTGCATTTGGGTGAGTTGCATTCTCAATGAGCATATTCAAATAACGTAATATTTAACATCACATAAGCATATAATTCATATCCACATAAGCACATGAATATACTCACATGATTCATCATCATAAGCTTTACATCATTTCACATGTTTCAGATAAATGAAATGATGCACATGTATGTCTGTATTGTTATTCTGTTATGACCAAACTAATACCAAGAACAATCCGTGATCACGATATGGCCGGCACTCTGTAGATCCCCTTTTGAGTTCTCAATTAACTCGGGATCGATATTCTTTGATTCTGTAATTCTGACCGTACTCAGAATGAAATAACACATGGTTCAAGGTCATTAGCGGCCATAACAGAGTTCTTTAATCTCTTATTAATGCACATGTCATAATCATATGCATAACATCAAATCATAGGGTAAATAACATCATATAGAACGTATAACATCGCATCTCAACATGTACATTTCAGAACTCAATTTAGTTCTTGCACATCATATTGCATTCATTGCAATTCATTCAACAATTCAGGATACTTATATAACACAAATCACATACTTACATAAAGTTAAATACCAAGTTATAAGGATATACTCACAAGCGATACTCCTATCTCATAGGAAGTGCTTAAGTCGCCTTACTGGTGCCGATATCAAACGTAGAACCTATCAGTGCATATCAAATGCACAACCAAACTCAATATCATATGGTTTAATATGAATGTTCATACCAAGTGAAATTTTACTTTTCTACTATTCATTATTTCTCACAGTTACAATTATGCTTTCTCAATTTCATTTTGTATAACCAGTATATGCACATGACGTTTTTATACCCATAAAATTTGTATAAATTCTAAACTACAACAGAATCTCAAGTTTCTTGTTAAATATTGTTTATCATTGTTTAATCTATCACACATATGAATTTCATAATTTTTGGGCATTATTTCAAATTAAGCCATACCCTAAACATAAGAAAAAGTAAATAAAAACTACCTCAAAAGGAAGGTAACGAGGCGAGGATTCCAGATATGTACTTATTTTCGAGTTTTGACGTCGTTTCGAAGTCCGACAATCAACGAAACCACAAATTTCTTTTCTCCTCTCCTTCACAACTCACGGCAATTTCACACACTAAAACGTGTGAATGTGTGCTTATCTGATATTTTCAGTCGGTTTCCAGAATTTATTTTCGTTTCTAATTTTTTTTTTTTAATAAATTTCAAAAATTACCAAAATACCCTTCAACATCTATTCTATTCTTTTCAACTTTAATCACTAAATTTAATCACTATTTTTCAATTTATTCATTAAATTTACTATCTATTCAATTTTTAATACTATTTCTTCAATATATTTGAATATATTCACTATATATATTCAATATTTTTTTTAACATTTATTCACTATTTCTTAACCTTTATTCGTTACTCAATTTATTAAATCTATTCAATATTTCTTAACTTCTATTCATTCTATGTATTTTTATCACTCATTTATCAATATTTTCCTAACTTTAATCAATTACATATTTTACAATCTCTATGATTTCCAATGCACATAATAAATGTCAAAATATATGCATTTATGCTATGAATGATTTCATATATGCCATGATGCGTATGCATGATCATGTAAAGTTTTCGGGTCATGACAATTCCTCCCCCCTTAGAAAAATTCGGCCTCGAAATTTATACCTGTATCAGGAAATAACCACGGATATTGTGTTTTCATGTGTTCCTCTGTTTCCCATGTAGCTTCCCGTTCAGAATGATTTTTCCATAGAACCTTTACCATAGGAATTGCGCGATTTCTTAACTGTTTGTCCTTGTATTCTAATATCTCAACCGGTTCTTCAACATAACTTAAATTTTCAGAAATTTCAATCGGTTCATTTTGCAGGATATGAGATGGATCTGATCTGTATTTCCGAAGCATACTCACATGGAACACATTATGGATCTGAGACAATTCAGGAGGCAAGGCAAGACGATAAGCTAGTGGTCCAACTGTATCAAGTATTTCATAGGGACCAATGTATCGCGGACTCAATTTGCCTTTCTTTCCAAATCTGAAAATACCTCTCCAAGGAGAAATACGAAGAAATACATTTTCACCAATTTGATAATCCATTTCTCTTCTATGTTGATAAGCATAACTCTTTTGTCTATCTTGCGCTGCTTTCAATCGATCTTTCACAATTTTTATCTTTTCAACTGTCTCTTGAATGAGATCTGGACCTTCTACTATTCGCATTCCTTCTTCATCCCAGCATACTGGACTTCTGCACTTTCTACCATATAAGGCTTCGTATGGTGCCATACCAATACTGCTATGATACTGATTATTATATGCAAATTCCATCAAAGCAATATAATCATCCCATGAACCTCTAAAATCAAGAACACATGATTGAAGCATCTCTTCTAAAGTCTGAATCGTTCTTTCTGATTGTCCATCTGTTTGTGGATGAAATGCTGTACTAAAATGTAATTTAGTACCCAAAGCTTCTTGTAAACTTCCCCAAAATCTTGACGTAAACCGAGGATCTCGATCTGATACAATAGATAAAGGCACACCATGTAATCTAACAATTTCATTCACATACCTTTTTGCTAAATTTTCAAGTGTAAATCCCCATCTAAATGGTAAGAAATGAGCTGATTTTGTCAATCGATCAACAATCACCCAAACTGCATCATTCTTTCTCGGTGTTACAGGTAAACCATAAACAAAATCCATTGTTATACGCTCCCACTTCCAAACTGGAATAGGTAATGGATGCAATTTCCCAACTGGTGCTTGATGTTCAGATTTCACCTGTTGGCATGTCAAACATTTCGATATATACTCAGCTACATCCTTCTTCATTCTAGGCCACCAATAATGGGTTCTCAGAGTCTGATACATCTTCGTACTACCGGGATGCATAGCATACGGTGCAATGTGTGCTTCCTCCATTATTTCATGCCTTATATTATCCATATTAGGAACACACAGTCGATTATGAATCATCAAAGTACCATCATCATTGATCACAAATGATGTACTCTTTCCCTATTTCACTTTCTCTGCAATACTGATTAGTTTATCATCACTAAATTGAGCATGTTTAATCCTTTCAGTCATTACTGGACGGCTACAAAGTGAAGCACATATAATACCAAGCTCATCAACATTCAAGGTAATATTCATCTTTCTCAAGTCTAACAAATATGGTAATGAATGCACTGACAGATAAGAAACAGTACCATATGATTTTCTGCTCAACGCATCAGCAACAACATTTGCCTTTCCAGGGTGATACTCAATAGTACAATCATAATCTTTCAACAATTCAAGCCATCTCCTTTGTCTCATGTTCAACTCTTTCTGACTCAATAAATACTTCAAACTTTTATGATCGGTAAATATTTGAAATGTGGTACCATACAAGTAATGTCTCCATATCTTTAATGCAAAAACAACTGCGGCAAGTTCAAGATCATGTGTAGGATAAGACATCTCATATGGTTTAAGTTGCCGAGAAGCATAAGCAATAACTTTACCATGTTGCATTAAAACGCATCCCAAACCTTGATAAGAAGCATCACTATAAATAACAAAACCATCAGTACCTGAAGGTATTGTCAGAACTGGAGCAGTAGTGAGTCGTTCTTTCAATTCGTCAAAGCTCTTTTGGCATTCATCTGTCCACTTAAACAAAATACCTTTGCGCAACAATTTTGTCAGTGGAGTAGCTATAAGAGAGAAATTTTCAACAAATCTCCTATAGTACCCAGCTAAACCAAGAAAACTACGAACTTCTGCAACATTTTTCGGACACTCCCATTTAGTTACTGCTTCAATTTTCAATGGATCAACTTTAATACCATCACTACAAACAACATGTCCCAAAAAGACAATCTGATCTAACCAAAATTCACATTTGCTGAGTTTTGCATACAACTGTTTCTCACGCAAGGTTTGTAGCACAATTCTCAATTGTCGTTCATGTTCTTCAGTCGATTTAGAATATATCAGAATGTCATCAATAAAGACAATCACAAATCTATCCAGATAAGGTCTAAACACATCATTCATCAATGCCATAAATGCAGCAGGTGCATTAGTCAAACCAAAAGGCATTACCAAAAATTCATAGTGGCCATACCTGGTTCTGAAAGCCGTTTTTGACACATCAAACTCAACAATTTTCAACTGATGATATCATAATCTCAGATCAATCTTTGAAAAGACCGTAGCATCTTGCAACTGATCAAATAAATCATCAATTCTAGGCAATGGATATTTATTCTTTATAGTCACTCGATTCAATTGCCGATAGTCGATGCATAACCTCAAAGTACCATCCTTCTTTTTAACAAACAATACCGGTGCTCCCCATGGTGAAACACTCGGTCTAATGAATCCTTTCTCCAGTAGTTCTTGTAATTGAGTTTTCAATTCTTTTAATTCAATAGGTGCCGTTCTATAAGGAGAAATAGAAATTGGCGCTGTACCCACTGGTATTTCGATTGTAAACTCAGTATCTCGATCTGGGGGTAATCCTGGTAAATCATCTGGAAATACATCGGGATATTCTCTAACCACTGGAATATCTTCAAGTTTCAAACCACATAATCTGCTATCTATAATATGAGCTAAATATGCTTCACAACCACCCTTCACCAATTTGAATGCCGTAGATGCAGATATTACACATGTAGGCAATATTTTTCTTTTTCCTTGAAATACTATCTGGGACTGATCAGGAAGTTGCAGTACTATTTCTTTGGTAAAACAATCCAACTTAGCATGATATTCAGTTAACCAATCCATACCCAGAATCACATCAAAATCCTTTAACGGCATAACAAGTAAAGTAGCATGCATTTCAGTATTCCCAATGAAGATTTTACAATTCTGATACACAGTATTTATAACAATCATGCTCCCTACTGGGGTTTGAACACATAAATCATAACCCAATGATACTGGTGTTTGATGCAAATGCATCATGAATAATTGTGATATAAATGAATGTGTTGCACCAGGATCAAATAAAACATAAGCTGTTAAACCAGAAATAGATAAATTACCGATAATCACTGCCGGTGCTGCATTTGCTTCTTCCCGTGTCATAGCAAAAACGCGGGCCTGATTATTGGCTTTACTCTCCTCTGTACTGGTCCCTCTGCCCATACCAAATCGTCCTCGATCTCTGCCTTTGTTAGGTGTAAAACCACTTGACCTGGTTTGCTGAATTGTAGGTTCTTCATGTGGCTTTGAACAATTCCTTGCTATATGTCCAGGTTCTCCACATCGAAAACATTTTCCTATAAACATTCTACACTGTCCATAATGATTTCGTCCACAATGCACACAAGTCATAACCGACGGTGTAGAACCAAAACTTTTAGCAGCAGATGTTGCACCACTAGAACTGACACCTTTAGAATCACTGGGGAAACTTTTCTGTGTAGGTGTGGCAAACCCTTTTCTCTTTCCAAATCCACTAACTTCTTCACTTTGTCTCTTTTTATTCAATTGGAAAGCTTTTGATTCAGCTTCCAACTTTTCAGCACGTACCACTGCAGCTTTCAACTTGCTAAATGATTCCATGTCTGTAGGTGTGAGGTGATCACGAATAGTAAATCGAAGTCCTGCCTCAAATCTGCTACACTTCTTCTTTTCTGTGGCTATCATATGTGGAGCATAATGAGATAACTGGTTAAAGAGTACCTCATATTCCGCTATTGATCGATTCCACTGTTTCAGATCAAGAAATTCTCTCTCTTTCTGATCCTTATACACTTCAGGTAGGTAAGCATCATTAAAATGCAATAGAAAATCATCCCATGTCAAAACAGATGGCTGATCAGTACTATGTGGAATAGTCTCCCACCAATCATAAGCATTCCCCTGAAGAAGTGACACTGTGTAATCAAATTTCTCCTCAGATGTACATTTCATCAAGTTCAGAATTCTTTCTGTACGTTTCAGCCAAGTCTCTGCCTCAGCTGGATCAGTAGTACCCATAAAGTCAACAGCTTCCATTTTTCTTAATTTATCATACCTCCTTTCACGTGGTTCCGGAGGATAAACAGGTGGAAACTGTCGATATGCCTCGGCTGATATTCTTTGTGCATGAGGTGGAAGTGAAAATGATGAATGTGACTCAGGCTCGGGTGATCCTTCCCCTCCATGAATACTTTGCTCATCATTAAACCTATATGACATAAATGATGACATATGCAACCATTTACCAGATAATGACAATGCACATTTGACAGTCTACAGAACCTCTAACCTGGCTCTGATACCAAATCAACTGTGACACCCCTAACACATATAACACATACACATGAGGCATATAACATAATATTTAATGGCAGCGGAAATTTCAATCTCATAACATCACGCAATCAAGACAATTATCATAATATAATTTACAAGGCAGTAAGCCACAAAAATGACCAAGGTTGTACCCCTCACAACCCAACCAAAAACCTATACAGTATATGCAAATGATGAGCTGAGGGAGAAGGACTAGAGTCAGTCAGCCGACCTTGGATCCATACTTCCAAACTATGTAGAAACACCTTGTATGTTCAACTTTTATCTACAGCAACTGAAAATCAACATTTGCATTTGGGTGAGTTGCATTCTCAATGAGCATATTCAAATAACGTAATATTTAACATCACATAAGCATATAATTCATATCCACATAAGCGAATATACTCACATGATTCATCATCATAAGCTTTACATCAGTTCACATGTTTCAGATAAATGAAATGATGCACATGTATGTCTGTATTGTTATTCTGTTATGACCCAACTAATACCAAGAACAATCCGTGATCACGATATGGCCGGCACTCTGTAGATCCCCTTTTGAGTTCTCAATTAACTCGGAATCGATATTCTTTGATTCTGTAATTCTGACCGTACTCAGAATGAAATAACACATGGTTCAAGGACATTAGCGGCCATAACAGAGTTCTTTAATCTCTTATTAATGCACATGTCATAATCATATGCATAACATCAAATCATAGGGTAAATAACATCATATAGAACGTATAACATCGCATCTCAACATGTACATTTCAGAACTCAATTTAGTTCTTGCACATCATATTGCATTCATTGCAATTCATTCAACAATTCAGGATACTTATATAACACAAATCACATACTTACATAAAGTTAAATACCAAGTTATAAGGATATACTCACAAGCGATACTCCTATCTCATAGGAAGTGCTTAAGTCGCCTTACTGGTGCCGATATCAAACGTAGAACCTATCAGTGCATATCAAATGCACAACCAAACTCAATATCATATGGTTTAATATGAATGTTCATACCAAGTGAAATTTTACTTTTCTACTATTCATTATTTCTCACAGTTACAATTATGCTTTCTCAATTTCATTTTGTGTAACCAGTATATGCACATGACGTTTTTATACCCATAAAATTTGTATAAATTCTAAACTACAACAGAATCTCAAGTTTCTTGTTAAATATTGTTTATCTTTGTTTAATCTATCACATATATGAATTTCATAATTTTTGGGCATTATTTCAAATTAAGACATACCCTAAACATAAGAAAAAGTAAATAAAAACTACCTCAAAAGGAAGGTAACGAGGCGATGATTCCAGATATGTACTTATTTTCGAGTTTTGACGTCGTTTCGAAGTCCGACAATCAACGAAACCACAAATTTCTTTTCTCCTCTCCTTCACAACTCACGGCAATTTCACACACTAAAACGTGTGAATGTGTGCTTATCTGATATTTTCAGTCGGTTTCCAGAATTTATTTTCGTTTCTAATTTTTTTTTTTAATAAATTTTGAAAATTACCAAAATACCCTTCAACATCTATTCTATTCTTTTCAACTTTAATCACTAAATTTAATCACTATTTTTCAATTTATTCATTAAATTTACTATCTATTCAATTTTTAATACTATTTCTTCAATATATTTGAATATATTCACTATATATATTCAATATTTTTTTTAACATTTATTCACTATTTCTTAACCTTCATTCATTACTCAATTTATTAAATCTATTCAATATTTCTTAACTTCTATTCATTCTATGTATTTTTATCACTCATTTATCAATATTTTCCTAACTTTAATCAATTACATATTTTACAATCTCTATGATTTCCAATGCACATAATAAATGTCAAAATATATGCATTTATGCTATGAATGATTTTATATATGCCATGATGCATATGCATGATCATGTAAAGTTTTTGGGTCATGACAGTGTCTACTGCATCGAAGCCTGAAAGACATCCACAGGGTGAAAAGCCTAAAAGACATCCACCGGGTGAAAAGCCTAAAAGACATCCACCTGGTGAAAAGACATCTACCAGGTGTAAAGATAAAAAGAGACCTACCCGGTTATCATCCACCGGATGCAGAGAGTGAATGTCCACTGAAACAAGAGTACCAGCAGACGTCTAAGAAGTCATTAGTTGGCCTTAGTCCAGCAGACTAAGTAACAAGTAACTATCCAGCAGATGATGGAAAGGACATCAGCTAATCATATGTCCAGCAGATATACAGTAAATGAGAAGTCAGCAGACGTATAAAGCAACAAGACAAAACAAGTACAAACTCACTGTAACAAAGGTACAACAGATCGCCGCATTACCATATCAGCGCCACCAATAGCATCAGATTGAAATAGCCGTTGATTATCGAAATTGGAAAGAAGAAAAAAAGAATTTGGAAGAATATCAGGAAGCTGATTTTACGCAGATCTTTCCAATTGAAGAAAAGTTACTGTTAGACTGCTATGTCTATAAATACGTCAAAGTGGAGAATGAAGAAAGCTCTAACAACACGATCAATATTTGAAAGTCAGAAAATCAACTTCATTCAAGCAAAACACTCAACACGTACATTGAAATATTCTGAAGTTTTGCAAGAGCAGCAAAAAATGCATTATTGTGATCTTGAAGATCAAAACCTAATAAGTCTGCTGCTCAAGAACACTCGAAGGTTAAGAGATTTATAATTTGTGTGAGTGTTCTAAAACCAAGTTGTAAACAGCTGTGATAGTTGCATTGCTAGGAGTTTATGCCAATCTGTGTGAGTGCCTAAGAAGGTTGTATATAAAGTGTAAGCCAAAAATCTTCTAGTGTAACCTTTCTGCTAGAGATGTCAAACGGAGCGGATGGCACGAGGCACGGCATGGGCACGACACGATGCGGAGCGGCACGGCACGACACGTTGTGCTACAGTGCCGTGCCGTGCCAAGCACGGCCCAGAATATGGGCCGTGCCGGGCCAAGCCATGCCAGCCCGTGGGCTGGCACGGCACGGCACGACACGACACTGTTTACCTTTTTTTTTTATAAACCAGCGATCGATCGCCAATTATGTGGCGATCGATCGCTTAGAGGCAGTAGGCTATGCACGGGCTTGGCGATCGATCGCCTAGAGGCAGTAAGCTAATACAGGGGGTTGGCGATCGATCGCCACAAAAATGGCGATCGATTGCCAATGTCCAATGGTCAGAAAAAGAGCCGTTCAACGGCTTTTTTTAAAAAAAAACTTTTTTTTGGTTGTTATATATGTGTGTGTTGAGGAAACATTTTATCCTCTTAATCTCTAAGCTCTATATACTTGAGACGCTATACTCTCAATTTATTTACAAGAAGAAAGAAGTTTGTTTTACGTTTGCCAAGACAAGCACAAGCAACAAAGCCAACACTCCTCCTAGCAAATATTTGGTAACTTTTATATTTGTTGCATTAGATAATTGTAGTCTATATACATAATGGCCGATTCATCTTATAATGTGAATTATGATGATGACATCGATCAATTCCAAGAAAATGAAGAAAGCACACCAAATATTCAATCATCAAGTAGAAGAACTTCAAAAAAAAGAACTAGCAATGTATGTCAACTCTTCGATGTAGAAAATGTTGAGGGAAATGGATCAAGGGCAGTCGTAAAAAATGTAAAAAAGATTATCCATATGCTTCTTCTGGTGGTACATGTCATTTACTAAGACACATGACTAAACATGAAAGAGAACCAACTGATGGTAACCAAACTACTCTTTCACAATTCGGTACTGGTAGTAGTAGTTCAAGTTTAGGTATTTTCACTTACAATATTGAAAGAGATAGGAGAGAATTAGCTAAATACATCGTATGGGCGGAGAAACCTTTTTCAATGGGGGCGGATGCCAAATTCACTAATTATATTCATTTAGGTTTGCAATCTCAACATAAACGATTTTCAAGGAATACTATTAAATCGGATGCATTCACAAATTTTAATGAATATAAAGCAAATTTAATTACTTACTTAGGTAATCTTTCATCGAAAGTAGGACTAACAAGTGATATGTGGACAACTTATCTTGGCAATGCATCATATCTCTGTGTTACAGGACATTGGATTGACGATAACTGGGTTTTACATAAAAAAAATTTAGGTTTCACCAAAATTGATTGGCCTCATACGGGTGGAGTTATTTCCAATGCCATTATGCAAGTTACTAATGAATATAATATTAGTAATAAAATCTTCTCTATTTCATTTGATAATGCAACTAATAATACTGCTGCAATTACTATATTAAAAACTTATTTGAAACCAATTTTAAATGGTGATCTTTTTCATATTCGTTGTGCATGTCATATTTTAAATTTGTGTGTGCAAGATGGATTGAAACCAGTTGAGCTTTCATTTAGAAAAATAAAGACTACTCTAAGCATTTATTCTGCCTCACCCATATCTTTCATCTCAAAGTTAGAAGACAACCATTTCTTAATGGTATTCCGATACTCGTCATTTCCAGCTAGTAGTATGACATCAACATAAATGGATAAATCACAAAACTTTTCTTGGATCGTTTCACATATACACAATGGTCTTCATCTCACGATGAAGTATTATGAGATTACTACATATGAAACCTCAAGTACCATTGCTCAGAAGACTGTTTAAGGCCATAAATTGATATTTTCAATTTACACACTTTGTTTTCTTGACACAGAAGCATGAAACCTACAAGTTGTTCCATGTAGATTTTTTCTTCCAATTCTCCATTGAGAAAAGCAGTCTTAACGTCATTTGATAATTCTAAGTCCATGTTAGCTACTGTGGCTAGACGTAGGTGAATTGAGGCAAATCTACTACAGACGATACAATTTCTTCATAGTCTATACCCTATTGTTGAGTATATTCTTTCGCCACTTAGCGAACTTTATACCTCTCGATAGACCCATGCACCTTTCTTTTAATCTAGAGAATCCATTTATCCCAATAGCCTTGCGTCCATAGAAGATCAACTAGTTGCCAGACTTGATTGGTTTTCATCGACTTCATTTCTTCTTCCATCGCTTTCTTCCGTTAATTCTTTGCGGGATAAGCTAAAGCCTCTTTTACGAATTTTGGTTACTCTTCATTCTTTGGAAATATCACAAATGCGTAGGACAGAACCTCATTCACAGTCATGTGCTCTTCCTCATTTTCTGGAGAAAATAAGAATGCATGCCTTCAATGTCATAGGGACGTTTAAGCACAATCTTCCTAGTACTTTTCCGACATTGTGATTCATTGATTGAAGCATTCCCACTTGGAGCACTCCCACGTAACCTTTCTGAATTTACACATACTGAACTCACTAATGCATTATATGACATGATAAATGAGTATCAAATGTTGTATGAGTCCTTCGAGAAAGCCCCATCGAACAACAGGACATCAAACTTGATTGTGAACAATCAAGGGAGCTGGAATGCCTAAGGGAAAAAGTAAGTCTGCTCGAGAAAGAAAATGACGAAGCTAAATGTGCACACCAGAAACTTATCAAGTTGGTTCGCACATGGAACACCTCAACTGGTAGAAAATATGAAATACTTGAGTCGATACGGCTTGCTGGTGATCTCGCCGGTATAGACTATATCAACAATGATAATAATGCATCTGGCGTTAGAACTCAACTGTGTCTGGAGAAAAGCAAGTTTCGAACAGTGAACTTTGTTAGATCCAGCACAATATATGAACCAAGTGAATTGGTTAAGGAACATGTCAAGCCAACACTCATTAAGGAACGGGTATCACATAAATGTATTGGTTATGATGAGCCAGTAGAGAAGGCTAGACCAGTGCAGAAGTTCAAAAATGGACATAAGTCTACTGGTCAATCAACTCGAGAGGTGAAACCTAACTGGTATTATAATTGTATGCCTGTCCAGAAGATATATATGCTTCCCAACAGGAACCAAAAACAAAAGCTACATGCATACACTCCTATCACACGCAACACCCTAGAACACCATCACCATTTGTAGCACACACATTTCAGGACACGCACAGACCCAAAAGGTTCAGGGCTATCCATGTGTGGGTCCGAAAGGACTAATCCTCTCTGGATCCAAGTAGGATTGGGTGCCAATATATTCATCACTTTAATTGCAGAGATCTAGAATCCAGCAAGTTCAAAGCTCGGAGTGGTTTCTGGACAGTGGATATTCTAGACATATGACGAGAAGTGCTTGTCTGCTATCTGAATTAGTAGACACCAATGGACCAAGAATAACTTTTGGTGAACGCGAAATGTAGAACCGTGGGTAAGTGTAAGATTATCCATGGTAACATTGTTATTATATATATATTGTTAGTTGATAATCTATGCTATAACCTGATTAGCATTAGTCAACTATGTGACAATGGTCACTCAGTAGAATTCAACCAGTACACATGCAAAATTAGATTTGCCGATGATAGTACACTGTTTGTAGGTAAAAGGCTTGAAAACACTTACAAGATTGACTAGAATTTTGATCAGCCTGCCTCACCTACGTGTTTTGCTACCTTGAATAGTTCCAAATTGGCTTTGGCACAAGCGCTTGAGTCACTTAAAATTTTAAAATATTGCTAGTCTGCGTAAGCTTGATTTAGTTGATGGACTTCCCCAGATAGAGTTCTCAAAAGACAAGATATGTTCAGCATGTCAGCTTGGTAAGCAGATCAGATCTACCTTTAAGAACATATGGAGTAAATCTTCCTATCGGTGCCTAGAGTTGCTGCACATGGATGTTTTTGGTCCTATACCAGTGACAGCTCTAGGGGAAATGAAGTATACCTTGGTGTTAATAGATGATTACTCTCGTTTTACGTGGGTCTTGTTATAAGTGGCAAAGATCAGGCTACTCAAAAGCTGATCAAACTACTGAAAAGACTACAAAATGAGAAATTGTGTGGGATAGATAGAATTCGTTGTGATAAGGGTACTGAGTTTACTAATCAGTCACTCGAATCATATCTAGATGGCCTTGGTATTAAACACGAATGCTGCTAGAACCCCACAACAAAATGGAGTTGCTGAGCGTAGGAACCGCACTTTGAAAGAAGCTGCGCGAACTATGCTTGCAGAGTCAGAAATCTTACAGAGATTTTGGGCAGAAGCAGCTAATACAGCTTGCTATACATAGAACAAATATATGATTAATAAACGAGCAAACAAAACACCGTGGAATGTCAGTAAGCCAAATATTTCTTATTTCCATGTGTTTGGTTGCAAATGTTTTATTCACAACAATGAAAAGACTCATCTCACTGCTTTTGATGCTAAATCTGATGCTGAAATATTTCTTGGCTACTCTGTTGTTATAAGATGTTCAGAGTATTTAACAATAGAACTTACAGTAGAAGAATCTATTCACATTAAATTTGATGAATCTTTTGATAATATATCTAAACTGCAAATCAATAATCTGAGTAACCGATTAGAAAATACTCATATTGATGATAATTATGATGATGAGTTGGATTACATAAGTAAGGCCAACTGCATCTTAGAGCCAGAAGTCCTAGAAGCACAAGCAGAGGTACCTACTGGTCCACAAGGGCTGAACCCTGCTGTCGAGGACACTACTGTATATACCCCTGCTGCAGTAGAGATAGCAAAAATCAACGATGAATCAATACAGTCTATTGAGCTACCAACTCAAATTCATACCAATGAAGAAACAAATCCTCTTGGACCTCCGCTCCAGTGGAAGAAGGATCATGCACCCTGGCATGTCATAGGTAACCCTACTGATCCTCTACGCATCGAGGACAGATGATTAACAAATTTCTTCATGCTGCATTCATCTCTCATATAGAACCCAAGAAGATAGATGATCCTATTTTAGATCCAAGCTGGATAGAAGCTATGCAAGAAGAACTTAATCAGTTCGAGAGGAACAAAGTATGTCACTTAGTACCACGTCCACCGCATCACACTGTCATAGGTACCAAATGGGTATTTAGAAATAAATTGGATGAGAATGGCATTGTAATTAGGAATAAAGCAAGATTAGTTGCACATGGATACATTCTAGGAAGAAGGCATCGACTTCGATGAAACTTTTTCCCCTGTAGCCCGATTAGAAGCCATTCGTATATTTCTTGCATTCGCTGCATTCAAAGACTTTAAAGTCTATCAGCTTGACGTTAAGAATGCTTTTCTTAATGGAAAACTCCAGGAATAAGTTTATGTTGAACAGCCACCTGGGTTTGAAAGCCATCAGCAGCCTTCCTCTGTTATAAATTGAACAAAGCTTTGTATGGTTTGGAGCAAGCTCCCCAAGCATGGTATGAAACTCTATCAAAATACTTAACTGAGCATGTACCATTGGCACGGTGGACAAGATCATTTTTAAATTCACAAAGGGTGACCATACCCTACTAGTTCAGATTTATGTTGATGATATTATTTTTTGTAGTACTAACCCCAAGCTTTGCGTGAGATTTTCCAAAATCATGCAGGATCAGTTCAGATGAGCATGTTGGGAGAATTATCGTTTTTCCTAGAATTGCAAGTCAAGCAGTCTAATGAAGGAATCCTGGTCAACCAGTCGAAGTATACCAAAGAGCTATTAAAGAAATACGGAATGAGCACTAGTTTAGCAGCAGCCACTCCTATGAGCTAAGGAAGAATGGGAGACGCTGAAGCGTTGTGCTTAGAACTTCCAGAACATATCTTGTGTTACTTACTTTCTGCACATTATCATTCAGTTATTTAATCTCACAAGTTCAGCAGACGTCTTCCGCACTATTACTAGTGTCTGCTGACTTGTTCATCAACTGAGAACCTACTGCAGTACTTAACAGTCAGCTGTAAGAAAGAATAAACGAAATTGAGTCTAGTGTTTATTCAAACCCCATTTCTAAACAATAATCCGATCCTAACTTAAGTTGCACTGTTACCATCAGCTATATCTTTTGGTAAAATGTCAAGCGCTTGATCCTACACTATTTAAAATATTTTATATCTTAAAAACCCTCATAATTATTATTTACACTAACATACTCGTTCTAATACTTTTATACCAAATATTAGAAGATTTTTATGAACAGATCTTCAGTCATATGATTAGTTTGAATTATATTTTAAATGTGTAGGGTTATATTTATTCCAAATATTTTAAAATAAAAAGTTGTAGAATTTACATTTTATTTTTATTTTAAATCTGATGTTAGTTTCCATTGTGTGTTGTCACACATATAAAAGTTAGTTTTCAATAATTAAAAATAAATAATGAAAATAATTTCCACTAATAATAAATAAAGAATTAAATGATTATCACTTGGAATCAAGTAATCAAATTTTATCAGGAAAATATTTTCTGGAATTTTTATTTATGATAAAGTAAAATTTTGGCCAATGATTAGATACTAAGACATTTTATTTAATATAATTAGATTACTAAGTTTAATATGTGAAGTTTTTATGTACTCGTTTTGAAATATATGTTCATTCAACATATTTATTATTGAGAGTTGGTCCTTGAATCAAGTTGTTCAAAATTATTTAGGATAAAATTTGGATTAAGAAATTTAATTCGGATATTGCAAATTATCGATTTTATTAATTTTGATTTTTCCACTACTATTTAAAATTATTTTTTTGATTAATTCGATTTTCAAAATTATCCCAAAGTTTCCTTGACGCTGTCTTGAGAGCGCAACAATACAAGCCTCCAGTGTTCTCGAGGACAACAATTGTGTGCCCTTAAGAGCACAACAATACTTGTGCCCCGTGCCTTTGATGACGCAACAATACAAGCCTTGGTGCGCTCCAGGACAACGACAACACTCAACTGACTTATGTGTGAAACATGCTGCTACCGGCTTTGAATTGTGTGTACCTGTTCACATGCCCTACATTAATGTACAGCCCAAGGCTTTGTCATTTGCTAGGATAGGATGTAATAAATCTGTAAACTTTTCAGTGCTGCCAGAAGTTTCTTTTTTCGATATAAGATATTGGATTGGGATTTCTATTCGTGGTTACCGAGATACGTTCCGATGTGGATTTCCTAGTAGGAAAGATCTTGGAACCTTCAACCCAAAAACAAGAACAATGAGATGAGAGACATCAGAGGTTTATCCGACGAAGCTTCGTCTTACGCTTAAATCAGAAATTGTAAAAACAACAAAAATATTCAGATTGAAATTTAAGTGAAGGGCAGTAAATGATGTGAAGTTTAGCAATATCTGTTGCACAGTTTCACTCAAATGGTTGAGATTTCTCTCTATCCCCACTCACAAATCATTAGAAAAGGGTGGAAGTGCTTTCCGGTGTAGTAGAAATCACAAAGTGATTAAATATAAAACAGAAGTGATATGAACTCTCAAAATATATTATAAATAATTAAGGTGTGAGACAAATTTAATATTTACAGCTCAACCATAGGAGCTAATCGAAAATCGCGGGAAGACTTCATTCAATAATAGGCCTCTATTCATTGTTATTTGACCATATATTTTTTCGGGTTTGAGCCCCACTAATCCTCGTATTATAAATTTTGCTTACAAAAGAACATGTTAAATGATCTCAATGATTCCTTTGTTCAATTATTACGAATACTGTTATCAGGGATTTACATTTTGAATAACTAACGACCATAGCTTTATCTTATGGGTCATCAAGTGGGTTTTCTTTTAAAAATAATTAATTTTTTTTTCTTTCAAGAATACGTCGAAATGTGAGATGTTGCAAATATGCCTCAAACCACTATCGGAGAGGACGACTGTAAGACATTGAGTAGCCGCTTCACGGTGGAGCGGCTACTCGTCATTGAGTAGCCGCTTCACGGTGAAACGGCTACTCAATCATGAGTAGCCGCCCCACCGACTCATTAGTGAGTAGCCGCCCGCTGGTGAAGCGGCTGCTCATCAGTACCACCCGTGTATTGGTTCGTGTATTGGTTGGTCGTGTATTGGTTGGTTGGTTGGTTGTTGCGTACCCAGTTACGTCTCTTCACCCACTCCATTACGTCTCTTCACCCACCATGCCCGTGTTTTGGTTGATTGTCGCATACCACATTACGTCTCTTCCAATCTCCTGTATATCTCTTTTCACAGTCAACTTATACGTCCATTCCCACCTTCTTCTTCTGTGTATCTGTTCTTACAATTTTCGTTTGTTTATGTATGCATAAATTTTCATCTATAATATTATATTTTTACCGACAAAAATTAATCATATTATATATAAAATATTTTACACCCGTGGACCTTTACGAAAATTAGTATTCGAAAGATGTATAAATAATACGAAGATAAAATGTTTTCGCCACACAATTCTTCAAACAAATTTCCTCTTCCTTCCTTTTCTTCTCTTCAATTTTTTCGGTGCGTCAAAAGTGTGAATCAAAATATTTCTTAGTTTGTTCAAAATGGATTCAATTTCCATGCTGCTATATTTTGGTGGTAATACTATTATTGGAAACAGATCGGTTGAATATAGCATTCCACCAGTCAGACCGATTAGAATTTCTCATTCTATTATTTTATTTGATTTTATTCAACTAGCATATAGAAAGTTAAACATCGACCCAACGATGTTTAATATCAAATTGTCAACCAAATATGCTCATGGAGAAATCTTCTTGGAATGAAATACCAATCAATATTATAGATGATGATGTTCTACAATTTATAATGGAATGTCCCAATATGCAGATGCTGCATTTGTACGTCGATATAGAGGCAAGTAATCATGATTTTGGTCTTGAAGGGCCAGAATCAAATCTTCCATATGTCACTGAAGGATTGAGCAATATGGTGGACCATGATCAACCTTTTACTTCAAGCGGTCGAGATGTTGAGCAACAAAATTATCCTTATTTCGAGCATGGAAGTGGACATTAGGATCAATATATAACCGACTCTTCTGAAAAAAATCCTACATATTGGCCAAACACATCAGAAGTTTGGGGATTACGAGAAGAAATTACACCAATTCATGATGTATTTGATCCTGATGTTGGTGGTTCGGAGCATACAATTATGTTAGCAGCAACTGATGGGCCAGCCACACATGATGTACACGGAGATAGTCATCGAGATGTTTACATGAGTGATAGTGAACCCGATAATTCATCGAGTGATTCTGGAGAACACGGTAATGAGGCTGATGAGATGCATCATGAAGACGATGATAATGTCCATGCATTTCCCGGTGAAGAGACAACATCCAACGAACCACCTTATGGTCGGAGACATATGCAAGACGCACCATTTTTTCCAAGCACGATTGAAATGCCACCATTTTTAATGTGGTCAACGAAGAGCAGGTTCCTGATTCGTTTGATGTACCTTCTGGATCGCGAACTCGATATTGCAACCCGGAGGTAGGAGAGCTGTCCGTGAACATGATTTTTAAGGATAAGAAAGATTTGATTGCATCTGTGAAAGATTACTCTGTTAGAGTTGTCAGGCGTGAGTATTGTGTTGTGGATAGCACACGTACTCTATGGAAATTACGGTGCAAAAAGATTTCTCCTGCCGTAAGGTGTAAATGGGGTCTTCGAGCGTCTTTGAAGCCCAAAATGGATTTATGGAAATTAACGAAGTATGGTGGTCCGCATACATGTATTTCGAGTAATGTTGGTATAGACCACCACAACTCGGACAGTAATATGGTGGCAAATGCATTGTTGGGGATTGTACGATGTGGTCCTTCGTATGAGATTAAGTATGTACGTGAGAATGTAAAAGATAAATATGGCTATGATATCTCGTATTCGAAGGCATGGAGAAGTTTGCAACGTGCGGTGGAAAATGTTTACGGTACATGGGAGAGCTCCGTGCGTCTACTTTCAAAATACATGGGTGCGTTGTCAAAGTATAATACTGGAACAATTGTGGAGTGGAGGCATTTAAGATCTAACAATCGAGCGGTGAATACATTGAATTATGTATTTTGGGCTTTCAAGCCATGCATAGATGGGTTTCAACACTGTCGCAAAATCATTAGTGTTGATGGTACTCATTTGTACACCAAGTATAAGCATAAAATATTGATCGCCGTCACTCTGGATGCCAACAATCAGATATTACCGTTAGCGTTCGGGATTGTTGATGAAGAAACATACGACTCATGGAAATGGTTCTTAGAGAATATCGGTCGACATGTTATACGTGGTGTAACCGATGTATGTCTTATTTCAGATAGGCATAAGGGAATTGTGCGCACAATTGAGGATCTACCACTTTTTCAACCTCCTAATGGTGTGCACCGTTTCTGTCTAAGATATGTGTGCTCCAATTTTAATTCAAAGTTTAAAAATATCCATTTGAAAGATCTATGCTGGGAAGCAGGCACACAACATCAGAATTGTAAGTTTGATGCCACAATGGAGGCAATCAAAAATAAAAATATTCTGGCATATAGATATTTGGCAAGAATTTCAAAGGAGAAATGGACTTTAGCCCACGATGGAAGTTGGCGGCGTGGGGTAATGACCACTCGACGGGCCAGCAGTGTCAAAACCACCAGATGGGCCAGCAGGAGAAAAACCACCAGATGGGCTAGCAGGAGAAAAACCACAGTGCCATGCGCAAATCCAACAGATGGGTGGAAACCAATCCCATGTACGCGAGGCGATATAACCCTTACAGTGATTCTCTCGTACCACTGCATGTAGTCATCGTCTGTTGAGTTTGACCTACCACATGGTTCACCAGTGGAGACATTTCTTAGCCTCCTACGCCACGTCCGAAGATGTATTTTGTGAAATTTGGCCCATATTACGATGACCAGTTCGGGTGACATCATGTAGCTCATTATCGTCAAGTACAGGTGATGGAATTGACTGGCATATATTGAACTGTCGCATCACCCGGCTAAGACGATGAATTTCCACTATTTGGAAGCAGATAAGAGGGCAAACGCTTCTCCAAATATCATTATTATAGGTAGTAATAATGGAGTTAACATCAGCGGCCTCTGTGTCATACACGATCCAGTTAAACTGCACATTGTTAAAATTAAAAAAATGGGTCAATCAATATATTGAAATCATCATAAATTTTCAAAAATCAATTACATAATTTAAGTTTACCTCGTCATTACTCATTTGATCGAGAGAATGTCGTATAATTTTGACCGAATGTGTTGCTATATGGGTGTGACGAAACAAAGTGTTCCACCTATTATAAAAAATATTAAATATTGTAATGTTTTATCATTTTAATATTAGTATACAATAACAATAATTAATTATTACTGTGCACCGTAGGGAGCAACAGGAACATTCTCAGGGACAACCAAAGTTTTTAACTGTCGGTCAGGGTTCAAACATTTTATCCTACTCCATGCCCAAATCTGCCAATAAACATAAAAAATATTTTAAAATAATAAACTGATAAGATATTATTAGTGAGAGAAAAATATTACATATACCTGCAAAAGATACAAAGGGCCAGTGATAGTGCATTTTCCTATGGTTGATGCATTGCACATTTCACGGTATAAGTAAGCCAATACCGCACTGCCCCAACTATATGTGCTTACCTCTTCCAAATCTTCAAGTAGCTGCAAATACATGAGTTTTACAGCGCTACTATTATAATCTGGAAGCAAAATTCCACCTATAATCATCAAAGCTATACACCGAGTGTACTTTATTACATCCATCTCTGAGCTCATATCAGAGATAGGATTAGCTCGGCAGTGATAGTCTAGAGCGGTCATTCTTAGGTGACCGCCTTTAAATTTTGCTTCGGTAGGCTCAAATCCCAGTAACTCAATACATGTTTCTTGCCATTCTTTCACACGTCGTGAATCATCTACCCCACTTACTGGTTCACCATCAACTTTCAGACCCCAAATTATTGAAATATCTTGTAAAGTAATGGTAGCCTCACCAAATCTAAAATGAAATGTATGGGTCTCAGGCCGCCATCGTTCAACAAGAGCGGTAATCAAATGATTATCGTACATACAATAGCCAGATTGTAATACACCGTAAAATCCCATATCAATGATATGCCTCCAAACACGATCGTGTATCACTTTCTCATTATACAACCCCCAGATAAGGTTATCTGTACGCTTCACTTTTAAAATACTATCAATATTCTTGGAACAAACAGCACTCGAGATATGCGTAGATTGTAGATATAATACAGTTGAATCTTCGGACCTCGATTTAACGCCATCCTAAAAATAATAAAAAAATTAACACATATATCAACCATTTAAAATATTAATAAAAATTTATTATACGTACATGTTTAAAAAAAATAATGAACAACCATTTAAAATATTAATAAAAATTTATTATACGTACATATTTAAAAAAAATAATGAACTTTTTGATGAGAGAAACCATATATAAGATTTTTAATAATGAGCTTTTTAAAGACAGAAAAATAATAAAAACAATATGAATAATATATAAGATTTTCAATAATTAACTCACCTTTAATGTAGGTGGATGAATAGAGAATAATGGATTATTGAAGAGAGAAACGAAAGCTCTGAATTTAGGTGGATGAACAGAGACTAATGGATTATTGAAGAGAGAAACGAAAGGTCTGAATTGCAGATAAGAAGAAAGAAAAGTTTTTAAGGTATAGAATATTTTGAGAATGGATATGAATTTATAGATGGATTTCATTGGTATCACTTAATGGAGTAGGTATCAATTAAATAATGTAGGTGTGATTGGTATGTAGTAGGTATCAATTAAATGGAGTAAGGTGGGTTTGGATTGGTATGGAGTATGTATCAATTAAATGGGTTTGTATGGATAATAGCCGCCTACAGTACCGAACATGAAGTAGCCGCCTACTTAGAAAGCGGCTACTCCATGTTGAGTAGCCGCCTCCTAAGTGGGCGGCTACTCAACATTGAGTAACCACCCTTCGAAACAGCGGTTTAAAGTACTTTTGTAATCTTTTATATTTTGATGTATTTTTGAAATATAATTTTTTTTCCAAATTATTTTTTTAAAAAAACCTCATCAAGTGTGTTCGGTCGAATTTTGATAAGAATTCGAATGAAACTAAATTTGTCGCTTTCACCTAATAACAAAACAAACAACACCATGAATTATTAAAAACCACATCAAACCTATATTTTTACGTGGTTCGGTTTGGATAATTGATTTTAAACTTTGAATTTTTCGGAATTACAATAACAACTAAGCCTTTAATCCCAATAAATTGAGGTATACTACATGAACAATAGAGAGAATCATGTCGGGTCAGACACGTGCGTTAGTCTTCTCCAAATGCTTCTATCGGTCAAATTATCCTCATTAATCCACTTGAACTCAAAGTCTCTGTGCATAACTTCTAGTCATGTCTTCTTTGATAGTCTTCTCACTCTCGTGAAATGGCCGAAAGACTCCACTCTATGCACATGCAAAATTTTGAAATAAATTTTTTTAGAATTAATTTATAGAAATTTTATTTTTTAGGCTGACCATCTGAATCGTATTAGTCTTCTAACCTCACCTAATTCGGACAGTCTCAGGAAAACGAACGTCTTAAATTAGAGAGTCAATGAACTTTTTTTTTAAAAAGGAAAAGTTAAAGTACTGAATGGTGTTTGGTTTTGAAATGGGTTGGTATTTGAGTTTTTATGTGGGTTTGTTTTTGGGTATGTGTTGTATGTGGTTGGGGTATGATTTTTGAGGTGTTTCATGTGGGTTTTGGTGAGTTATGATGGTATTTGAGTTGTTGGAGTGTTTGAGTTTGAAGTGTTTGTGGTAGACCTTGGAAAATGCTCAAAAATGGTGAAGAATCGCGCACACAGCAGGTGGCGATCGATCGCTACAAATGCAGTAATAGATCGCCGAAGGCCAGTGGCGAAATATGTTGCAGGCGATCGATGCCATATATGGCGCGATCGATCGCCGTGAGCCAGTGTGGTCTGGCGATCGATCGCTGCATCGAGCGATCGATCGGTAAGGCTCGCGATCGATCGCCTCGATGCAGCGATCGATCGCCAGCTGCTTAAAAGTGGGAAATGATGTTTTTGTTGAATTTTTGGTATTTGGACTCTAATTGGCTTCTAATATTGATTTGTATGGTTGTGTAGAACCATCCCAGGTACCAACAACTTCAAGGAGATAAAGTTCATCAACTTCTCCACTTTTGAGACTAAGGTACGTAAGAGACGTACGGGCATCGGACGGTTAAAACACACTCCTATACTATGACTATGCAATGATTGCATAAGTATTTATGTAGGTTGATGATGTTAATGATAAGTAAGTGTACGATGATGATTATGATAAGTAAAGATACGATGATGTTTATGATAAGTGAGGATGATGTTTATGATGAGTAAGGATGTTATGATGTTTATGATGTATGTTAAACTATGTTATTAGAAATGGTAGAGTGTTCCGGTGGTTGTTATGGGCAAGCGAGGAAGGTACTTACCGCTGACATAGCTAGCGAGGAGATATATCCGCTATCAAGGAGTAGCGAGGGATATCACAGTACCGCTATATGTCGAGCGAGGGGTCCAATTGTGCCGCTGACATAACAGGACCAGAACAGTCACATTTCTAATTAACATTGTTGATTATGGGCATATAAGTGAAGTACAATTTTAATCATTTATGTCAAGAACTAATGATTACATGCATGAATATGAAACATGGACAACAAAAGTGGGTTAATGCGATTAACAAGGAAGTATATGTTAACGATTATTTCATGCATTTATTTATGCCATTATCTTATGATGTTAAGTAATGATGTACATGCTCATAATGGGTTGTCTCTGTAGGTACACTTTTGGACTGAAGGGCTAAGGGTCGGGTTGAGGCAGTGAGCTGCAAGGAGCACAAAAAGGAATAGGATTCAGGATGATAGTATCTACTCTAGGAGTAGTATAAACCTATAATGTTAGCATTCGTTTATGGGAATGTAACTAATAAGTTTTGAAATTTTATTTTTGGCCTATAATCCCGTTAGCTCATGTAACAACCGGAACCCTAAGATGTTATTAATGCATGTTTAGTCCATAATACGTTATTATAATCATGTTAAGGTAGGAAGACCCTACACAATAGCACACACACGTTCCGATTTTGAGATGTGCTGCTTGATTTAGGAGAAAATATGTCTTGTTCAAACTTTTGTATGTGTAAGTGAAATCTGAGCCATATATTTGAGTTGCAAACTAATTTGTTTCAAGTATCAAGTTTAACTCGACCTCGATTTTAATGCTTGCTCAAGGACGATCAAGTGATAAGTTTTGGGGAGTTGATAAGTGCCATTTTTGCACTTATATTTCTATATTTTTTCGTTATGTTTCATAATGATTCTTGGACAATATCACAAGTGTTTGTATACGTTTACATGTTTCAGGATTCTTTGTGAAAAATACGAGGACGTGAAGTAGATGAGCTAAAAAGATGGAAACAAGAAGAAAGTTGAAGAAAAGGGGAAAAACCGAAATACAAGACACATTTCTCCTCAAATTTCTTCATGTTCAGGGCATATTTGGAAATATGATCAACATAAGAGTTGTAGAACTTTATGCTATCTTCGCGTGGATAACTAATTCGTTTAATTCAGAGATCGTATGAGAAAGTTATGATCAAAATACTAAGCTATGATACATAAAGTGGAGCCGCGACGCAGGGTGAAAGTGGCGCCCCAGCGCCCAAAAAAAATCTAAAATCAGCAGATGTGCAGTATACTAGGCGCTAGGGCGCCTGCCTTCAAGAGCCTCAGTGCTTGTACTGACGCCAGGGCGCCCAAATGTGGCACCACAACGCCAGTCTGGGAGACAAAGGGCGGGCTTTTCGGACTTTTTAAGGCTGATTGATCAATGCTCGGAACTTGCAAAAGGAAGGAGACTTTTGGGATGATTTTGAGACCTAATCAGATTTCGAGGGAGGAAAAGTTATCTTGGAATTTGAAAAGAAGACCTTCCACTCTATATAATAATCATCCAATCTAGACATCAAAAAAATCTTTATATTATGGAATATCATGTAATATATATATCATCTTAACCTAGGAGTAGCCTCCATCTATCATCCTCCATCTTCCACCTTCATCATCATCCACCTTCATACCACACATATTCATCCTAGGTCTAGGAACAAGCCAACAAGATAATCGAGGAGCACGATCGAGATAGAAGCAATGGAAGGATAAAAAATCAACGAACGAAGTCGACTTGAGAGTTTGCTCTTACTTTTAAGCATTAGTTATAAATTATTATTGGATTTAATGTGTTTTGGATGATTGAGAAATATCTTAAACATCGTTTTTCCTTTAATATATTAATTAATGATTGAACTCCTACATCTTCCATGTTCATGTTTTATGTTCTTAATGCTTTTGGAGGCTTGGCCATCTTTGAATGATTCCAGTTATTATAATTGAGATCGAAAGATGATATTATAATACGATATAGTAATTCATGCCGTGTGTTTAAGATTGAGACCGAAAGATAAAATCACATACGAGTGATAACCTTAGGTTGTTTAATCTAATGTCAGTAGTTTTCATAAAGTTTCAATATCATGTTGTTAATTAAGTGAACGAAAGTTACTTGGTGCGATTTGATGTTAGGTTTAATATAGCTCGATAGATTATATTGAATGAATTCGGAAAACTCGTAACCTTAGAGATGGATGGATATTGAATCATAAAGAATAAAGAATTGTAAGGGAATTGCTTAGATGAATCATTATATTGATAATCTTTTCTAGTGGACTTTAAAAACTATGCCTAAAATACTAGTTTGTCATCTCGCAAAAATAGGGAACTATATCGAAATGGGAAAATATGCTAACGAGATTATACAACAAATAAAAAACTCAACAAATTAACAACTAAATATCAGGATAATTAGAACTAGTTTGCTTAGATGAATCATTATCTTGATAATCTTTTATTTTGATTTTCGATAATGATAATTATTATAATAAGTTTAGTTGAAATATTATTCATAGGATTTTTACACTCTATGGTAATGCTTCTTTCAGTATGATGAGGCGAAATTTTCGCCTTTAAATTCACTGCGCATGAAGTGAATTTCAATTAAAATATGAAGTGTTGCGGCTATTTAGGAATATAAACATTTTAAATTAGAGAGCCAATGAACATTATTTTTTTAATAAAAAAGTTAAGTATATACTTCGATATCACTCCAAACTCTAAGCATTTTATTTTCTGAAGAAAAATATAAGTTTTTTATATAAAAATAAGTTGATCTTTATTAAATATGTTTATTAATCTACATTATAATGTTTCTCCTAGTATGATGTTGTGAAATTTTAGCCTTTCTATTCTCAACGCATGATTTGAATTTTCATTTAAATACGAGGGATTCACATCATCTAATGATATAGATTAGACATGGAGGGAATACTTACCATTTTCATATGAGGTGTTGCGCCTTTCTAGAAATAGGAACATTTAAATTAGAGAGTCAATTTACTCTTTTTTTTATTTATTTATAAAAAAGTTAAGTATATACTTCAAATATCACTGCAAAATCTAGTTTATTTTCTAAAGAAAAATATAAGTTTTCTTTATATAAAAACCATTTGATCTTATTAAAAATACATTTGTTATTCTGTGTTATAATATTTCTCCCAATTATATGGTGAATCTCAACGCATGAAGTGAATTTTAGTTAAAATGAGGGATTCACATCATCTGATGATATTAGATGAAAACGGGAGAGAAGACTGCGGCTTTTTAGGAATATGAATATTTTTAATTAGAGAGTCAATGAACTCTTTTTTAGAAAAAAATAAGTATAAACTTCGAATATCACTGCAAAATCTAAGTTATTTATTTTTTTAAGAAAAAAAATAAGTCTTTTATATAAAAACCAGTTAACCTTTACTAAAGATACGTTTGTTAGTCTATATTATATTGTTTCTCCTGGTATGATTTGGTGAAGATTAGCCTTTAAATTCTCAAGTCTTTTATACAAACCAAGGACACATATCGATTCTTCCTCCTATAAATAGTGACAACTTCTCCAATCTCGCAAAAAAAATCTGAAAGACAAAGGAAAAGAACTCAGCGAGAATGGAGAGTAAATTTGGATTAAAATCACGCAAAAATATGATAATGGCACTAACAGTGGCCTTAGCATTTGCTGTTGTTTACACGCAGGTGCCGACGGCTGTTGCGCAGATAGGAAATCCAGCATGAACGCAGACGACAGCTGAAAATTTTCGTGATATTGCTACTGAGTGCTTCTTCTCGTCGATTCCATTGGCGAGGGCGACATCAGATTGCTGTGCTGCTGTTAAAAACCTTGACTCTATCTGCTCATGCAACCCTGTTGTCGTAAATTTAGTAGGACTGAATGAACTCGCTTCATTTCGGCACCTAATGGCTGATTCAAACTAGTATTCTTTAGCACAGGGATTGCAATGCATAGGTAAATTAATCATTGTTGTTGTATCTAATTAGGAGATGATTTCTCAACATACATCGTTCTCATGGTTTGCCGACATGGTCGCGGATGATGTCCGGGAGACTGTTTGTTGGGTTTGTGGCCCAATTGTAAGCCTCCAAATATTTTAGCCCATTAATCCTTAACCCTTATTTAAGCTAAACTAATTGCCCCCTTAACCCTAACCCTAAACCTAAGTCTGAGATTAGCGCCTACTTGATTCCAGAGAGAAAAAGGAACGAGTGCCTCCTTCTGTTTGAGATCAGACGTGCGCCTCTCATGTTTTTGTTCGCATCCTTCATTCTGGAAAAGCGATAGACGTGAGCACCATCTCCTTCACCACTCTTCACTCTCGTTTTTCTTCCTGCTCCTGTTTTGTGCATGGCCGAGTGGTTGCGTGGCTTTGTGCTGTGCGTTGGAGTGGCTGTGCGTTTCGCGTTTGAGTGGTGGTCGTTGGCTGTGTGTCCGGTGGTGGTTCTGGCCGTGGGCGTGAGAGAGTTCTGCCGTGTAGCCTTTCGACACCTTCCGGTCTTTGCCGAGGTTTCTCCGTGACGTAGATTGGGGAACAGCAGATCTGAGCCTGACTTGATATCCTTTTGATATTAGTATTATATTCGTATATTGTGTATTTGCATTTGTCTTTGTTTTGCAGGTATTCATGGCGATGCCAATGCGGATACCCTCCTAACAGTGGTATCAGAGCGGCTATCCGCGCCTGGTGGGTGAACAGCGACTCTCGGGCAGCGGCTGTTCGACGGTTCAGATTCTGCGCCAGTTCGGCTTTTCGGTGGAAAAACCCCAGAGCGTTGGCCTCTGGGTTGTAAGTGATTGGCTTGAACCCTAAAACTTTTACAGTTTTGTTGATCGTCTAGGTCATAGGTTCTGAGGCTTGCTTGCTGGTAGAAAACTAGGAATTTGTGTGATTCAGTGTTTTCTGTGTGTTGCAGTGTGGCTCACTGAAATTTTAAAATTGTCTAAAACGTTCAGTTTTTCATTATCTGTGCCTATTTGTGTGGTCCTACTTCTGCTGCTTACTTTGTGTAATTTGGTAGCCTGTGATTTAGTGTGCGTAATTTTGCTTGTGTGCAATGTCTTCTATATCTGGCTATAACATGGAACCATTTAATGGAAAATCTGATTTTTCTATTTGGCAACAGAAAATGAAAGGAATTTTAATTCAACAGAAAGTGTTTAAGGCTATAGGTGGTAATTATGCTGATGATATTACCCCTGCTAAAAAGGCTGAAGATGATGAATTTGCTTACTCTTCCATAATCTTGAATCTATCTGACTCCGTGCTTAGAAAGTGTGGTGAACTTAATTCTACTAAACTTCTTTGGGGAAAATTAGAAGAGCTTTATACGGAAACCTCTTTGCCTAGTAAATTGTTTTTACTTGAAAATTTTTTCAGATTCAAGCTTGACTTGCACAAAGATGTTGATGAGAACCTTGATGTGTTTACTAAATTGATTCAAGATATTAAGTTAACTGGAGATAGGAATATTGATGATTATACTCCTATTGTGCTTTTAAATGGTATTCCTGAGACATATAGTGATGTCAAATCTGCTATTAAGTATGGTAGAGATTCAATTACGCTTGACACTGTGATTAATGGTCTTAAGAGTAAAGAATTAGATTTAAAAGTGAACAAAGGTAGTAAGCAAAATTCAGGTGAAGTTATGCATGTTAGAGGCAGGTCTCAACATAGGTATAACAACAATCATAAATCTGATAATAATCATGGTAAGAACAAAAGGAAAAGCAAGACTAGGTCTAAGTCTAGGCCCAAGAACAGAAAGTGCTTTAACTGTGGTGATCCTAATCACTTTATTAAAGACTGTCCTAAAAAGAAAAACCAGAAATATCATGATAACAACCAATCTTATGAACAAGTGAATCATGCTTCTTCATCGTGTGAAAACTCGGGTGATGTCTTTATGGTGACTGATTTATGTGATTCTGTGAATTCTGTACATTCATCTACTGTGTGTGAAAATGAATGGCTAATTGATTCTGGATGCTCTTATCACATGTCACCTCTTAGAAATTTGTTTTCTAATTATAAAGAAGTTGAAAATGGTCCAGTTTCTATGGCTAATGAGAAACTTTGTAAAATTGCTGGCATTTGTGATGTTTACTTGAAATTTGATTCTGGTTATTCTGTGACTCTAAAGGATGTAAGACATGTTCCTGCTTTGTGCAATAATTTGATGTCTTGTGCTGCTTTAGAATCTGTTGGTCTTGAGGGTAAATGGGGAAATGGTATAATGAAAATCTTAAAAGGTTCTTTGGTAGTTTTCAAAGCTGAAAAGAAAAGAAACCTTTATGTTTGCAAAACTGAATCTGTGTATGATAATGTGAATTCTGTGACTGATGACTTGACTAATCCGTGGCATAGAAGATTAGGTCATATGAGTGCTAAAGGTCTAGAGATTTTGCATAAAAAGGGTTGTTTTGGTAAATACAAGTTGTCTTGCGTGTCTTTCTATGATTCTTGTGTTTATGGCAAACAATAAAGAGTTAAATTCCCGGTTTCCCCTTCCCCTAATGTGACTAAGAGTTCTGTGATTCTTGAGTACTTGCATGCTGATGTGTGAGGTCCCTTTAGTGTTCCTACACAAGGTGGTATAGATATTTCTTATCTGTGATTGATGACTTTTCTAGAAAAGTATGGGTTTTTTCTAATGAAAAATAAATCAGATGCTTTTGAAAAGTTTCAAAATTGGAAGATTTTAATTGAGAACCAAACTGGTAAAAAGATTAAGAAACTTAGGACTGATAATGGCTTGGAGTTCTGTAATTCTTTGTTTGACAATTTGTGCAATGAATCTGGGATTCAAAGGCACAAGATTGTTCCCTATACCCCTCAGCAAAATGGTGTTGCTGAGAGGATGAATAGGACTCTCCTTGAGAAAGTTAGAAGTATGCTTGCATCTTCTGGTCTCTCAAAGAAGTTTTGGGGTGAAGCTGTTGTGACAGCTGCTTACTTGATCAATAGATCTCCTTCTGTGCCTCTAAATGGTTTGTGTCCTGAATCTGTTTTTGTTGGTAAAGAACTTGATTTTTCTAATCTTAAAGTGTTTGGTTGTTCTGCTTTTGTGCATAGGAAATGTGATAAACTTGAACCTAGATCTACTAAGTGTGTCTTTCTAGGTTGTCCCGAAGGAGTTAAGGGATATAGACTATGGCTAAGAAGTGAACCTTGTTTTAAAAGTATTATAAGTAGGGATGTAATTTTCAACGAGTCTGAAATGCCTTGCTTGCTTCCTTCTGTGCCTGTTGATGAGTCTGAGTCCAGTGCTACTCCTAGCAAGGTGGAGCATTTTCCTGGTGTGCTTCCTGTTAATGATAACAATGTGCCTTTTGCTGAAAATCATGTGAACTTGCCTGTTAATGAACCTGAGATTCATGGAATGCTGAAAATCATGATATTGTTGTTGAACATGAACCTGTTGTGCATGATGAATTGGTTGTTAATGAACAAGAAGATTTGCATGATTATCAATTGACCTAAAGATAGGGCTAGGAGAAACATAAGACAACCTGCTAAGCTAAATGACTTCGACCTTGCTTCTTATGTGTTCAATGTGTTTGAATCAATTGATAATTGTGAACCTAAAACCTACAATGAAGCTTTGAAATCAGAAAATGCTAATGACTGGCTGTGTGCTATGAAAGAAGAAATGCATTCTTTGATTGTGAATCATACGTGGATTCTTGTTCCTAAACCTGTTAATTGCTCTGTTGTTGATTGCAAATGGTTGTTTAAGGTTAAGAATGAAAATGATTCTGTTAGGTTCAAAGCTAGGCTTGTAGCTAAATGTTTTACTCAAAAAGAAGGTGTAGACTTCACTGAAATTTTTGCTCCTGTTGTTAAGTTCACCACTGTGAGAATTATGCTTTCTCTTGTTGCTCAATTTAACTGGGAACTTATACAAATGGATGTAAAAACTGCTTTTTGCATGGTGACCTTGATGAAAAGATTTATATGAAGCAACCTGAAGGTTTTATTGATTCTAAAAACCCTGATAATGTGTGTTTGCTCAAGAAATCTTTGTATGGTCTAAAGCAATCCCCTAGGCAATGGAATAAGAAGTTTGATGAGTGCATGCTTTCCTTAAAATTTAAAGGAAGCTCCTATGACCATTGCTTGTATTTTAAGGATAAAGTCTCTGTGCCTATATTCCTGTTGATTTATGTGGATGATATCTTAATTGCTAGTCCCTGTTTGAAATCAACTGAGCATGTTAAGAAATGTCTAAGTGAAAAATTTGACATGAAATTCTTAGGAGATGCTGGTAGAATATTAGGTATGGATATTGTGAGAGATAGGAAGATGTCAACTATCTACTTGAACCAAACTTCTTATGTTGAAAAGATTTTGAAGAAATTCTCTATGTTTGATGCTAAGCCTGTTAATGTGACATTAGCTGCTCACTTTGTGTTGAGTAAAGATCAATTTCCTAAATCTGATTTTGACTTTGATTCTATGAAGAATGTGCCTTATTCAAATGCTATAGGATCTGTTATGTATTTGATGGTTAGTACTAGGCCTGATATAGCTTATGCTGTTAGTTGCTTAACAGAAAATCTACTACATCTTATGTGTTCACTTTGTGTGGTGCTTGCATTAGTTGGAAATCCCAGTTACAACATATAGTTGCTTTATCTACAACTGAATCTGAGTATGTTGCTGTAACTGAAGCTTTAAAAGAAGCTATCTGGTTAAAAGGATTGATTTCTGAAATTGGCTTGCTTGAAGGTGATGTAGTTGTGTTTTCTGATTCACAATCTGGAATACAATTGTGTAAGAATCCAGTTTTTCATGATAGAACTAAGCATATTGATGTTAGGTTTCATTACATTAGAGATGTTGTTGCCAAAGGTTTAGTTTATCTTGAGAAAATACCTTCTGAGTTTAATCCTGCTGACATGGGTACTAAATGTTTGCCCCTTAGTAAATTTCAATCATGTTTAAAAATTTTAAAATTTGATACTGGTGATTGATGCATGTTTAGTCCCTTGGTTAGTGTTTTATAACCTGCTGTGTGCTCGTTATAAAACTGTTACCCTGGTTACTTTCCCACTTTAACTTGATGTGTGCTTGTTATTGTTTTTCCTTGTCTTTACTTTGTGTTTTGACAGGAACTTGGTCCACACAATTACTTTGTGTATTGTGGGGACCATAAGGCGATGATGATGTCTGCTTGTATGTTTTCCCTACGTCTAACAAGAAACCGGTATTGGGCCAAGGTGGAGATTTGTTGGGTTTGTGGCCCAATTGTAAGCCTCCAAATATTTTAGCCCATTAATCCTTAACCCTTATTTAAGCTAAACTAATTGCCCCCTTAACCCTAACCCTAAACCTAAGTTTGAGATTAGCGCCTACTTGATTCCAGAGAGAAAAAGGAACGAGTGCCTCATTCTCTTTGAGATCAGACATGCGCCTCTCATGTTTTTGTTCGCCTCCTTCATTCTGGAAAAGCGATAGACGTGAGCACCATCTCCTTCACCACTCTTCACTCTCGTTTTTCTTCCTGCTCCTGTTTTGTGCGTGGCCGAGTGGTTGCGTGGCTTTGTGCTGTGCGTTGGAGTGGCTGTGCGTTTCGCGTTTGAGTGGTGGTCGTTGGCTGTGTGTCCGGTGGTGGTTCTGGCCGTGGGCGTGAGAGAGTTCTGCCGTGTAGCCTTTCGACACCTTCCGGTCTTTGCCGAGGTTTCTCCGTGACGTAGATTGGGGAACAGCAGATCTGAGCCTGACGATATCCTTTTGATATTAGTATTATATTCGTATATTGTGTATTTCCATTTGTCTTTGTTTTGTAGGTATTCATGGCGATGCCAAGGCGGATACCCTCCTAACACTGTTGTTCTAGTCGCATTGATATTACGCGGAATGGTAGAAAAAAATTAAACTTATTACATAATCTCGATAAATTATTAATGAAAAAAATCAAAAAATCAAAATGTTCCACAATAGCAGTTCCAGAAATTAAAAAATTAAAAATGCCTTACAATTTTTAAACATCATTCCTTTTTCCGCCCTAATATATGTATGATTTTGTTGCTATTTCAGCCGTTTTGCTCGATGAGAAAGAACCGTAAGTCATAAATCTCTTCTCTATCAATATCAATATACATCGTGGGGCTTAATTAATTAATTTCACTTTTGTAATTTTCAAGAGCTCTATTTCCATGCAGAAGATGCATTATTCAAGAAGGGAGAGGTGTGGAATTGGAACAAACGGACCGTGTATTATGCTATCTAGCCGAAGAAAACCATGCTCATTTATTCTGCAAGTGAGTGTTCTCTCTAAGCGTGTGGAAAGCTATCTACTCCTGGCTGAATCTTCGGATGGAGGGAGCTGCTAATCCTGTTGCCCACTTTGAGCATAATTTAGGCTCACGGGTTGCTGGAATCCAATCAAAATTATGGACGTCAATTTGGATTTGCTATCTGTGGTGTTTATGGCATAAAAGAAACAAGAGAATCTTCAATCGAGCAGAAGCAGAAGCTCGAGATGTGGTGGATAAAATTATTGTTCATTCTCGGTTGTGGATTAAAGCGAAGCATTGGTCTAACATCAAGTTTTCTCTTAATGATTGGTCTAGAAAACCGTTATTATGCCTTATATAATTATAACCTTAAAGGATTGGGATTAATTATCATGTTTGTAATAGGTTGAGTACCCATTGTCTCTCTTATATAATATTTTTACCTTTTTCAATTTTTTTTTTTGATGAATCTCTAATGATTGTCATCACCATATGGAGTATTATATGAATTCTTAGTCATCATATATGATTCGATCTTAATTTTGAGTAATTATTAAATTAATGTTTTTTTATGATGATTTTTTGATATATCGAATAATAACATAAATATAAATAACGTCAAATTCTTAGTAAATTGGAAATATAATAAAATAAATAGTTTTGAGTATTAATACAATGATAAAATTCATTAATATATAGAGACCTCGTATCATGGTTTTCCTGAGTGTTGATTCAAGACTTAAATAGTAAGAGCACTAAATTTATGACTAGATTATAAGTATAAAATTCATATGAGAATCAAAGGTACAAATGGAATAAAAGGTAATTAAAGTGGTTTTGACAACAATTAATTGGCTAGTTTTGATTTTGAGCTGTATATAGATTATTGATTTATATGTAGTGATTATATCAATAGACTCTTCATTTTTCTAAAGTAATTGATATTTATTATTTCAAAATGCATTTCCAAGTTTTTAGAGTGGTAATTTTGGAATCGATATGCTAATAAAACGAGCTTCGTTCCTTGTGCCATCTCCAAATTAGTTTTGATCACTTATTAGGGGCTGAGTCATGATTCCAAAATACTTAAGGCTGGTCAGGTTAGGTAGAGCTAAAAGGCTATCTTGATTTAGAGGATTTTGCTAAAAAACTAAAAGCAAGACTAAAAAAGTTTTTTGTTTGAAAATTTGCATGATGGTGAATCCCACCCTAATCCAACGGTGACTCAACCCCTGACACTTATGATGATACAATCCAAAATGCATCAGAAAGTGAACCAACATTCAGATGCAGTGCAAGGGAAGGGAGAAGAACCGCAAGACTAACAGATTATGTTTTTAGCAAATTAATCAGTGAATGTATTGCAAAAGTGGTTAGTTACAAGTAGTTAGCAACAGTCAGATAGTTAAAAAACAGTTGTGTGGCGCCCAAACGTCGCATGTAGACAGACAAAAAATGACGTCGTTTATATAAATTTTTGCATAATCTCCCCGTAATTGAACCTCTCAACAATACCACAGACATCATATACATATACACATACACAAACATGTATATACAAACGACGTCTCCCAAAAATAAATACGATCTTTTCACAGGCCTCAACACAAGATAATAAAATAGAATATATACATACAAGCCATATACAGATATATGGACCAGCTCACAATGAGACACAACCATTTCAAACATACTGTAACGTCATAACAGATGATTCCTACGAATCAACTGCCTCCAATTCTAATGTTTAGGCCTGACATCTGTTTCAACAGAAACAGCCCCCAGAATCGGTGAGCACACACCATCAATAATAACAGCTTAAACAGAAAGTAGACTATCAACAATATAACATGTTATAAGACAACAGAAATGCTCATTGAAATCAATAATAACAATATGAAGATGTCTTGACTGTTTCTGTAACTCAATTTCCCAGCATCAAATCAAGATCCATCAATCATCACCTCAACCATATCCCATCCGATATACAAATCGATACAGTGGCAACACCGAGTCAAATATACCACATCGTTGTTGGGATATGCCCTAAGGCAAGTCATAGATGATTGTTTAAGACATACAATGTTTATGATTTTATGAATGGCAATTCATTATTATATATTATTCGATTAACTGTACAATATGAATTAATATATATGTTAATGTCCTTAGAATAATATTATATTATTCTTAAAGATGTCCCTAGTCAAGTATTATCATGAATAGGGATAATAATAATACGTAGAGACTAATATGTGTTGATTGATGAATTGTTCATTGATATGAGATATCAAATCAACACATGGGTACATGTTAGAGAACGATGTACTGGACAGACCCACCATGAGAATGCAACATGGATAGTTATATGATCGTCATATGCAATTCTCATAGTGATAATAATATATGTAATCCTTACGACTTGTGATCATCAGAGATCCCAACATAAGGAGTTATGTATCTTGATATTGTCAAACGTTACCCGTAACAGGGTAAACTATAAAGGCGACTATTGGATACACTACGAATTATGTAGATGGATGTTGACTGATTGAGATAGGATTTGTCCCTCCTATATAACAGGAGATGTGTTTGGCCCTTGATCAAGTGAGAACTAAAAAGCATGGCCATGCTCGAATGAGTAGATATGAGATATCGAGCTTATTCGTTTATTCTAGTTCTACTTGGGGATCAAGAAATAAAGATTGAATATACGAGTATGACTATTCCATGACTCGTGTTCAATCTAAACACAAAGGACAAAGGGATTAAGTTACATGGTTAATATTATCACAAGTTCTAAAGGTTATGTCGAGTCATTGACATTCTTGTAATTTGGGTAGCCTTGATGTGTTGCTAGACACCGCTCTTTGCTTGTAACGTAAAATGAGATTTTATGTCACTGCCAACATTACAAGATCCTATCGGGTCGCACAAAAGATTAAATCGAGAAGGGAAATTAAATTCATGGGATGAATTAAATAATTAAGAGGAGTCTTAATTAATAATTATAAGGATTAAATTAAAATCATGGGCTTAAGCCCATGAGGCTTTATGAAAGCCTTTAATTAAATCATATATAATTTGATTAAATGGTGATTAAAAGGTTTAAGACTTTCATATCATAACCTAATAATCTAAGAAGCTCACGGCCGCACCACCTTGAAGTGCTCTCGGTTTTTTTCGTGATAGCCGTAGAGTGTTCTTGGTATTTTTGTGCCATCTTTTGATTGTGAATCAAGTGTGCTTATTGTTCCGATTTAAGAACTTGTCTAGCAACTTGTTCTTAAACTATCCCTTCACCCGATTTGATCGTGTGGATACCGTTGAGGCAAAACTTGACAAGTTTTGCTAGTGACTCGAAGGAGACGTTGGACGTGGTGCTGCTCCGTGGAATCTGCTCAAACACGCTACAAGGGTGAGACTTTTGTAAACCTTTATCCGATATGAATCCCTATGTATAGATCCGCGGTTATAGTAATCCAAAATTTATTATTCTGCTGCGTTCCATGCTTGTTGGATTACTTACAGTGGTATCAGAGCCGTGTACAAGGCTCATATCGGATTTATGTGGTTAAATAGTTTAATCATATTAGATTAATATTGCATGCTATTTAATACTGTATGAACATATATGATATGTTAATATTAAGTTTGTAAAATTATCATGAAATTATATTTGATATAATTGATGTTTGATGTATACGATACACGAAGCGAATTATCAAATTGATTGAGCAATGTTTCGGCCACCACCTTGCACAATTGACCCACGGCTTAGCCACATGAGGGCTAGGGTTTTTCGAACCCTTGGCTCGAGATGGCCTAGTCGTTGTGGCTCATGTTCGTGCATGGAGGTTTCGAGACATGGATGAGTTTTGAACTCTTTGGCTCTATAATGGTTCAAGCATGCATGGATAAGTGGCTTCACCACATGAGAGCTATGTTTTTCGAACCTTTGGCTCGAGATGGTTGAGCCACCACCGTGCATGACCTGACCATGATTCGTGGCTCAAGAATTCCGGCGTTTCGAACAAGATGGCTCGATGAAAACTCAAAGTGGTGCGTGGCGGCTAGGGTTTGGAACCCTAGTGCCGCCGCCGCTCGCTCAAGGCTCGGCCATGGGCTAGGGATTCGAACCCTAGGCCCATGCATGGTCCAGCCGTGTGGTTAGATGGGTCGGACCCATTTGGTTCATGTTTTGAATCGCAATAAGTTCGTGGCATGTGATGTCCCGAGCGTACGATATTTTTCAAAAATTATTTTACAGTTTTAATTAGAATTAAATTTTAAAATGTTTAGAATTTAATTAATTAAATGTTAAAGCATGTTTTATGTGTTGTTTGAGCATGGTGCATGGTTATAGCCCTTTGACCTATTAGATATGATTTGTGAATGTTTGTAATTTATAATACGACCTGCGTGTCGTGCCTTCTCTATTTTATTCTAAATGTTATCCCTCCCCTATGTTCCCCTCGAATGTGAATCGAGGTATTCTATATCTTGTAAATAGTATAGTTTAATTATTGATGGTGATCAATGAAGATGGAGCATCGTGTCGGGATGAGGAGGCCATTCACAAATTGGAGCCAAAGGAAGGTGCTTGTGAAGTTACCTTAGGTTGACTCTTAGGATTTTCTCATTGGCTTAAGAAAATCGTTAGTAGGGGCTATAACCATGTCACGTTTAATTATGTATGTTGATGCATGATTTATCTTATGTTTTAGATTGATAATTGTATTACACATATATGTAGATATGTATACAACTATATGTAGTGGACATATTTTAAATTATCAAACTAATCATGAGATCAATAAATCCGTCTAAAATATTAAGTTTTAGATGCCTTCCAAAATTAAAAGTACTCGTCAAAAACTTCGATTGTACATGTGTGGGTTTGCCAAAGCAAAGCACCGTGGCAATCTTAGTAAGGCGCGAAAGGATAAAAGTGATATCCGTTATACTTTAAATTGGGTACGACTTAACTAGGTTATCTCAATAGGATTGGGAACCTAGAGGCATGGGTTGGATAATAATTCATTTGATGAATTGAACAAAGTGTTGTTCGTCCAACTATCCAAGAATTATATGTGATGTAATTGACAAAGTGTTGTCTACCTAAATAACCGAGTCTTGGGCGATTAGCCAAAGCTAACTCAAGATTAGGCGAAATATGGATCTTGGCCCACTAAAGGTTTCGAGGGTTGATATTTTTTAAACAAAAAAGTGGGAGTATCATTTAATATAAGACCATGTTAAATGATTAAATCATAAACTTATTTTGCATATTTATATTGTAGATATCCATGGCAACTAACAACGTAACAAGCACTTTATCACTGCGATCGGTCCTTGAGAAGGACAAATTAAATGGGACAAATTTCCTAGACTGGCATAGGAACTTGAGGATAGTCCTCAAACAAGAAAAGAAACAATATGTCCTAGAGGAACCCTTACCTGCTGAGGAACCTCCCAACGGCTACAAGAGCCGATAAAGATGCTTACAAGAAGCATCAAAGTGACGCACTTGATGTTGGGTGCCTTATGCTTGCCACCATGAACTCTGAGCTTCAGAAGCAACATGAGGAAATGGAGGCGTTTGATATGATCGAGCACCTTAAGCAACTGTACCAACAACAAGCAAGACAAGAGAGGTATGACGTCTCTAAGGCGTTATTCCAGTGTAGAATGGTAGAAGGAAGTCTGGTTGGAACTCATGCACTCAAGATGATTGGGTATATTGAGAATCTTGAGATGCTGGGTTTTCCTTTGGACCAAGAGTTGGCCACTGACGTGATCTTGCAATCGTTGCCTGAAAGCTTCAGTCAATTTGTCTTAAATTACAATATGATTGAAATAGAAAAGACATACCACAGTTACTTGGCATGCTTAGAACTTTTGAAGCAAATAGCAAGAAGTCTAAACCTACAAATGTTCTTATTGTGAATAAGAGCAAAGGAAAGACTAAAGCTAAGAGCTTCAAGAAGAACAAGAAGGTCTTTGTTAAATCTAAGCCAAAGTCATCTGCACTGAAACCAAAGGGAGGGATAGTGAAGGAAGGGAACTGTTTCCATTGCGGTGAGACCTGCCATTGGAAAAGAAACTGCAAAGTATATCCGGAGGATCTAAAGAAAGGAAGTGTGACTTCCACTTCAGGTATTTTTGTTATAGAAGTCAATTTATCTACTTCTTCATCATGGGTATTAGATACTGGATGTGGATCTCACATTTGTGTAAATGTGCAGGACCTCAAAAAGAGTAGATTGTTGGCGAAAGGCGAAGTTGATCTCCGAGTTGGAAATGGAGCAAGAGTTGCTGCATTAGCTATAGGAGATTATTATTTATCTTTGCCTTCTGGTTTATCGTTGATTTTAAAAGACTGTTATTTTGTGCCATCCATTACCAAAAACATAATTTCTATTCTTGTTTAGACAAGTGTGGGTTTTCATTTATGATAAAGGACAACTGTTGTTCTATTTATTTAAATGATATGTTTTATGCTAGTGCACAAATGGTGAATGGTCTTTATTTATTAAATCTTGATATGCCTATCTATAACATAAATACTAAAAGGATTAAAAATAATGATTGTAATCCGACTTATCTCTGGCATTGTCGCTTGGGCCACATAAACGAGAACCGCATATCTAAACTTCATAAGGATGGAGTATTAGATTCATTTGATTTTGAGTCATATGAAACATGTGAATCTTGTTTAATGGGCAAGATGACTAAAGCCCCTTTCAAGGGACATGTTGAAAGGGCAAATGTTTTATTGGGACTAATACATAGTGATGTATGTGGACCAATAAGTACACAAGCTAGAGGTGGTTTTCAATACTTCGTTACATTTAAATGATGACCTCAGTAGATATGGGTATGTGTACCTAATGAAGCATAAGCATGAAACCTTTGAAAAGTTCAAAGATTTCAAGAATGAAGTACAAAACCAACTTGGCAAAAGTATCAAAATCCTTCGATCAGATCGAGGAGGTGAATACTTAAGCCAAGAGTTTCATGACTATCTATAGGAGTGTGGGATAGTCCCACAACTCACTCCTCCGTATACTCCACAATGGAATGGTGTATCCGAGAGGAGAAATCGAACCTTGTTAGACATGGTTAGATCAATGATGAGTCATGCAGATCTTCCGATATCGTTTTGGGGACACGCTCTAGAAACATTGATTTTCTTACTGAACCGTGTTCCATCTAAATCAGTGGAAAAGACACCATATGAGATATGGACTGGGAAGCGTCCTAGTATGTCTTTTATGAAGATTTGGGGTTGTGAGGCTTTCGTTAGACGTCACGCCACTAACAAACTTGGACCCAAATCTGATAAGTGTTTATTTGTGGGGTATCCTAAGGAAACTAAAGGATACTATTTCTATTATCCCACCGAGAACAAAGTAGTGGTTGCTTGGACTGGTGTATTTCTTGAAAGAGAATTATTTCTAGAAAAACCAGTGGGAGAAAAATAGAACTTAGTGAAGTTCAACCACAAGAAAACACTGAACCTGAGATTGAGATGGAAACAGAGCAGGCACCGCAAGCTGTTGTGGAGAAGTACCTGCTCAAGAGACACAAGCCCAGCGTAGGTCTGTAAGAGAACACCGGGAGCCACAGAGAATTGGATTTCTTGTGACTCAACAAGGTGACTTACTACTTATTGATGAGGATGAGCCGTCATCTTATCAACAAGGGCACTGATTCTGAGAAAATGGCAAGAGGCCATGAAATCTGAGATGGAATCCATGTATGCAAACCAAGTATGGACTTTGGTTGATCCACCTGAAGGGGTACGACCCATAGGGTGCAAACGGATTTTCAAGAAAAAGACCGATATGGATGGTAATGTACAAACCTATAAAGTCGGCTGGTTGCAAAAGGATTCAAAACAAATTCATGGTATTGACTATGATGAAACCTTTTCACCAGTGGCCATGGTTAAATCATAAGGATCTTACTTGCAATAGCTGCATTTCATGATTATGAAATCTGGCAGATGGATGTCAAAACAGCTTTCCTTAATGGAAATCTGCTCGAGGATGTGTACATGACACGCCCGAGGGTTTTGTCGATCCAAGGATGCTGTAAAGATATGCAAGCTACAACGATCCATTTATGGATTGAAGCAAGCTTCTCGGAGTTGGAATCTTCGTTTTGATGATGCAATCAAAGAGTTTGGTTTTATCAAAAACGTAGATGAACCTTGTGTCTACAAGAAGGTCAGTGGGAGCATAATCATTTTCCTAGTGTTGTATGTAGATGACATACTTCTCATTGGGAATGATATCCCTGCATTACAATCTGTAAAGATTTGGCTAGGGAACTGCTTTTCGATGAAAGACTTGGGAGAAGCCACCTATGTATTAGGAATATCAAGATCTATAGAGATAGATCAAGAAGGCTTCTCGGCCTAAGTCAAAGTACATACATAGACAAAGTGCTTAAAACGGTTTAGCATGCAAGAATCAAAGAAATGATTCGTGCCTATGACACATGTGTATATATCTCGAAGGAACAGTGTCCTTCAACAGTGTCCTCAACACCAGATGAGAGACAACGCATGAGTAAGATCCCATATGCGTCAGCTATTGGATCTATCATGTATGCCATGATATGTACTCGTCCCGATGTATCGTATGCTTTGAGCATGACGAGCAGATATCAAGTTGATCCAGGTGAAGGTCACTGGATTGCTGTCAAGAATATCCTGAAGTACTTGAGAAGGACTAAGGATACATTCTTGATTTATGGAGGTGAGGAAGAGCTCAATGTAATGGGTTACACTGATGCAAGCTTCCAAACTGACAAAATGATTTTCGATCGCAATCTGGATATGTGTATTGCCTAAATGGAGGTGCTGTGAGCTGGAAGAGTTCAAAGCAAGAAACAGTAGCGGATTCTACAAAGGAAGCTGAGTATATTGCTGCCTCGGATGCTGCAGCAAAGGAAGCTGTTTGATTAGGAAGTTCATTTCTGACTTGGAGTGATGCCTAGCATTAAAGATCCGATAGAACTCTATTGTGATAACAATGGAGCGATCGCCATTGGCCTAAGGAACCTAGATCTCACCAAAGATCCAAGCACATACTTCGGCGCTTTCGATTTCATTCGAGGAAATCGTTGAAAGGGGAGATGTTAAGATATGCAAAGTACCAACAGATGATAACGTATCTGACCCATTGACGAAGCCACTGTCACAGCAGAAGCATGATCGTCATACTAGATCTCTAGGCATTAGGTATATGTCTGAGTGGTCTTAGTGCAAGTGCGAGATTTGTTGGGATATGCCCTAAGACAAGTCATTAGATGATTGTTTAAGACATATAATGTTTATGATTTTATGAATGACAATTCATTATTATATTATTATTCGATTAACTGTGCAATATGAATTATATATATGTTAATGTCCTTAGAATAATATTGTATTATTCTTAAAGATGTCCCTAGTCAAGTATTATCATGAATATGGATAATAATAATACGTAGAGACTAGTATGTGTTGATTGATGATTTTTCATTGATATGAGATATCAAATCAACACATGGGTACATGTTAGAGAACGATGTAATGGACAGACCCACCATGAGAATGCAACATGGATAGTTATATGATCGTCATATGCAATTCTCATAGTGATAATAATGTATGTAATCCTTACGACTTGTGATCATCAGAGATCCCAACATAAGGAGTTATATCTTGATATGTCAAACGTTACCCATACAGGGTAAACTATAAAGGCGACTATTTGATACACTACGAATTATGTAGAGGGATGTTGACTGATCGAGATAGGATTTGTCCATCCTATATAACAGGAGATGTGTGTGGCCCTTGATCAAGTGAACTAAAAAGCATGGCCATGCTCGAATGAGTAGATATGAGATATCGAGCTTATTCGTTTATTCTAGTTCTACTTGGGGATCAAGAAATAAAGATTGAATATACGAGTATGACTATTCCATGACTCGTGTTCAATCTAAACACAAAGGACAAAGGGATTAAGTTACATGGTTAATATTATCACAAGTTCTAAAGGTTATGTCGAGTCATTGACATTCTTGTAATTTGGGTAGCCTTGATGTGTTGCTAGACACCGCTCTTTGCTTGTAACGTAAAATGAGATTTTATGTCACTGCCAACATTACAAGATCCTATCGGGTCGCACAAAAGATTAAATCGAGAAGGGAAATTAAATTCATGGGATGAATTAAATAATTAAGAGTACTCTTAATTAATAATTATAAGGATTAATTAAAATCATGGGCTTAAGCCCATGAGGCTTTATGAAAGCCTTTAATTAAATCATATATAATTTGATTACATGGTGATTAAAAGGTTTAATACTTTCATATCATAACCTAATAATCTAAGAAGCTCACGGCCGCACCACCTTGAAGTGCTCTCGGGTTTTTTTTCGTGATAGCTGTTGCGTGTGAAACGTACCGCAAGTGTACGGTGTCAAGTTTTAGTATAGAATTTTAAAATACGGATGTCGAACCCACAGGGATTGAAATTAAGTTACACCAAGTACTGTAATTAGAATAGTCTCGACTTTATTTAGATAATCGAGAGCAATATTATTAAACTAATCTACGAAATAGAATAAAAGATTAACAAGATGGTAATTTAAGTGGAGAAAATCAATGAGAACGGATTCTAGAGGTTCGACTTCACTCAACTATCCACTATGTCGTGTTTTCCTAGTTTACTAGCCGAGAATTCTTATTTGTTTCTACTCCCCCTCCCGGGTGTTAAGCAGAAGTAATTATCTAACATTAATCTTGATATCCCTATCTAAGATGAATTATCAGACAATTGTAAAAGCGCAGTAATTCCTTTGACGACTTCTATGGAGTTATAGGCCTTCCGAACAATAACTACCACGATACGAATTCCTTCTTTCCTATTCACAACCCCCTCTCCCGAGTGATAGATCACGAATATGGAATCATTCAATCCATGGCCAGTAGATTAAAAGCATTAGGAACAGGAAAACATAAATAAACCATATGAAAAACCAATGACATAGTTTCAAGTCAAGATACGTCTAACTCTAGAATAATAAATTAGTTCATGAATACATTAAATAAACACATAGACATGTCTTTATTCATCATAACATAAGGGAATAGATATTCAAACGAATATGAAGATGCCCTCCGTCTCCGGTAGTCGCCGTCGTCTTCTCCGTCGTCAAAATCTATGCCCTTCGGTGTAAGCGCACCGCCTCGAATGATCTCCTCCTCTTCTACCAATTCACACGGCCGTGCCTCTTTCTCGCTGCTCTTCTCTACGTCTCTTTATTCTCGCCTGCTGCTCTCCTTTTCTCTGTACGTGTACCTCTTTCTACTGTCAGCTCCCTCCCTTTTTTCCTTACGTATCCCTTTTCTAAGTAACTTTCTTTCTCTCAAAATCTCCTGAATCCTCACGTCAATCTCTTCTCTTTTTTAATTTATTCCCAAATCTCATGTATATATATTATATTATATTATAATATAATATATATATATAATCTTGCCATTTGACATGTCCCGGTACATGATTATTCAATGTTGATTCCCAAATTTGAATTCTTGTCACATTTATGTATTTTTCATCATCTTGTAGTAATAAAATGCTTAATTCCTGGATTCCTGCAAAACAACACAGAACAAACCCAAAAGACGTAATTCCTGCTCGAATACCAACAAA